>NIVC01000750.1:17500-120000 GCA_002269645.1 Macrostomum lignano | reverse complement strand
ATCAGAATGGATTGCTAATCTATCCTATCAGAATGGATTGCTAGTCTAGTCTATCAGAATGGATTGCTAATCTATCCTATCAGAATGGATTGCTAATCTATCCTATCAGAATGGATTGCTAATCTATCCTATCAGAATGGATTGCTAATCTATCCTTTCAGAATGGATTGCTAATCTATCCTTTCGGAATGGATTGCTAATCTATCCTTTCAGAATGGATTGCTAATCTATCCTTTCAGAATGGATTGCTAATCTATCCTATCAGAATGGATTGCTAATCTATTCTTTCAGAATGGATTGCTAATCTATCCTATCAGAATGGATTGCTAATCTATCCTATCAGAATGGATTGCTAATCTATCCTATCAGAATGGATTGCTAATCTATTCTTTCAGAATGGATTGCTAATCTATCCTATCAGAATGGATTGCTAATCTATCCTATCAGAATGGATTGCTAATCTATCCTATCAGAATGGATTGCTAATCTATCCTTTCAGAATGGATTGCTAATCTATCCTATCAGAATGGATTGCTAATCTATTCTTTCAGAATGGATTGCTAATCTATCCTATCAGAATGGATTGCTAATCTATCCTTTCAGAATGGATTGCTAATCTATCCTTTCAGAATGGACTTCTAATCTATCCTATCAGAATGGATTGCTAGTCTAGTCTATCAGAATGGATTGCTAATCTATCCTATCAGAATGGATTGCTAATCTATCCTATCAGAATGGATTGCTAATCTATCCTATCAGAATGGATTGCTAGTCTAGTCTATCAGAATGGATTGCTAATCTATCCTATCAGAATGGATTGCTAATCTATCCTATCAGAATGGATTGCTAATATATCCTATCAGAATGGATTGCTAATCTATCCTATCAGAATGGATTGCTAGTCTAGTCTATCAGAATGGATTTCTAATCTATCCTATCAGAATGGATTGCTAATCTAGTCTATCAGAATGGATTGCTAATCTATCCTATCAGAATGGATTGCTAATCTATCCTTTCAGAATGGATTGCTAATCTATTCTTTCAGAATGGATTGCTAATCTATCCTATCAGAATGGATTGATAATCTATTCTTTCAGAATGGATTGCTAATCTATCCTATCAGAATGGATTGCTAATCTATCCTTTCAGAATGGATTTCTAATCTATCCTATCAGAATGGATTGCTAGTCTAGTCTATCAGAATGGATTGCTAATCTATCCTATCAGAATGGATTGCTAATCTATCCTATCAGAATGGATTGCTAGTCTATCCTTTCAGAATGGATTGCTAATCTATCCTTTCAGAATGGATTGCTAATCTATCCTTTCAGAATGGATTGCTAATCTATCCTTTCAGAATGGATTGCTAGTCTATCCTTTCAGAATGGATTGCTAATCTATCCTTTCAGAATGGATTGCTAATCTATCCTATCAGAATGGATTGCTAGTCTATCCTATCAGAATGGATTGCTAGTCTATCCTTTCAGAATGGATTGCTAATCTATCCTTTCAGAATGGATTGCTAATCTATCCTTTCAGAATGGATTGCTAATCTATCCTTTCAGAATGGATTGCTAGTCTATCCTTTCAGAATGGATTGCTAATCTATCCTTTCAGAATGGATTGCTAGTCTATCCTTTCAGAATGGATAGCTAATCTAGCCTATCAGAATGGATTGCTAATCTATCCTATCAGAATGGATTGCTAATCTATCCTATCAGAATGGATTGCTAATCTATCCTATCAGAATGGATTGCTAATCTATCCTATCAGAATGGATTGCTAATCTATCCTATCAGAATGGATTGCTAATGTATCCTTTCAGAATGGATTGCTAATCTATCCTATCAGAATGGATTGCTAGTCTATCCTATCAGAATGGATTTCTAGTTTATCCTATCAGAATGGATTGCTAATCTATCCTATCAGAATGGATTGCTAATCTATCCTTTCAGAATGGATTGCTAGTCTATCCTTTCAGAATGGATTGCTAGTCTATCCTTTCAGAATGGATTGCTAATCTATCCTATCAGAATGGATTGCTAATCTATTCTTTCAGAATGGATTGCTAATCTATCCTATCAGAATGGATTGCTAGTCTAGTCTATCAGAATGGATTGCTAATCTATCCTATCAGAATGGATTGCTAATCTATCCTTTCAGAATGGATTTCTAATCTATCCTATCAGAATGGATTGCTAGTCTAGTCTATCAGAATGGATTGCTAGTCTATCCTATCAGAATGGATTGCTAATCTATCCTTTCAGAATGGATTGCTAGTCTATCCTTTCAGAATGGATTGCTAATCTATCCTATCAGAATGGATTGCTAATCTAGTCTTTCAGAATGGATTGCTAATCTATCCTATCAGAATGGATTGCTAATCTATCCTTTCAGAATGGATTGCTAATCTATCCTTTCAGAATGGATTGCTAATCTATCCTATCAGAATGGATTGCTAATCTATCCTATCAGAATGGATTGCTAATCTATCCTATCAGAATGGATTGCTAGTCTATCCTGCTGAAACGAAAAAGTTTTACAATTTATTTTGTAATTTTCTTCTTCAGATGAATATTTTCAATAAATTTGAAATAAAATCCTGAATATCGTACTGAAAATTAGGTCAGTAGCAATCAAAGCAAATTGCAACCTAAATTACAACTTTTTTAATCGTTGTCAGGCTATCGACACGTCCGCCTGCTAGACAGCGACGGCGAGCCGCTGCCGGAGGCGCACCTGTTCCTGCACGTGGCCGTGACGAACCGGCACGGCGGTGGCCGGCTTGGCAAACGAAGCTTCGCCTCCTCGAACAAGAAATCTTCAAATTCAACAAATTTCAACGTCGGCTCCTCTTTGGAACCTAATTTAAAAGCGCGCACCAGCAGCAGCGGCAGCGACGGCGGAGGCGGCGGCGGCGGCGACAGCGGCGATCGAGTCGAGTCCATCGGGTCCGGCGGCGGCTATCCGCGACTCCGGCCGACCGGATTTCGCGACATCGACGACGCGTTTAAAGCGGCTCTGCCGACACTGCGCGAGGCGGCTGGACTGCGCGAGGGATTCGACAGGGCGCTGGCCGGGCTGCAGGACGCCTGCGGCCTGTCGCACATCGCCAATGTGAAGCAGTGCGTCAGGGTCATGGCCGCCAGAGCCAGCAGCTGCGCCGCTGCCGCCTCATCTGGGGCTTCTGCTGCTGCTGGCTCAGACTCAACAGCCACTTCAGGCCCGCAGGCTGTCGGTCTCCGAATGATCTGCAAGGCCAGCTGCCCCTGTCTGGAAGCGCTGGTGCCGCTGCCTGAACCGTTGAAAAAATCTCTAGTCGCGTTTGAGCAGGTTGGTGTGTTTATTTGAGTTCGTTTGACGCAATAGCATCAAATTCTTAGTGAACTACTAATAAGTAAGCAAAGGGGGATGGCGAAATATAATTTGTGCAAAAATTCAAAATGCACTACTTTTAAGTAGTCAAATTGAGAATATTGGTTGCGTAATTTAATTTGTGTAAAAATTCAAACTGCACTACTTAACTTACAAATACACAAAATGGGAATATTGATTGTGCAATTTAATTTGTGTAAAATTCAAAATGCACTAGTTACAAGCAGGCAAAATGGGAATTGATTGCGCAATTGAATTTGTGTAAAAATTCAAACTGCCTACTTTTAGGTAGGCAAAATGAGAATTATTGATTGCTTAATTTCTTTTGAGTAAAAATTCAAACTGTACTACTTAAAAGTAGGCAAGATACGAATATTGCATGTGTAATTTGTTTTGTGACATAAACACCTTGTACTAATTTAATTTTCTCTAAAACAATTGCAGCTGGTTACGGAGAGCAAGAAGCTGATGCAGCTCGGGCCGGGCATGCACACCCGACTGCAAGACTGCGAGGCCGCCTGCATGCAGTTCTACGACGATTTGGCACCCATGTGCTCATCGGCCGGCTATAAGCCGCGCAAGGTGGCCAAAATTGCCGACAGTTTCGCTTGGAACGTCCGCGTGCTTCGCGGCCAGGCGGACCTGCTTGCGCGGGCGGTCAGTGGCGCCAGGTGCACCATGGTGCAGGCCGAGGAGGCTGGGGAGGCCACAGGCCTGGCCATGACTGCAGTGTGATGATGGAGCTGTGATTTTTTTCTAAGAAACAGATTCCAGTACTTGCCGGGATACTGCTGAACAGGTTTAACATGCTTTTGGACACACAAAGTCGCACTTATTTTTCTATGTTACCAGTCGACACGAAACAAGCTTATATATATAATTAATTGCTATATTTCTGTTTATAACGTGAAACTTTCTACTGCCATTAATATGGATAATGTGCATGGGTATCCATTTTAAATGCAACCAAAAATAGTTTAAAATACTTTACTGTTAAACAGTTGAAACACAATTGTCTCTACCCGTAGATTTTCACTGTAAACCCGTAGAGAAAATGTCATTTCAAAGGCATCGTTTTCATTTTGAGTGCGTGCATTTCAGTTGTAGTGGCGCCATTTCAGTTTTGGTGGTGCCATTTCAGTTGTGGTGGCGCCATTTCAGTTGTGGTGGTGCCATTTCAGTTGTGGTGGTGCCATTTCAGTTGTGGTGGCGCCATTTCAGTTGTGGTGGTGCCATTTCAGTTGTGGTGGCGCCATTTGAGTTCTGGTGGCACCATCTCAGTTATTGGGGCGCCATTTCATAATTTGTCGCCATCACCATGTGCAAAAGGCGCCATATGCTACTCCCCTGCAACACAGGGTGCTCGCACCCATTGTATGTTGGATATTGCAAACGCAACATGAAGTGTTGAATGCGACATCCGATTTACTATTTTTATCTCCCTATTTCTACACCGCACAAATTTAACTACTATTAGTAGTTTTTGTTAAAATTCAATTATTATAAAAACTCAAGCTTAACTGCAAGCGTACTTTTTAAAAAACCATGCAGCTGTACTTGTTTATTTCCCGCGATTAAAAATGATTAATTACTTAGTTGATCTTCATATTTTTATATGTTTAGACCCAGAGATTCATTTTCTATAAATAAGAAAACAATTTTTTATATTTCGCAATGCTAACCGTAACCATAATTCATGTACACGCCGTGTAAATGCATGCGATCCTTACCATGTACAAGACATAAATTTTGTTAAATTATACACACGTTTCTTTGCGTAGAATAAAGAATTATCTATGTATTAGATAAATTAAATTTTAACTGCGTTTTTTAAATTAATTAATTCATCAAAGAATTCATTTCCATGTTTACTGTTTGCACAGAGTGTACATGCATGCTCAAATAAAATATTCAAATAGCTAATAGCTAATTAAATTTGAGTTCTTAGCATACAATTCAAGCATGACATAAATTAGAATTTTATTTAAACAACGTACATCGGTATTTACTATAGCTGAATACATTTTAACGACTGTGACAAAATTTATGCTATTAAAGTGATATGAAAATATTAAAAGCGTAATAAATAAAGTCGAGCTACTCCGCCTGAAAGCTACGGTGCGTATCGGTACAACTCTCTCTAGATCTCACACCTCCCTGTTTAAATCTAAGATCGCCCTCTCTAGATCTCACACCTCCCTCTCTAGATCTCACATCTACCTCTTAAGATCTCACATCTCCCTTTCTAAATCTCACCTCCCTCTCTAGATCTCACATCTACCTTTCTAGATCTCACATCTACCTTTCTAGATCTCACATCTACCTTTCTAGATCTCACATCTACCTCTCTAGATCTCACACCTACCTCTAGCGATTTAACAAAGAAGTCAGTACCAGCAAGCAAAAAGCAGGCAGTAAAAGCGGTCACTTCGCTTGGCGAGCGGATTCCAACTGCTGCTGCTGCTGCAATCGAGTCCTCGCTCTCATCTCAGCAAGCTCAGCCTCGATAAAGTCTAACCTGTGATCGTCAGAGAACCTATACTTATAGTAGCCAATACCGCTCGAGAACAAGCTGCCAAACAGAAACACCGTGACCAGCTTGTGCTTCGGCACTGTGCGGAGTTTCGATTTAAAAGCAGCAATAAATGTGTTTGTAGGATTCGAACTCATGACCTTTGTTCTGGAAATTGGAATTAGTCAGTCTCTAAAAAATTCTCTTTATAAAAACTTTCATTGAGTTGGATTCAACTGATTGGGATTTCACTGAGAGGATTCCACTGATTGGGATTCCACTGATTGGGATTTGACTGATTGGGATTTGACTGATTGGGATTCCACTGATTGGGACTCCACCCATTGGGACTCCACCGATTGGGACTCCACTGACTGGGATTTCACTGATTTACTGATTGGGAATCCACCGATTGGGACTCCACTGACTGGGATTTCACCGATTGGGACTCCACTGATTTGGATTTCACTGAGAGGATTCCACTGATTGGGATTCCACTGATTGGGATTCCACTGATTGGGATTTCACTGATTGGGAATCCACCGATTGGGAATCCACCGATTGGGACTCCACTGACTGGGATTTCACTGATTGGGAATCCACCGATTGGGAATCCACCGATTGGGACTCCACTGACTGGGATTTCACTGATTTACTGATTGGGAATCCACCGATTGGGACTCCACTGACTGGGATTTCACCGATTGGGACTCCACTGATTTGGATTTCACTGAGAGGATTCCACTGATTGGGATTCCACTGATTGGGAATCCACCGATTGGGAATCCACCGATTGGGACTCCACTGACTGGGATTTCACTGATTGGGAATCCACCGATTGGGAATCCACCGATTGGGACTCCACTGACTGGGATTTCACCGATTGGGACTCCACTGATTTGGATTTCACTGAGAGGATTCCACTGATTGGGATTCCACTGATTGGGATTCCACTGATTGGGATTTCACTGATTGGGAATCCACCGATTGGGAATCCACCGATTGGGACTCCACTGACTGGGATTTCACTGATTGGGAATCCACCGATTGGGAATCCACCGATTGGGACTCCACTGACTGGGATTTCACTGATTTACTGATTGGGAATCCACCGATTGGGACTCCACTGACTGGGATTTCACCGATTGGGACTCCACTGATTTGGATTTCACTGAGAGGATTCCACTGATTGGGATTCCACTGATTGGGATTCCACTGATTGGGAATCCACCGATTGGGAATCCACCGATTGGGACTCCACTGACTGGGATTTCACTGATTTACTGATTGGGACTCCACTGACTGGGATTTCACCGATTGGGACTCCACTGATTTGGATTTCACTGAGAGGATTCCACTGATTGGGATTCCACTGATTGGGACTCCACTGACTAGGATTTCACTGATTTACTGATTGGGATTCCACTGATTGGGAATCCACCGATTGGGAATCCACCGATTGGGACTCCACTGACTGGGATTTCACTGATTTACTGATTGGGATTCCACTGATTGGGATTCCACCGATTGGGACTCCACCGATTAGGACTCCACCGATTGGGATTTGACTGATTTGGATTTCACTGATTTGGATTTCACTGATTGGGATTTCACTGATTGGGATTCCACTGAGAAAATTGCACTGATTGGGATTCCACTGAGAAAATTGCACTGATTGGGATTCCACTGAGTGGGATTCCACTGATTGGGATTTCACCGATTGGGATTTCACTGATTGGGATTCTACTGATTGGGATTTCACTGATTGGGATTTCACTGATTGGGATTTCACTGATTGGTTAGCCTAGCCTAGTCCCAAAGTCGTATTGAACTGAAAGCAAGAGCCAAACTGCTTGACATTTTCCAGGAGCAGATCATACCAATAAGCAGACAGAGCACCTATGACTAAGAATATTTCGAAATTTCAATTAAGAAACCAACAGGAGTCGAATACGCTACTGTAAGTAGTAAAAAAGCAGCACTTGATATATTATAGTCGGTGTAACTTGCGGTGTCGAGCGCATTATTTAAAAAGTTGAATGCAGAGAGAAGTGGTTAATTGCTGAGCGTAACTTTACATGCCCAACATGAAATTAATACCAAAGTAATAGTACAGAATATATGACAAAAAACTCTAAAATCATTATTTAAATGCAAATAGATATCGGAATTAACTAGTTTAAGAACAAGCTGAGAACAAAGTATGTACAATTTTACTCACTTAAAAGCGGTAAGTAGTGCAAGTAGCATATAAAATTTTTCAATAATGAGGAAAAAAAATTATGATTTGATCATATTTCCTATCGCAGCTACTGAATAAGTAGAAAAAGACATTTTGTTGCTATTTTCTCAGATTAAAGGATAAAAAACTTAAATTTCTACTTACAAGCACGTAGTAAGTAGTTTAGTTAGAACATTGTAAATTTCGCTACAGGGGGCAATCGGCATCGCCAACCAGCGCCAGTCGTTCCTTCACAAGCCGCTGCCTCCAATCGATGAGATCCTGCAGGTAGCGATGCAGTTGAGCTTCGGTCAAGTCTGCGCGATGCTGCAACAGCGGATGCAGGCGTAACAGTCTCAAAGCCTGCTCTTTGGCCTCAGAAAATAAATGAAGATCCCGCCGGTTGATCGGCCCGGCTAGAGCTGTCAGAATCTCGTTTTTAGTCAGACCGTGCTTCATCAGAGCCAAGTAAAGGCCGAGTCGTCGCAGGCGTGATCTAGCAATGCTGCTGGCTCGCCAAGACGATGCCAGAGTGTCCGTCAGTGCGGCCGCGTCCGCTGCCACTTCTGAGCTGGCGTGACGAGCAGCGCCATCGGGCGATAGCAGAGAGTAGAATGCGTTCTGGAGTGGTTGGTTAGAATGCACTTCATGTACATTGCATCGATTATCCCAATGTACATTGACTGGATTTCCTACCCCCATCTTAATGTACATTGACTGGATTTCCTACCCCATCCAATGTACATTGACTGGATTTCCTACCCCCATTCCAATGTACATTGACTGGATTTCCTACCCCCATCCCAATAAACATTAACTGGATTTCCTACCCCCATCTTAATGTACATTAACTGGATTTCCTACCCCCATCTTAATGTACATTAACTGGATTTCCTACCCCCATCCCAATGAACATTAACTGGATTTCCTACCCCCATCTCAATGTACATTAACTGGATTTCCTACCCCAATATCTGGATGTACATTAACTGGATTTCCTACCCCAATATCTGGATGTACATTAACTGGATTTCCTACCCCCATCCCAATGAACATTAACTGGATTTCCTACCCCCATCTCAATGTACACTAACTGGATTTCCTACCCTCATCCCAATGAAAATTAACTGAATTTCCTATCCCCATGCCAATGTACATTAACTGGATATCCTACCCCCATCTTAATGTACATTAACTGGATTTCCTACCCCAATATCTGGATGTACATTAACTGGATTTCCTACCCCAATATCTGGATGTACATTAACTGGATTTCCTACCCAATATCCCAATGTACATTAACTGGATTTCCTTTCTCAATGCTCTATTGATTAAATTGTTGCCTCAAACGTACAGTAACTAGCAAGATTTGCCACTTACTTCATTATCTTCACATAAAAAAGCCGCAGCGGACCCTCCAGTCAGGTTCCAGCCGCGTTCAACTAGAGAACGTTTAACAGACTCCATAATTTTCAGACTGGCGCAAGAAGGCGCCTGGCATACAAGCTTAGCTTTTGCCAGACTAACCCCCGGACACAGCAGGTGCAATACGCAGGCTAACTTGCCACGCAGGCCGGACTCTCGAATATTCGGCTTCTCGGCCAATAACTGTCCGAGCGCCAGGCGAATCCGGTCTAAATCGCTTTGATTGCGAATGCCGAGCGTTTGCGACAGGCCAACCAGCCTGCGAGACATCCTGCGACCGAGCGGCGTTCGAAGCAACAGCTTATTACTATCAGTAGTAGTTGTTGTTGCTGCACGATTAGCACTTGAGTTTGCATTAGATACACCCAAGCAGCGAGCCAGAGCCACCCGAGACCGGGCCTGGTAATTGAAATTTGAGATTGATATGGTATAGGCCAGACAGCACTGGACTGAATTACAGATCCTTAGTTCCTTGTCTACGACAACTGACTGCCAGAATGTGACACTGCTAACCCTAATATTAAATCCAAGTCTATCTAAAATATAAACCCTAACCTAAACTTAAGACTAAATCCAATTGAACCCAAAGCAAGACCCTAACTTAAAACTTTATCTACGGTAAACCGTAACATAAAACCTAATCAAAACCCTAACCTAAAACCTGACCTAGACCCTAATCTAAAACCAAATCTAAACCCTAACCTAAAACTTGACCTAAACCCTAATCTAAAACCAAATCTAAACCCTAACCTAAAACTTGACCTAAACCCTAATCTAAAACCAAATCTAAACCCTAACTTAAAACTTGACCTAAACCCTAATCTAAAACCAAATCTAAACCCTAACCTAAAACTTGACCTAAACCCTAATCTAAAACCAAATCTAAACCCTAACCTAAAACTTGACCTAAACCCTAATCTAAAACCAAATCTAAACCCTAACCTAAAACTTGACCTAAACCCTAATCTAAAACCAAATCTAAACCCTAACCTAAAACCTGACCTAAACCCCAATCTAAAACCAAATCTAAACCCTAACCTAAAACCTGACCTAAACCCTAATCTAAAACCGAATTTAAACCCTAACCTAAAACTTGACCTAAACCCTAATCTAAAACCAAATCTAAACCCTAACCTAAAACCTGACCTAGACCCCGTTCTTAAACCTAATCTAAACCCTAATCTAAACCCTAACCTAAAACCTAATCTAAACCCTAATCTAAACCTAACCTCAACCCTAACCTAAATCTTAACCTGAAGCATAATTTAAACCAAAACCCAAAACCTAACCTGAATCAGGTCAGCTACTGACACCATTAAACAAATGAGTTACCTGAGCAAACGCTATGCCTTCAGTATCAAACGGCGCTCCACCAACGGCATCTGGATCGGTGACAAGCTCGCAACTACCCATTAAAACTGTTGCCCCAGTGGCTGAATCAACTTTAACAGCCTGGTCTTGCACTGCGCCGCAATCTAAGCAGGCCTTATCGTGCGACAGAGTGGCTCTGGCCACCTCACCATTGCAGAACTGGCAGAGTTTCAGAAATAAATTAGAAAGTTAAACAAGTTTACTAATATTGACTTTTCCTTAAAATTTTGATAAATAAAAGTGCTTATAACTTAGCACATAAACAAAAGTACAATAACCATTTTTTAAATCAACAACTATAGCTGTTTCTGTACATCCTATATACTGATCTTCCTTATTGCTTTTATTCCTTGAAATAAAACAATTATAGCTATTTCAATACATTTAATACCATTAGCAAGCAATTTAATAATCAGTAGGGAAACCCAGTGCTAATTATTATTTATTTATATGGTGTCAGAGGTCTTGTGACAATTGATCATTATCTGAAACTATTCTAATATTTCTCTTTAACAATGCCTCTGTCTAGGGTCCAGCTGAGTATTCCATCCAAGAATGGGCTTGGCTAATTGTTGTATACCGATCCAATTCCAATGTACTAAGGTAACTTTATTCCAAGTTGTCGTCCCAGTGTTAACTTATTTGTCTGTCCTAAACAGCTACTGACTGACTCTATAAAGGCTTGCCTTGACATATATCCTTAAACCACAGAATATGCTTAAACAAAATATATATTCAACTTAAGCTATGCTCTTTTGATAATAGCCTTTGGCTCAACACTAAATCAGCGCATAAAACACAACACTAATTCCCATGTACAATGATTATCTTGTACAGTTAATTTAGCAAACCAGTCTATGCTTTTTTCAATTGAGACATGACAAAAGGCTGTCTAAAGGCTAATGCAGAGAGCTTCTTCTATATACCTTTGAATCCATAGTACAAACTTGGCAGTCTGACCATACCCTTGATTTGCAAAGTTGGCAGGCTTAGCATTTACTATTATCTGTTAGGGCCATGCCAAATTTGTTGAAGAAATTGCCTAGGATTTGCTTTAAAACTAATAAATATTTTTTCTTCAATCTTTTGCACTGAAATTTTCTATTGCTAAGTTAAAGCCTTCAAATCATTGAAGTGACTTAAGAGCTCCCCTTTAAAAGTGAAAACTTTCATGTTAAATTTAGCTCCTACCACCTAACCAAAATGTGGAAATGGCATTAACAATATATGCTAATGCTAGAGTCCCAACTTCTAGGGACTTTGAAACTTCCAGGGACTCTTTCAATATGAAACTATAAATACTCATTTATTTCAACTACTGTAACCCTATTAAATCAATAGCTACAATGGTCTTTCAATTCTCAATTACTAGATACATAAACTAGGTATGTTGCCATAACTAAAAACATACCTGTATCCATATGCTTTGCCAAAAAATCTCTATCTATAACTTCCTATAGCCATATCCATAGCTATAGCAGAACTCTACACTTAATTGACATACTTTATTGGCATTGGCATATTTTTTACTAGATAGCTAAATACTTTCTAGCTTTTAACAGTTTGCAATATGATATAGAATATGAATACTAATAGAACAAAATAAGAAATACTTAGTAGTTTAGCTAGGAGGGGAGATAGGGATATATCTTTTCTCATTTTGATGATTATTAGAAAATTAAAATGAGATTTTTTAATATAGCAAAATAAACTGGCTATATATTTACCAAATATACTAAAAATGATATCATAAAAAGTTTTTCACTTATGAATTATAATTAAAATGTTTTAAGTAATTATTCTATGAATCTAGAATTTCCTAAAATTCTGTAGTCTAGGCAAATATCTGATGGCTTTTATTCTGATATCAACAAATTTTGTTTTTTATCCTATTAGTGTTAAAATAGTACTTGTACTTTTAAATGCATGTATAAAGTAAAACATTGTAGAAAACTACTTTATTGGACTATAACTAGATATAGAAAGTATATGTTTCTATAACTATACCATATTGCAGGTATAGTATATGCTGGAAAATTCTGGAATACAAATGCTTTGGCTAATATACATTTGGTATACAAAGAAAAAATACAAATTCATTTTAGCACAATCATTGGCTTACAACTCTTAACTATATTTATTCAAGCTTATGATGCAGCATACAAAAGCATAGAAGAATTCATACATGCGCAACAGTCGGCCGAGTCAGCCGATTCGGCCGACCGATTTGGCGGCCAATCAAGGAAGTCGCAAAAATGCCCACCCAAAAAATAACCTGAAGAGTAGTACTAAGTAGCTGACGAGGCATTTTAGCTTAATAAAACAGTCATAGTTACTCCTGCCGTTTACCCAAAGTTGCGTTTATTTTGCTTTAGGGTTTTTTTACATGTAAGTCGCATTTTGGGCCAAAAACTACGTCGCATTTTTGTTAAAACTAAGTCGCATGGCCGACCGAATTTCGGAGGTTGCGCATGTATGGAAGAATTTAACATCATTGCATAAATTATACTAAACAACCCTTTGCTATAATAAAGTTACTTTCTCAAATATGACAATAAGTTAGCTTTTTAAAGAATAGACAATTTTTTACAGTTAAGAAAGTATTAGTAAACTAGTAAAGAATGTATTCAAATCAATAATACACAAAACTATTTTGTTTTATTAATTTTTGTTATTTTGAAATGATTTAGGTTTTATTATTCTGCAGCAACTATTTGCTAGGTCTATTGCTTGTTGAATTGTTTTTATGCTTGTTAATCACACAATTTTATTGGCATACAATTTACTAGAACACCTAATTAATAGGCCTATACTTTATTGGCATATACTTTACTAGATAGCAGAGTATTTTCCTGTGTATATATAACAATCTGCAATATGGTAACTATAACCAACTAAAGTCAAAGGTTAAATCTAAATCTATAATAAATGTCAGAAAACATCACATTATTTTTGTTCCTTTGAGACAATCAAAATTCAATTGAGATTTGGGATTATTCCTGAGACTTAATTAATATCTAGTAGGCCTATTTATACTATTCTAGTTTCTAGGCCTTGTGGCCTATCTATCAATGCTAATATTAATAATAATATTAGGAGGAAAGGGCTTCAATGAGATTTTGAATTTTAAAAGTTCAAAAACTACAGTATCTTGTCTTGATATAATATAATAGAATACTGAATAGGGTCTACTGCCTAGACTAGACTAGGCCTAAGACTAAGAGCTTGATTATATGAGTAAAGACACTTTACTTTCAAAAATTTGGCCTAGGCTAGGCCTAAGGATTGCAAAATCTTAGACTTTAACAATCATAGGATCCTGGGATTTAATCTTAGAATTTGGCCAATCCCAGCATTCAATCCTAAGTTGGAATTTTAAGCCAGGCAAAATATGTGCTAAACATTTTTTGCTTCTATTGTATTTTTATAAAGCCTATGATCTATTTGGAGATAGAATACAGCATCATCTTGTGACATATTTAAGTAAGTAGTATGAAAGTATTAGTAATAATGAAGCATATAATGTATCAAAATTTATACTAAAATAAATTTTACACATTAATTTGTAATATAGGGTTTAAAAAGGTCCCACACCATATGAGGCAATTATTAGAAATTATCATAGTATAATAAACTAATTATATTTATATTATAAAACTTTTTATAAAAATAATAACAAAAATTTGTCCCAGGATTTGGGACCCCAAATCCTAGGTTGCCAATGGTGGCATATCTCTAGTTGGGGGGGGGGGAAGGAGATGCAATGTTGGGTGGTCACCCCCTTGCCCCCTAGTAGACAAAATGAGACTAAAAAAGGAGTAAAAGGTTATTTGGTGCATTGCAATACCACAAATGAGGCATAATAATGAAGTTTTAAATGAAATGAAATAATGAAATCACTAATATATAAAGTTGTAAAACCGCAGATGGTGTCCGGCGCACTTTTGGAATTTTTCTAAAGCGAGGGCAGCTGCGCCTGTGCGTGCACTGCCCTTTTTTACTGGCTGCTACTTTAGCAAATACATATATATGGAAATGGGTATAATACCTCTATGGAAGGGGCTTATACTCTTGTAATTTATTAAGCTGATGTTCTAAAAATTCAATTTCAATTTTTCAAAATTTGAAATTTTTTAGAGCAAATTTCAATTTTGAAAAAAATTTAGAAGTGAAAATTTTGGTAGTGCCTAAAAATTTGCTAAAAATATTTCTACTACATATAAATGTATTACTGTTTGCTTAAGCAGTAAATTGAAAGTGAAAAAGTGAGTGCTGATCATACTAAACTTTATTTTTCTGAATTATGATTTTGGGAAATTTTGATTTTGATTTTGGAAAGTTAGTGAATTTTGATTTCGATGAAACTGCAGATCTTTTGGAACGTCTCTAAAAATCCTAAAGCGTGGTAAAATAGTTTGACTCTTTTCTAAAGCGCATATCCGCGGGTTTTCAACATTTATTCCAATAGGGCCCTACCCAATTGGGCCAAGCTGCAGAGCCTATCTATCATTTTGCGCCGGCGACAACTTCAATTGGCGGGTCATGTGATCTGGGCCAAGGGCTTCTGCCCCCAACCTGTTCAAGACATCCTGCTGCTCACCTTGCAGGATCCATTTAGGCGGGGTCAGGCCCGAACCCGTCAATACATGGACTGCCTGCTCTTGCACTCTAGGGCACCCGACACTGCCAATAGAGTGGACTTTGTTTGTTCCCAGGCTCTGAAGTGTGCCATCTGACACGGCCTGCTCTAACTGTGACTGTGCATGTGGGGTTGCATATTTTGTATTGTTGTTGTTGTTATTGATTGCCCCATTTTTTAGATTTTGAATTGTGTATGCATAAGTGCATTTAGAATACGTACTTATAAAGTCTTATTGAAGTCTTTGGCAATATTTTGCTCATTGAATTACAGAAATTTACAGTTATTGCATTACGGAATAAACTTTATAGCAAGTCTGTTTGTCTTGTTGATGAATTCCCTCAGCTTGTTTTAGCTAGGCCTATTGACAAATTCAATATCAGTCAATTTCTTATTTTAGGTGTGTTGACAAATTAATTAGATGCTGATGAATTTGGTGTACCCCAAATCCTGGGACTTGGGCCCAATTCCGGGATTGCAATCCCTGAACCTAGGCCTAACCAACTTTTTTATACTATGTATTTTTGCTATTTTTTAATACAAATTTGCCATTAAGGCTTGTGACCATTTTTACAAAAAACAAAAGGCAAGAGACAATCACAAGACAAGAGTCTATAAGACTGATAATTATAACTTTTTTTATTTAGGCTTAGCCAGCTATAGACCTAGCTATTTGCCTATTTCTTAATTCAAAGAGCTTGCGTGCACGGCCGCCGTTCACGTAAGCTCAGAATTGCGTGCACGGCAGAGCTATATCTTATAGGCTTATACAGTAAGTCATATACTATTCGAATTAATATTCAAGTTAACAAAAAAACAATGAATTAAGATTACATTTGCAGTCCATGGTGTACGGGGGATAAAACATTATAAAACAATATAGTAAAAATATTTTTTAATTAGGTTTGCCAATGCCAATGCGTGGATTTAAGGGCCCCAGTCCCGGCCAATTGCCGGCTGCCGTGCACGCAATTACAACACTAGGTGTACGGCTGCATACATGCAAATAAAGCACTAGGTAGATAGCCGCCGTGCACGCAATTCTGAGCTTACGTGAACGGCTGCCGTGCACGCAAGCTCTTCGTTCTTAATTTCGTATGAAATAATGTTGAATAAAAGGGGCGTATGCATGTACTGATGTTAATACTGAAAACGAATATTCTGTTTGCCCTGTCAATCTAAGATAAAACACTTCAATCTAGAAGTGTTAAGTCATTAAAGTATGCGATTTCTCTATCTATATGTAATGTAGTCCAGCTGTTTACGGAAGATTTATAAAAACAAGTTTCGTAGAAAACGAAACAATTGACTAGTTCAAACTAAAAAAAGTGGTATAGCAAACGAGTTACATACCATTTACATATTTTTTATCTAGATTTATGCCACTTTTAAAAGCATCAAATTAAATTAAACCAAAGACAGTAACACTTCAGCATACAATACAACCAGCCTTCGAAGTGACATGATACCTGCGAAGTTTATGAGACTGAATGTTTGGCATCGAATTGTCCGGTATTACATTGTTCAGTTTATTTCTATTTTAAAATAAAAAAACTGTTAAAATTCAAAGAAAAAATTAAAGTAAAGTGTGAACATTTTCGCTCTACCCCCTGTTTTTAATCTTGCAAAAAATATATATACCTGTACGTTTTTACAGTAAATGTAAAAAAAATATTACGTTGCCCGGTACTGCTTAGGCACGTATAGCACTTTGCCCACTTCTAAATCAAATAAATTTTCCTAATTCCTGAAAAAATGATACACAAACTAAAACACCAAAAAGCTGACTGAACCTGATGATATTGAAAAATTGCAACGAATAATATCAGCACTGAGCTACTGCGAAAACTTTTACTAAAAAAAAATTCGCTTCAGTTAAACGCCTCCCACCTAAGAATTAATTGCTTTAAAATGCATTCAAGCATGCCTCCAGAGGATCGAAGCTGTTCAAACTTTACATTTTAACACAACCGCGATCGACAGCAACCTAATCAAAAGAGGGTCCTAAGGAAATCTTACGAGAAAAGCATCATACAGCGGATCAATACGAAGCTGTACTAGGCAAGGAAAACCTAATAAACCAAGCTTTTCTTAATTAAAGCAAAGGAACTATGGAATCTCATAAAGCCTACTACACATGTATTAATTATATATTAGTCAAACAAACTCATGGCATACAAATTGAAGAAAACTTAAATTACACTTCCAAAACTTACATATGTACATGTACCAACTAAACGAAGCAAAAAAGACATCAAAACTAACAACAACAGCTTCCATCTTGACAACGCTAAATTTCTCAATATTGCATATTGTATGCCTTCAACTCTCCTTTCACATCAGAAGAAATAATGAAACGCATAGAAAATTTAAAACTAGCAAAGCACCTGGCAAATTAAGACAAAATATACATGTGCATCATGTAGCTACGAGCCGTAGATGTCGAAACACTTCTCCATTTGGAGAAGACTTCTCAGAAGCACTATGCCAACTATTCAACAAGATCCTCAGTAAGGAACCTAAAGCTTCCCTACCGACTGGATTGCTAACACCTGCTATTGCACCTCTGAAATCTCAGCAATTCGATCCCCTCGTGAGCCACCACAGTAGTTCGCAGGGTCCCTGCCTTCACCTTTAGGCAACGAATCCATGTAACTACGTATAATGAAGACGTCGACAGGGTCAGAAAACGGGAACATACGAGTAAATATCAGAGTTTGCAGGTTTCCAAGATAATGTTTGCATTTCGCCTCAACCCGATGCCGAAAGCGCAAACTCACAAGTAAAAGTACATGTAGCTGCTACACGTAGATTTCTTATTTGAATCTCATAACCTGATCTGGATTTCGCCCAAATAATGAAGTCTGCATGATATACGACGCTGCTTTTAATATTTGACATGTAAAGTGTCTGTATTTTTGGTACTCACACTCCGTAAGGCCCAACTCAGGGCCCATGGGCACTGGTTCTTTTCTCTGGACATACGGTCGGACAATATTTTGAATTCGAATTCGTAACGGGGGGTGCTGATTGCTAGTTAATGACACTGAAAAGTTTTCCACTGCACCGATTGACGCCATACTGCGACAGTATGGCGTCCTGAAGCGAAATACGAATAATTTGCTTTTGGTCATAATTTAAGCTTTTGGATAAAGGGTGGGAATGGGAAAAAGCTTTTATACCTGTGAGCCACATGCCTCTCTCGGTGTTGCGGGACCCAAGGACGACTAAAGTAACGTATATATAAGACGCAAGACTCAAATTTCGTGGAAAATTCGTTGGAGGCCGATTTTCGCAATGGCTTGCATAGCCGAAATAGAAGTAGTTACATGCTTTATAATTGTTGCAAGATACAGCTAGGTATTATCGACTGGTGTACAACAGGTGCAGCATTTTAATCTTTTTATAATATATCCTTATTTGATTTTATTATATATAGCTAGATACAGAGTTGCACTTACTACCCTGCGAACTACTTCTGGGCCTACTTCTGTAGATCAATATGAAAATTTTCAGCATCTGATACATGACTGTACTGTTGACACGCATTTTAAACTGTTAAATTCCGAATTATTCAACTTTTATTGATGTCTTAAATGAAACAGCATATGGTACTGCATATTCTGCGACAAAATAAGCATCTTACGATCAATACGCTCGTAGCGTGGAGATACATTAAAAAATCGGCCTCCAATCAAATTTTCTCCAATTCTGAGCCTTGCGTCCTTCTACTTGTAGTCCTTGGCGGCACCCTTGTGTCACTCGCTACGAGTATCAACAATGGTTTATAAGAAAACATGCAAGGTATATGTAAAGCTTTTTATGATCTGGCGAACTAGGAAGGCAGGAAACATTTCATCAATCTGGTTGAAGAGCACTCAATGTGCCGCCTCTAGTGGCTAAGTTGCCATTGGTTCTCGATTTTATTGACCAAGTGCTGAAGTAATGTAGAGCCTTAGTTAACAGAGAACTCAATTTATATTCACATTGCCAAGAGCGATACCGACCCGTGTTCCGGAGAAAATGGAATATGAATGTCAACATTTATTCACAGACCTATGATGAATTCTAAGAAATCTGACAAGCTGCAAGCAAGGCCTCAAGCAAAAATATTGTTTCAAATCATACAAGTTCCATAGATTCCACAGATATCGCCTGGTTGGGCTTATCGAGCGATAATTACCAGCTCTCCCTACGAGAAACTATAAAACGGTAAACCAGTCGTCTTTCATCTGATTCAAGCTCTAGGCAACTGTTACTGAGCGCCTGAAGGAACGACTTATTTATAGGTGGCATTATTGAGCAGAAACACAAAAGGAATTACCGCAGCCCATGAGTGCCATTTAACTTAAGCTTATGCAGACTTAGAACGAGCATGTATTTATAAAAACCAAACTTTCTTTGGCTGATTTGAATCCGCGCACCGCCATTTCTTACAAATGATGCAGACCTCATTGAGCTTATTGCATTGAAACTATTTGTCAGGATGACAACATCAAAGACAGTAAAAGAAGTAGCCTTTGTTTACTGGTTAGTAATAGTCGGCTGCTCATCCGCCCTGGACCTGACAGTCGGTGTGATCACGGAGGCCGGAAGCGTGAACAGCTCGCTCATCGACGTCGCCTTCGCCAGACGGGTCAACTACAACTGGAGAGTGCTGCAGGGCCACACACTCTCATATGTGCATGTCAATGTGAGCTCGTGCAGCTCACACCAGGCTGTCAGGACTGGTGAGTTGAAGCATTTGCTACGCGACTCAATCGCTGCTCTGTTCAACCTGCTCAATCAATGCACACAATTGAAGCATGAATTGCACGAATGCAAGTGTGAGTGCGAGCTGTGAAACTGTGCATGTGTCTGTGTGTCTCGCTCCGCAGTGTGCTCGGAGAGCGGCCTGTCATGTCTGATTGGCGTCGGCAGCTGCTCTCTGCTGGATGAAGTGAGCTCACTGAGCAAGTCTCTGCAGCTGCCGCTGATCGCCCTGCCGACTGGACTGTGCGACTCTGCTCGGCTGAGCAAAGGTAACAGAGATGGATGTCTGGTGTCTTTTTACCATTTCTCTAGATGTCTGGTTTTGAAGTAAAAATCACGCGGAATTGCAGACATGACAATCGTGGGCAGCCACAGCTCAGAAAACATCGTCGCTGCAGCTGCCTCCATTGTTACCTCGGATTCCATAATTAGCAGTGTGGCAGTTTTCTACGATGGTCTGCAAAGTGAGTGCTGTGAATAAAGTAAAATACGACGTTCGCATTTTCGTTGTATAATCAGACATCATTTTTATCTAAATACACACTTGTGCACGTGATTGTACTCCCACGATGATTCAAGTCTGCATTTGGTCACTGCAGGCACAACAGTGCTGCAGAACCTGCAGTCCAGTCTCTCCTCTGCCGGTGTGAGCAGTCTCACATTCCGAGTGGACGACACTGTCAACGCTTCTGTTACTCCTGACCTGGTGCACCACCTCAAGCGGCTGGTCAAGAAGAAAGTGTTCAAGCTGCTGCTGCTCGCCTCTCCTCGCAATGCTCTCAGTGTGCTCAGGCTCGCCAGAGAAGCTGCAGTGATGCAGCAGAACTACTTCTGGCTCGTGCTCGACACCGGACTGTCCAAGGCCGATGTGCTCAGCGTGACGCCGGCGAACGCGAACGTCGCTCTGCTGAGAGGCAGCGTGTTCACCGAGTGCACAGCAGCAGTGATGGATGTGTTTCCTCAGTGCCAGACGGACTGGCTTCGGGTGAGCGTTTCATGTGTGCTGCTTGATGGCTGCAGGGATTCATAATGCAGCTCCGCACGTGTGCAACGCATGCCACTGTCGCACTCGATCTCGCACTCGATCTCGCACTCGACAGACTCTGGACGCTCGCTTCGTAGACGCCGTAGAAGCCATGGCCAAGGCGCTCAATGACTCGCTGCTGGATCCGGGATTCCTTCCCGGCAACGCCTCGTGTGCGCCACTGCGCCACTGGACATCGGGCTCGACTGTGCTCAACAGACTCATGAGTGTGAGTGAGCTCACTAGCTACGAGCTAGCATTGACAAGCATTACTAGTTTCGAGCTGGTCTCTCCCCAATCCCTACTCGATGTGCAGATCAGCGACTATGACACTCAGCGAGGCCTGATCTCGTTCAACAGCTCGACCAGACACTTCAGCTCGCAACGAGTCGAAGTGGTCGCGTCCTACAATGAGCTGTGGTCGTCTCCGGTCTCGATGCTGAGGTCGGCTCAGTTCGATGCATCGAGCGGAGCTTTGAGCAAGCTGTTCCGCTACAAGGGAGTCAGTTTGGCATTCCCGAACACCTTCATGGGTTTCAAGAACCAGACCATCATTGTCTGCTCTCCCGAGGTTTGTGCCTTTACTTTGTGAATAAATTTTTAGGAACGTACTCGTAAAATCGTACTTACGTTTCACCAATAACCTACAATAACATACAGAGCGCTCCAATGACTGTATTTGTCGAGAAGTTTCCTAACAAGACAGTAATAATCAGCGGAATGACTTTGAGCATCCTTGAATACTTCTCAACGCAGTTAGACTTTCGGTATGGTGATATAATTCTTACATTCGTACTTTTTCTCGTTTTTATAAGTACATGTACTAATTTTATTATGACGAAACGTTGAAGATTTTTAACGAAAGATTCGACAGACGGAAACTGGGGCTCCCCTGAAGTCAACTCAACCTACTTTAACGGATGCGTTGGCGAGTTGCAGAGAGGGGTGAGTAGGTGACCGAAGGCTTTTATGACCTTAATCGATAAATTTCACATGATTTTTTATTGCTACTAACGTCTGCAGCAGCTTCGTAATTTATTCACAGAGGCCAGATCTCATATACAACGTAGAACGCTTACAAGATTTGTGTGTCGTCTTGAGCGCATATCGCTATTAACAGTAGTTTTGCCACTGTTTACGAATTCAATAGTACTTTCCCCCCAATTACCAAGAGTATGCAACGCCCCTGACTCTCGTGACAGAGTGCCCAGGTTTGATTCCTTGCTCGGCCACATTAATTTGAGGCTCGTCCAAAAGAAAACTGGCCTGGTGCTTGGGGCGATTCTTGCCCAGCACATGGGGGTAATACCCTGAGGAGCAGAGTATGTCGTATCTGTGTGCACGTGTGTGCTCAGGTGTCAGCAAATGGGCTTGACTGCATGGCCGCCTGACGGACATTGTCGCCTTGATTGCAGTTGTCTAAAGCCTTCCGCCATAGACTAAATAAAAGATAATGCACAGCGCACTTCAATTGGAACGATTTACAGGAAGTTTCAGTCGCTGCCGGTCCGTTTACCATCACCGCAGCGCGTGACGAGGTCATTGACTTCTCCGTTCCTCTGTTTGAAGAATCGAACGCTATTTTATTGCCGAGGCCGGCTCCAGAGTCTAAACTATGGAGAGTTTTCTCACCTTTCACTATGAGCGTCTGGCTTTTTATAGTTGCAGCTCTGTTTGTCACCACCTTTGCCACTTGGGTCCTGGCCTATTTTTCACCGTTTACAGCCTACAACTTGAATCTTGAGTTTGCCATAGCTGATGAAGTCTGGCTTCAAGAGTACCTGTGGAGTGCGATAGGCAGCTTTCTGCAACAGGGCCAAGACTTCTATCCGTTTGCAATGTCGTCTAGAACAGCCATGGCGTTCTGGTGGCTGCTTTCCGTGATTATTTGTGGCGCATTCAATGGTGAGACGGCTTGATCAGTTATTACAAAACGACTTTGCAGTAGTCAAACACAAATCGTTAGCTATAGCTTTACAGAGCTAGTTTGAACCACAAACTCACCAATAGGCACTTTTATGCTCAAAGCGATGGCGTGTGCAGAGTTTTAATTGTAGGGGGAGCGTAACACAAAGGGGCCAATATTTGGTGTTTTGGTAGGCGCCCCTGTCTCTTGGTGGGCGCCCCTACAACAACGATGTACCAAGTACGACTGATACGGAAATTTGAAGTGACACCAGCGTCCATTTGATCTGCGACAGCTTTAAAAGGAAAAAGAAAAAATGTTTCCCTTGGAGAGCAGACTCATTGAAAATTCTCTACTAGACGAAAGTGCAAAATAAAAAATGATCGTCTACCAAAACTTCAATTCTATTTTCAATCAGAACAAAACGTACTAAAAGAAAACGAAAAATGAACCGCAGTGAATCTTCTTCGCGTCATTTCAGGCGACCTGACGGCCCACCTGACGGTGACTGTGACGCACTATCCCATCAAGACCCTGGACGATTTGACAGGACAAACAGAAATCAGACCCTACGTAATTGCTGGTACAAGTCTGCACACTCTGCTTTTGAACGCGGAATCTGGCGTCTACAAGAAAATCACCGAGAGTATGGTTGAATTGGGGCCGTACGATGACTGTCCGACAGATGTGAGCGACTCGATCATTGTATTGCATTGTTTGACGCTTGTATCGGTGTAGCAGGAACAGGGGGCACGGTAAAGTAAATCCGAGCACAATATTAACGAGATCTCACTTTCATGAGCTCAAATTGACTTGAATTCCAGCTTACTGTCGTCAATTACTCAGCCATCGTAAATAACCTACGAAGCAGTTTGTCATACTAATCTGGTAATTTTCGATCCCATTTTTAGCCGCCAAATCCTAACCAGGCCTGCCTCACGGACTACACTTACCTGCTAAACATAGCCAGAAAGAATTGTACTCAATTTTACCTGGCCGAAGAATTGTTTTTAACTGCGCCAATTGCTTTGATGCTACCAGATGACGCGTTTTATGCGGAACTGTTCAACTTCCAGTGAGTTTCAATCTTCCTTAAAAAGTAGAGAGTCGGGAGCATAAACTCACTTTTTACTCCTTGCTGTTTCGATTCCTATTAGAAAATGGTTACGCGCAGAGAAAGGCACAAATATTTTAGGACAAAAAATCCACTCAGATGTAACGAGGAAAACATTGACATTCGCTAGGTGAACCTAGGACTCTGCTTAGGTGATCCTACTGTTCAGTAGTACCAAATGAAGAACATGTTCCGAATTCTGTTTAACTCTATTTGCAGCATGCAGAAACTGCACGAAACTGGCCAACTGCAGCGCTGGTTCCAGCTCTACTGGTCCAGCGACTCAGTCTGCTCTGTTGGCAGCTCTGCCGAAACCGACGCTATAAGCCTGGAGAGCGCTGGTGGGTGCTTCATAGCGACTCTCTGCTTCTACGGCCTGGGACTGCTGATTCTATTGGTAGAGCTTGTCTGGACTAAGCTGGCTAAGAGGCAGCCGCTGGATTGCTTCTTCTATTGATTAAAATTTCAAATATTAGGCTACGTTTGGACGACAAATCCAACATTAGATAATAACTTTGCACTGCGTAGTTAGAACGTGCTTTAACATCAACATTTTCAGTTTACTGGAAGCAGCTTATATTATGTTTATTAAATTTGCACTTCGAGGGTGTTGATTGCATATTTCATAATATCATTTGAATTATTTTGACTATTAAGTGCACCACGAGACAGAAATAATTTTTCTACATAATGATTGAGAAGTTGAAATCTAAGGGAAGTTGCATTCTGGATTTTATCATATCTTCGAAGAATATTGCTAGAACTTCCATTGTGTCTCAATCTTCTCGAGTCAGTAGGTAAAATACTTGATCCTCAGCAGTAAGATTTTTTAATTTGAAACTTTGTCAGAGATTTCTTGCTGAAATTCATCACGGGAAGCACTATAAAAGTACCAACTATAGTCGAACAGAAGTTAACTTCACTTTCTACTACCCCCCCCCCCCAAATAACGTGCAAGATGCTGCGCATTTTACCATCATCGGAAGGCCAAATATCGGTCAAGCGTTTACTGTCCCGAAATTCTAGTTTTAAGATAGAAGGATATGTAAAGCCTCATCCACCCACTAAGTCAGTGTCAGGGATACATCTTCTCTGACCAGCTTCACGGTTTTGTGCCATGTTTTTCTCTTAGTCCATGTAGAATCCTACTGTCTGGTTGAAAAAATTATCAATAATCATTGAATTATAAGTCACTGACGGTAAAGATTACCTCAAAAGAACTTCTAGAGAACCATAATTAGAAAGTGTATGGTGGCACTCCAAAAAGTATAACTAAACAATGACTGAGAACTCAATATAAGATGACGTTAAAGCTACCAACTTGCTTAACCAAACATTTTCTATCTCAAAAGTGGCCCCCGAGCTTTGAGACCGTTCTCTAAACTCGAAGGCACACAATTTAGACTGCATTTCGGAATCGAGTCAATTTATAGTTCGATCGGAAGACTTTGGCAGCTGGTCTGTAATCCTATAGCATTTGCATTATGGATTATATAAAATAAAATCTAGCAATTAATGTGTAGAAATCAGAGCAGAACCTATTCTGCTGTTGCACTCGAATGCACAAAACAAGCTCCGAAAAAACGTTCTTTTAGGGTATATCATCAGCACAAGAGACATAGCGTCTAAGGGACACCACACGGGACAGGCCCTATTATCAAAGTCAGGTCAGGCAGTACGAACAGGGAAAACTAATGAAGTAAAAAAACAGTCAGCTTCATTAGCAGCAGGAGGTTGAGCTGATGTCATCAGCAGTATCTGTTTAAATCAGCGATTAAATTTCCTATAGACAGCCGAATGCCTTCGATGCTTTAACTGCCTGCTTGGGCGTGGCTGTAGAGCTATGTTTAGCCTAACCTTGCGGAAATTTACATGCAGTTGAGCAACGCCAGATAAATCTATGCAATTAAATTCAAACAAAGTTCTCTATTGGGCGTTGACAACACGTTATGATTCTTCTCCAGAGTTGCAGGCTTCAGTGCTGCACTGATAAATTTGGCGAATTTAGTGCACCAGCACTTAAATAGCTTAGGCTAAAATTTGACGCAAACTGCTTCTACAATGACCCAATGATTTCTTCCAGTCAATCAGTGGCACATTTAATAGCAAAATCTGTCGATCTATCAAGTGCTTGAAAGTTTCAATTCTTACCTAATACTAAGATTCATTAACTTTACAAAAGGAGATATGCGCGGAGAAATTTTGTCAACAAGTACTAAATAACTTTGACGCTCTTTCACGTTTTTTGCGATGAATTATTTTTAGCAGCCTACTTATCCAGATCTCTGTGCAAGTTGGTTAGTCTGTAGGAAGGCTTGGAGCACTGTTGCAAATCACAGGTGACAGGGGATCCCGCAGCCGCCGAGGATACAAGCATTCAAACTGGTTCTGCTGAACCCTCAGCATGCAGAAGCACACATATTTGTGCACAGGCAAAGTTATTTCTGATATTCAACTGCAAAAGAAGTTAAGGAAGACTCTTTTACATCACTGAAAACACCAATCGGCATGATAAGTGAACTTAAAAATCTTTGCAAGCTATATAAAAATAAAGTAAGCGATGGAAACTGCCTGAGAGGTATTTCCAACGGTAGCTGACTTAGACTTGATTGGCTGCTGATATCCCTATATAAAAAGACCTTGCATGTGAATCCAAATACAATCAACTCTACGAGCTACTAATCAACTAACTCCAAAGTAATGGCAGTTGCACGCGTGTTAGCAATAGTCACTGCCTTCTCAGTTTATCTGGGCAGCTCATCCGCTCTGGACCTGACAGTCGGCGTGATCACGGAGGCCGGAAACTTGAACGGCTCGCTCATCGACGTCGCCTTCGCCAGACGGGTCAACTACAACTGGAGAGTGCTGCAGGGCCACACACTCTCGTATGTGCATGTCAATGTGAGCTCGTGCAGCTCACACCAGGCTGTCAGGACTGGTGAGTTGAAGCATTTGCTACGCGACTCAATCGCTGCTCTGCTCAACCTGCTCAATCAATGCACACAATTGAAGCATAAATTGCACGAATGCAAGTGTGAGTGCGAGCTGTGAAACTGTGCATGTGTCTGTGTGTCTCGCTCCGCAGTGTGCTCGGAGAGCGGCCTGTCAGGTCTGATTGGCGTCGGCAGCTGCTCTCTGCTGGATGAAGTGAGCTCACTGAGCAAGTCTCTGCAGCTGCCGCTGATCGCCCTGCCGACTGGACTGTGCGACTCTGCTCGGCTGAGCAAAGGTATGCTGCAGCTTGTCTTTTAAAGTTCTTTTCACAATTTTATTCAGTATTAATAAGCTGGCCAGTCTTAACTTGCCTAAAAAATAGCAGGATACACTGTGGTAGCCAGTCACAGCTCTCACGACATTATGCGCGCAGCGGCAAGCATATTCAAGGACGAATCGGAACTCAACAAAGTCGCCATGCTTTACGATAAAAAACAAGGTTTGAATGTTTTGCAAAATCTTTATTTTATGTACTTTTTCCGGTATTCGGGTTATGTTTCATACGGTAGCACTTTTTCTAGCTATAAATATTAACAAAATACGAACCATAAAATTGATTCAGATTCACTGATGCTGCAGAACCTGCAGTCCAGCCTCTCCTCTGCCGGTGTGAGCAGTCTCACATTCCGAGTGGACGACACTGTCAACGCTTCTGTTACTCCTGACCTGGTGCACCACCTCAAGCGGCTGGTCAAGAAGAAAGTGTTCAAGCTGCTGCTGTTTGCCTCTCCTCGCAATGCTCTCAGTGTGCTCAGGCTCGCCAGTGAAGCTGCAGTGATGCAGCAGAACTACTTCTGGCTCGTGCTCGACACCGGACTGTCCAAGGCCGATGTGCTCAGCGTGACGCCGGCGAACGCGAACGTCGCTCTGCTGAGAGGCAGCGTGTTCACCGAGTGCACAGCAGCAGTGATAGATGTGTTTCCTCAGTGCCAGACGGACTGGCTTCGGGTGAGCGTTTCATGTCTGCTGCTTGATGGCTGCAGGGATTCATCATGCAGCACCGCACGTGTGCAATTCATGCCACTGTCGCACTCGATCTTGCACTCGATCGTCGCATTCGCATTCGACAGACTCTGGACGCTCGCTTCGTAGACGCCGTAGAAGCCATGGCCAAGGCGCTCAACGACTCGCTGCTGGATCCGGGATTCTCTCCCGGCAACGCCTCGTGTGCGCCACTGCGCCACTGGACATCGGGCTCGACTGTGCTCAACAGACTCATGAGTGTGAGTGAGCTCACTAGCTACGAGCTAGCATTGACAAGCATTACTAGTTTCGAGCTGGTCTCTTTCCAATTCCTACTCGATGTGCAGATCAGCGACTATGACACTCAGCGAGGCCTGATCTCGTTCAACAGCTCGACCAGACACTTCAGCTCGCAACGAGTCGAAGTGGTCGCGTCCTACAATGAGCTGTGGTCGTCTCCGGTCTCGATGTTGAGGTCGGCTCAGTTCGATGCATCGAGCGGAGCTCTGAGCAAGCAGTTCCGCTACAAGGGAGTCAGCTTGGCATTCCCGAACACCTTCATAGGGTTCAAGAACCAGACCTTGGTTATGTGTACCCCTAGAGTTAGTTACTTTGACAAATCTCTTTTGTTGTTCTACATGTCTTTTGGATATGCATTTCTCTCAACTGCAGCTTTCTCTCAAAATTATCTCAACATTCAGATCAAATGAATGAGTTTTCTTCTAACTTTTCAGACCTCTCCGATGACAGACTTTGTTGCTGAGTTCCCAAACAAAACTGTGATTATTCGAGGAATGACTCGAGATGTGCTGGACATTTTGGCTCAGAAAATGGATTTTAGGTAACCTTTTTATAGTCGTCCTTAATTACCTGCATTATTAAATTATAAGCTGGATGGAGTTTTACCTGAAAATGCAGATACATCACTAAGGCACCTGACGACGGTAACTGGGGTGCGCCCCAGGCAGGCAAACCCTACTTCTCAGGATGTGTCGGAGAGCTTCAGCGTGGAGTACGTGGGCTGTCATGTTTTCTCAAGATTTTTTCGGTGAAGAATGATATCAGTTATTTATACTTGCTTATATCTGATTTCCCCGCGTCCAGATCTCACACCTGGGAGCTGGCCCCTTCACCAAGACTTCAATTCGCGATTCCGCTATCGACTTCTCAACGCCGCTGTTCGACCAATCCACCGCAGTCATGGTGCCGAAACCGCCACCAGACACAAAGATGTGGAACATTTTTACTCCGTTGAGTCCGTCTGTGTGGTACCTCCTGCTAGGCACTTTGGCGTGCGCCTCAGTTGTCATGTGGGTCCTTGCTTACTACTCTCCATTCTCGGCTTACAACTTGGGCCTTGAGTACGCAGTTTCTGATGAGATCTGGCTGCAGGAGTACATTTGGAGCGCTATCGGGAGCTTCCTGCAGCAGGGCCAGGACTTCTACCCGTTTGCGATGTCGCCAAGGACTGTTATGGCATTTTGGTGGATGTTTACCTTGATCATATTTGGAGCTTTTACCGGTGCGTCTGCTAGTGCTTTTATGAGCTAATGTAAAATTAATTTCTAGGGTAATACCTACTACCATTCCTAATTATCATTACAGGTGACTTGACTGCTCACCAGACTGTGACTGTCACGGACTATCCGATCAAAAGCCTGACAGACCTGGTCTCTCAAACCGCTGTTAAGCCCTACGTTCCAACCGGCACGAACCATTACACCTTGCTCACTACTGCCGAGTCAGGCATCTACAAGCAAATCGCTGACGCAATGGTGGTCATGCCAGCTGGAGAATACTGTCCGTATAATGTGAGTCTTGAATTGTCGTGTTTCGGGTTGTTGACACTAAGCAAATTAAACGTTCCTAGTCACTAAAGGAAGTTCTAAAACAAAACTTTTCTCAGCCACCGAAAAATGACGCAGCCTGCATAAATGACTACACCTTTCTGTTGGGCCAAGCAATCAGGCACTGCTCCTTGTACTACATGCTCTCGGAGACTTTCAATCCATCTACGGTGGCGCTTATGTACTCGGAAGACGCTTTCTATGCTCCAATGTTCGACTACAAGTAAAATTTTAGCTAACGACCTATGCTACCCAGTTATTTGCTTCGGTTGCTCAAAAGATTGCCATTGGAGTTGACAAACTAACTATTAGTTTACTATAAGTTTGCTACTTATTAATTGTAACAAATGGCTACGCTAGACCACTACATGTAGGCTACACTAGACCACTGGGCTACGCGAGTCCGCTGGGCTACGCTAGACCACTAGGCTACGCTAGACCACTAGGCTACGCTAAACCACTAGGCTACGCTAGACCACTAGGCTACGCTAGACCACTAGGCTACGCTAGACCACTAGGCTACGCTAGACCACTAGGCTACGCTAGACCACTAGGCTACGCTAGACCACTAGGCTACGCTAGACCACTAGGCTACGCTAGACCACTAGGCTACGCTAGACCACTAGGCTACGCTAGACCACTAGGCTACGCTTGACCACTAGGCTACCCTAAACCACTAGGCTAAGCTAGACCACTAGGCTACGCTAAACCACTAGGCTACGCTAGACCGCTGGGCTACGCTAGGCTAAAAATAAAGTGAAAATGGTCATGAACTCATCGATCGTTTGATTACCACGCTTATTTTGTCCACAATCAACGCTCGCCCATCAGCTTGCAGAAGATGCACGAGTCTGGACTGATGCAGAGACTCTTCGATTTCTACTGGTCCAGAGAGAACTTCACCGACTGCGGCAAAGGAGACGGCAGATCCACGGAGGCCGACGCCATCAGTTTGGAAGGCGTAAGCGGCTGCCTGCTGATCACGGGCTGCCTGTACACCATCGGCCTGCTCATCCTGTTGATCGAGCTCGTCTGGACTAAGCTGGGACGGAAGCGACCGTTGGATTGCATCATCTATTAACAATTTTGAGTAAAAGCTCTTGCAATATAACAACTTTAACAACTTTATAACAACAATATAACAACTCTATTAGATATTTGTGTTGTATAATTAGCCTTAGCAAACCGATATAAATTGCGATAGCATCGTTAAAAGTCTGTCAGAAGTACTCGATGATTATTGAATTCTGTACTACACTGCATCATCCACCGAAGTAGAACCTAGCACAGTTTTTAGCTAATAGAAATCAAAAATTATATTTAGTTACGAGCGCATAAGAAGATTAACAAAACTAATTAACTACGAGGTAAATTAATTAGCCATGCTCGTACACACTGTTTTTATGAAGAAAAGTTGCACAGATGCACACAGGCAGTTCAGCTATTTTATTAACATTTATATCCGAACAGCAAATGTCTATTCTGCATAGTTAAACATCACAGTCTTCGGCAGAAATGACTGTAAAGAAAAAGCAGTTTGAGTTTGAATATCATCAGAATAAATGAAAAACATTCAATATACTCTTACTTATACATCGTACAGTCAATTTGTTAATATTTGTCACTTTTAAAATGACTAGCTATGACAAAAATTGACGCATTCTACTGACAAATCCGGCCTATAAGTAGTGTCTTAAAAGTTTTTTTAACAATTTCCCAAAATCTACAAAGGAAAAATACCTGCAATATATCGATACAACTCAGGATTAGACGAAAAACAAACAAAGTTAAACGCAGCATCAAATTTTATACATTTAACCCAATACCGAAAATATGAGCAGGTCCAACTGTTCCAGTCTTGAGTAACATCTCAAGACTAAAATGGGAATTATCAATTTTTAGAGCTATATCGTTAGTGTACAGGTGTATGTTAGTTCCCGTAAAAATGGTGTCTTTGCAAGGTCAAAAAATTATTGAAAAAATTGATCCAGCAAAGAAAGTGAATATATATTAATTCAGCTGCAGTAGTACGATGTTACTCTCGACTTACTAGATGCACTAACGACAAGCACTATGTTCCTTACCCTAGAACTGCTCATTTCTAAGAAAAAATCGTATGTAGTGTCCTTCTACTTTGGTTGTCAATGCATGTTATTGACATACGAGCCTCCAATTTCGCACCGTTGCAAGTTTAAATCGTTCGTGAGATTTCTGACGGTGTTAAAGAGCCATAAAGCGGTAACATTGACTAACAACGGAACAACGGAACAATGTCTTAACAAACTACGAAATTTGTTGATTCAATGCAAGTATAGCTTTTTGCAGCCCATTAGAGCCTACACGAATTGAATTTAATCCAAGGTACGAGCCGTATGCTTGCCAAAACAATGGAGCTTTTAAATTTAATTTAATTAGCATTTAATTTGGTCCAACAAGCATCAATTTGGTCCATAGCGGCTCTGTAGTTTCACCCTTAGATTTTCATTTAGACAAGACTGTCAAAAGCAGTGATAATGCTGCGGAGGAGCAAGATCAGCCCCAGAATCATGGACCATATTTTAGACCATCGAACGAACGCCAAGGGCATTTGCTATACTCATAGTTGAACAGATTGCATTTTTGACGTCACCTTCTATTGGCACAGTGAAATTTGATCAAATAAATAGCACTTAACAGCTATAACCAATGATTTCAGCAGGTTTCACATCTGCTATGGATCAGATTAAATACTTGTTGGTCCAAACTATTTGTTATTTGCTATTGTTTGTGAATCGACACCGACGCATGCCGCACTAACATTCAGTCCATAAGCTCCACCACAGCAGATCTGTTCCGCTCTATTGGCCAGGCCTGCAGCTGTATGCCAGTCTGCATGTCCATGCTTTGACAGTCGTCTGTGTTGGATTTGTCTCGAATATCCGCGTACGCTGAATTGGAATTGACGCGCAACTTCTGCTGATGCGTCCGCTTCTTAGACTGGCCTCTGGTGCGCATCCGGCGGCGAATCAGGGAGCGGTGCAGCGCGGCTTGGACCTGGAATCGAAGCAGATTGGCTACTCCTAAGGTTTGTTTCAACTCGACACAGACTTCAACACCTGCACGATGTTATAAGCTTTACTCGTAGCTCACCTCCTTGCTCAGAAAGCAGTACATCAGGGCTAGGAACAGTCCTTGAAAGCTGAGCAGAAACGATTTTAACGAGGTGACCACAATGAACAGAATGGTGTGCATCGGGTCTGGCACGGTGCAGATGACGTTCGTTATGCCCAGCAGGGGTAGCAGAAGAAAAGCAGCCCTCACTGCTTTGCTAAAAAGGTGCGCAGTTTTAAAAATCAATTACACTATTACAATAAATGTCTAGATCATCAGCAAACTCACCGCAACTGCACTGTCTCGTTCGAGCGACTCTCCCGGAGTCGCATAACCAGAACACGAAGCACGTTGAGTAGAAAGCCGATGTTAATCTGTAAAAATTGCCAACATTAGATTTACCTAACAACCTATCTATCTATCTATCTATCTATCTATGTATCTATCTATCTATCTATCTATCTATCTATGTATCTATCTATCTATCTATCTATGTATCTATCTATCTATCTATCTATCTATCTATCTATGTATCTATCTATGTATCTATCTATCTATCTATCTATCTATCTATCTATCTATCTATCTATCTATCTATCTATCTATCTATCTATCTTTCTATCTATCTATGTATCTATCTATGTATCTATCTATCTATCTATCCATCTATATATCTATCTATCTATCTATCTATCTATCTATCTATCTATCTATCTATCTATCTATCTATCTATCTATCTATCTATCTATCTATCTATCTATCTATCTATCTATCTATCTATCTATCTATCTATCTATCTATCTACTATCTATAGCCAGGACCTGCACCGGAGCGGTTACGAAAATTAGATTTCTCGGTAGTTGCACGTACTCTTTTGCACTACTTGAGTAGTCTGATTTTCGTTCGGCATGGCTGGTTCCAGTAGGTAGTTCCTCTGGATAAAAGCGCTTACCGCGCCCATTGGCTTTCCAGCTGCCTTAATCGTTTCCGGTGATCTTGTTTGCGTGCTTTCAGCTTGATTGGCTGCGGCAAGCAAGCTCGAAAGAGCTCGCTTCGCTCGCTCTTTCTCGCAATCTACTATCTATAGCCAGGACCTGCACCGGAGCGGTTACGAAAATTAGATTTCTCGGTAGTTGCACGTACTCTTTTGCACTACTTGAGTAGTCTGATTTTCGTTCGGCATGGCTGGTTCCAGTAGGTAGTTCCTCTGGATAAAAGCGCTTACCGCGCCCATTGGCTTTCCAGCTGCCTTAATCGTTTCCGGTGATCTTGTGTGCGTGCTTTCAGCTTGATTGGCTGCGGCAAGCAAGCTCGAAAGAGCTCGCTTCGCTCGCTCTTTCTCGCTATCTACTATCTATCTATCTATCTATCTATCTATCTATCTATCTATCTATCTATCCATCTATCTATTTCGTATCGATATCGTACCAGAAATGTTAGCAGACGAAAGCCGTTGAGAATCCAGTAGACTGGAGAATAAAACGAATCCTTCCAGCAGCTAAAAGTGGTTACAAATATTTGCACCAGTTTTGAAACGAAAAAACAATTGTAATTTTTTCCGTAAAAATATAGCCAACATCCCGCTCATACTACTCACTCCTTGGCGGTAAGCTCTCCTCGAGTGACCGTCACAGTTGCCCAAACAATGGTGGGAATAACCGGTACGCCTAGAAGGGGGCCAATAAATTGTGAACTTTATTTTTGCATGGCGTATAAGTTCCGGTCGTGCGTGCATACGAGTATGTACAAAGCTTGGTTGTTGATTGCAGTTTATGCAAGTCCCTAAATATAATAAAGATAATTACTGTCTAAGCTGTGCGGTTATTGCTGACTGTTGTGGCGGCAATGTGTCATGCCATTGTCAGATGTCACATATAAAGTAGTCAATCAACTTCGTAAGCTAAAATTACATTGTCGACAAGTATGAAACAGGATATTGAGAATTAGCGTAGAAAGGTATCTTTCCTTATGTACCTTTGGGTGCATATTCGGCACCCAAGTGCCTTTTTAGGTGTATATTCGGCACCCAAGTGCCTTTTTAGGTGTATATTCGGCATCCAAGTGCCTTTTTAGGTGTATATTCGGTACTCTAGTGAGGTGTCTTGTCGGTATTTTAGTGAGGTATACATTCGTTAGTCTAGTGAGGTATCTATTCGAGGTATCTATTGGCAGTCTAGTGAGGTATCTTTTCGTTAGTCTAGTGAGGCATCTATTCGGCAGTCTAGTGAGGTGTCTAATCGGTAGTCTAGTGAGGTGTCTAATTGGTAGTCTAGTGAGGTGTCTAATCGGTAGTCTAGTGAAGTTTTAGAAGAGAAGGTAACGTTTTTGAAACTGAAGCCACAGCTAAACTGGAGCCAAATACCGTATCCCAGCAGGAGGTTTCGCTTCATCCCGGTGCTCGTCTGGAAGACGGTGACGGCAATGCGATTGTGAATGTTCAAGCCTTCGATGAGCATCCATGCGAATATTGAGGTCCGGCTGGTCTCCCACAGACACTTGAGCAGTAGACAGGTGCGCGACTGGAATTGGAATTTGATAGTTTACGAATACAGTAAAAATTGAATAAACTGCAAGGAACATTTAAAACAAAAACCTAAGATACGACGAGTATTAGCGTTCTCTTTGAGTAATGGCTTAACTCTAACTTTCAATTTGATGCTTGGCTTTGCCAACAACTCCTAATCGACTCCTGGCATCTGAACAGCCTCAGCAGTTGAGCAATACCCACGTGACCCTTGACATCCCAGAAATTCCCCCTGTGCCACAGAATTTCAGCGATGCCCCCATGAGTCCCTAACTGTCAAACGCGTGAAATTCATTTGGGGCCTTAAAGATTCGCAACCATGAACACCAAACCCTAAGGCACAGGGAGTGTACAGCTTCACAGTTAAAAGGTATTGACGAACTTTTATGTGGCTTAAGAGTCAGAAGAATGGACATTGGACAGAATTGCCTCTGTGCTGGTTGTAGGCGTTGGGCCGAGGTGCTTTCAACCCTCCTTCGAATATCCGCATGCGCACACCTAGCACTTTCTTTTTGGAGCTGCCTCATCTCATACAGCGGTTGTCTCGCATCCAAGAAGACAAAATTTCTGAACGCAACGTGCGTCAGATTTCGTTAGCTGAACTAGACAGACGCCCCCGCAAGTTATCATTGCATGACGGGCGGCGAAGCGGAACTGAGGAGAGGCTTCCGTCGGGGGGGGGGGCTTGAAATCCCTGTTTGATCCTCATCGCTTTCTCTAATTTCCCTTTTTCACCATTCAAAGTACTCGCATGAGTTTTATTAGCTTCATCTTTCCAAGCAGTGTTGGCGTTTATTTTTATGATAAAGTCGATATCAAATTCTCATTAGAGGTAGACAAGAGATCGGAGGGCGATTTCCAAATATGGACATGGTAGTTTAATAGCCGTGTTGCTGTGGAAGCTTGCGCGTGCCAAGATTACTAAGCAGTTTTTTACTGTTTATTAGTTTTGCTTATCCTTGTTGCATCAGATTCGAAAAATATTATTCTTATGCTCTGGTCACACTGTAGTCCCTCGGCTGTTTGTCACACACTCTAGTCCCTCGGCTGTCTGTCACACACTCTAGTCCCTCGGCTGTCTGTCACACACTCTAGTCCCTCGGCTGTCTGTCACACACTCTAGTCCTTTGCCTACTGTCACACACTCTAGTCCCTCGGCTGTCTGTCACACACTCTAGTCCCTGGGGTATCTGTTACACACTCTAGTCCCTGGGGTATCTGTCACACACTCTAGTCCTTTGCCTACTGTCACACACTCTAGTCCCTTAGCTGTCTGTCACACACTTCATTCCCTCGGCTGTCTGTCACACATTCTAATCATTCGACTGTCTGTCACACACTCTAGTCCTTCGGCTTTCTGTCACACACTCTAGTCCCTAGGGTATCTGTCACACAGTCGTTATGGTATCCCTCACGTAGTCCTTTTCGCTTACCAGAACTCCAGCGGATTCCAGCTCGTGCAGCATCCATGCATTGCCGTGACTCTGTGCCATCTCCTTGCTAGCTAGCACCAGATGTAGCAAAGTTTGAATCAGCATCGACACAAACAGATTGCGATGGATCTTGTTGCGCACGTTCGACAGACTTCTACAGTTATTTTGATGCAATAGATAAATGCGACAACAGTACACTCTCATTCTCAGTGTAATAGTGACTCTTTTCGTAAACATAATCGGTAAGACTTACGCGTACGTTCGGAAGATGTGAATGGCGCAAGCGAGGCTCAGACAGGATAGCAGATCACCAACAATTTCAACTACTTCGATTATTTTGACAGCGTAAGAAATTAACTGTGGCATGACGTAGCGAGAGGAGTTAAATTTGTTAGCGAGCATATTTCGGTAATTAACAAAACGGCTTTCTGATTTACTTAGACGTAAAAGAACAAAACAAAACGTTCTGAAAGCATCATATGTATTGCATCGATATAACTACATGTAACTAACTAACTAACTAACTAACTAACTAACTAACTGACCAACTAACTAACTAACTAACTAACTAACTGACCAACTAACTAACTAACTAACTAACTAACTAACTAACTAACTAACTAACTAACTAACTAACTAACTACTAACTAATTAAATAACTAACTAACTAAATAACTAACTGAGGGCAATAGATTTCTGATTTGAACCGGCCCGTCTCACAGGAGTGAAAGCCTTCCGTTCTTCTTCAAATCACTCTGCCACCTCCCTACCTTTAAACTCTTCTTACGTCTATTTTTATGCACAATGAAGCACGAACGGATGTTGGAAGAAATTTCCTTGCACTTTTTCATACTTTATAATGCAAGTAATTCCTGTACTCCGAGTAAGAAGCGAGATTCTTGGCTTAGAATTCTGTGGATTTACTGTCGCCTCCAGCTCCAAATAATTTTAGATATTCGTACATCGAATAAATTTGAAACTCCGATTAACGCCAATACTTATGTTAGTCATTGGTATAAACTTATTATTCACCATGATCTCTTCGTTGCTTTTATCTTTGACAAACTCCCGGGTGAAGGGCAGCAGGCACAGTGCATAGCTGCTGTACGAGTCTTTCGGATCGTCCACGGGAGCTCCGCCGCGAGACAACCATCGTCCGGATTGATGACACACCCTCGAAGCTTTCACAGCGTCTGGCTCTGTGTAGGAGTCAGAGTTGGTTTGATACTACATTTAAATGTACACATGCAAGGCAAGCCTCTATAGTAGAGACAGATCAATCAATATTGATTGTACACACGGAAATATTTTCAGGAGGGTTGTGGGCACAACCCGCGGTGAGGCAATCCTGAGCACACATACAAGCGCCTGAGCCTTGGGGTTTGGCCCTCATGGGTGTGAATAGCGCGACAACCCCTGGGCCAATTTCTCATGCACAAGCCCTGATTGATCTTCGTCGCGCTCGGAATGGAACCAAGGTTCGTGGTATGAGAGCCATGATCTAGCTGATACTCACCCTAAAGCATGGTTGATTTCGCTAGGTTAAACACTCCAAACCGCATAGATAGGACACGTTCAAGGTTACACACTCCAAACCGCATAGATAGGACACGTTCAAGGTTACACACTCCAAACCGCATAGATAGGACACGTTCAAGGTTACACACTCCAAACCGCATAGATAGGACACGTTCAAGGTTACACACTCCAAACCGCATAGATAGGACACGTTCAAGGTTACACACTCCAAACCGCATAGACAGGAGACGTTCAAGGTTTAACACTCCAAACCGCATAGACAGGACACGTTCAAGGTTACACACTCCAAACCGCATAGATAGGACACGTTCAAGGTTACACACTCCAAACCGCATAGACAGGAGACGTTCAAGGTTTAACACTCCAAACCGCATAGACAGGACACGTTCAAGGTTACACACTCCAAACCGCATAGATAGGACACGTTCAAGGTTACACACTCCAAACCGCATAGACAGGAGACGTTCAAGGTTACACACTCCAAACCGCATAGATAGGACACGTTCAAGGTTACACACTCCAAACCGCATAGACAGGAGACGTTCAAGGTTTAACACTCCAAACCGCATAGACAGGACACGCTCAAGGTTACACATTCCAAACCGCATAGACAGGACACGCTGAAGGTTACACATTCCAAACCGCATAGATAGGACACGCTCAAGGTTACACACTCACACACAAACCGCATAGATAGGACATGCTCCAGGTTACATACTCCGAACCGCATAGGCAAAACATGCGCAAGGTTATAAACTCAAGCTCTGAAGTCAAGTTAGGCCAAATATCACTAGCCAACTCACTATCCGGACAGGCCATCCAAACAGTACTGCCATTCCTTGTTGGTGGCCAGCACAGAAAGCCATCGAAATATCCAGGACAGAATTGATAGTCTAGGCTTGTGTGGTTCCAACCTGAAATTTGTTCATTCATTTTGAGGTCTCTTGGGTAGAATTCTAAGAGACGGAGTTTTTATAGATTTTAAAATATAAAATCTTTTTAATCTGCAAACCGCTAAAGAACGCTAGCTGTGTCTGGTGCTGTTTTTCGGCGATAAAGCGTTGCTCACTTTCGCCCACACCGGAGGCCAGAAAACACTTCTCTTCGTCAAATATTCTTCCTCCGCCCTTAGCCACCTCTTCTAGCCTTTCTCCTAGGCCCTGGAATCTCATTTACTATGCATTGCCTGCTTTCAAAGTTTTCCACTCAAGTCTATTGACGAAATCTCCATGCGGTGCTTATCACACCCCCCCTCTCTCTCCTCCCTCTTCCTTCTTCTCGGTTTTCCCCAGGTGCATGCCCAGGTGAAAAAAGTCTACTAGGGTATGAGACCTAGCTCATATGCGTATAGAGATCTGTCCGAGGCCTCTGTTTCGTTCAACGAATATTTGCCTTTATTTTCTACTGAGGAGACTTGCAAAGTTCCAACTTTGTAGTTTTGAGAGTGCTTCATGAGTAGCTTTTTGCCGAAAGTTCACACCGATATAGGACACCAAAATAGCCAAGGATAATATTCAACTATGCAAACCAAAACCTTCTTCAATGGGGAATTCGAAGAACTTCTCAAGGGTGTATATTTCTTAATCCACTCGTTGTGCCGTGTTTTTTTTTCCAGGACGTTTCCTTCATCCATCCTGCGATTCTATTTTTATCCCCTACATGTACGTTTTTCCAAAGGATCTCTGCTTTTCGTTGTTTAACTCTACGCACACGGAGAGACCGTGCAATGTTAAGCCTGAACAATGTTAAGCATAAGCAGCTCAATTCTTTTCCTTGATGCCAACAATTTTAATGTGTGCTCAGCTGCTAGCAGCGACTCACAAACTCAAATATTTGAGGACAAGCATTAAGGATGCACAAATCCTCTTTGCTGTTGCTCAGAATTAGAGCTCACTTTAGAAAGTGAGCTTCTTACCAATTCTCAGCTATTTTTTACTTCAATCGAAAAGTGCAACACCTTTTCAAGACTGCGTGACCACCTGGTCAGGGGTCGGCAGGCTCCGGCCAGCCAGACACAAGCGGCCAGTGAAGCCTCTCTATCCGGCCCTTGGGTCCCTGAAAACTTTGCAAAAGCAATCCAGCCAGTTTAAGGTTTGTGACTCTGCTCAGCTCTCTCTCTCTTTCCCCTCTCTCTCTCTCTCTCTCTCTCTCTCTCCGTCTTTCCTCTTCTCTCCTCTCTCCCATCTCCCCTCTCCCCTCTCCTCTCTCTCCTCTCCTCTCTTCTCTCCTCTTTTCTCCTCTCCCCTCCCCTTTTCTCTGCTCATATGTTTTATCTCCTCTCTTCTCTCATATCTCATCTTCTATTCTCTCTCATTTCCACTCTCATCTGCCTGCAGCCATGAGCTGGATTCTCTATCTCTATAGCCCCTGAGGCAAACAATTTTTGCCTTTTGAACTTATCGCTATCGAAATTGAAAGCAAATTGCACTCATTGATTCGTTTTAAACATTAAAAAGCTCATGCAACTACCTGATTGAAAATATTTCTGACAAGCTGCCTCATCACAATTGTTCAATTACTCGTAAACCAAACTCTCAGTTGTCTGGCACTTCTGTATTTTTTCTCCTCTCCTCTCCTTCCCAACATATTCGGTGGGATGCATAGAACGAAGGATAAGTTTGTTGGGTTCTTCTGGACGCTCTCAAACCGAATATCCGGTGGCAACTTAACTACTGCAGCACCGAGGTCGAATTTCTGGACACCACCTCACCTCTCCTCTCCTCTCCTCTCCTCTCCTCTCCTCTCCTCTCCTCTCCTCTCCTCTCCTCTCCTCTCCTCTCCTCTCCTCTCCTCTCCTCTCCTCTCCTCTCCTCTCCTCTCCTCTCCTCTCCTCTCCTCTCCTCTCTCTCCTCCTCTCCTCTCCTCTCCTCTCCTCTCCTCTCCTCTCCTCTCCTCTCCTCTCCTCTCCTCTCCTCTCCTCTCCTCTCCTCTCCTCTCCTCTCCTCTCCTCTCCTCTCCTTTCCTCTCCTCAAATCTCCTTTCCTCTCCTCTCCTCTCCTCTCCTCTCCTCTCCTCTCCTCTCCTCTCCTCTCCTCTCCTCTCCTCTCCTCTCCTCTCCTCTCCTCTCCTCTCCTCTCCTCTCCTCTCCTCTCCTCTCCTCTCCTCTCCTCTCCTCTCCTCTCCTCTCCTCTCCTCTCCTCAAATCTCCTTTCCTCTCCTCTCCTTTCCTAGGAGTAAAAAGTATGCCTTCGAGCTCTGTAATAAACTTCTAGGTGACAATCAGATCTAGTAAAATAATAGTTGGTGTGTACATACCAAGCGATCTATTTGTACCGAATTCCTGGTGACAAGGCTCCATTGTATGCGTTGTAAATATTGATAAATAATATAAAACTTGTTGATAATAAAAGTTCAAAAGAACTCTGTCCGGGTTACAAACAACCACCTGAAGTTCTCGAAAATATTCCTTTGAATAAACGAATAAAACAAACCAGGCACCTGATCTTACTGGCCGTTGAATCTTGATCCAATAAGAGACAGACAAAAAATTACAGTTTAACTGTGCTCTAATACTACTCATAGTAGTTCGCTTATCAAAAACGTAAAATTATCACTAGGTTGCTGCGCAGAAAAAGTTATGCGGCTCTCCGCTCTCTTCTCTCTCCTCTCCCCCTCTCTCCCCTCTCTCCCTTCTCTCTCCCCCCCCTCTCTCCTTATATATTTTCTCTCATCCCATCTCTCGTCTCTTCTCTCTTCTCTCATCTTCTATTCTCTCTGCTTTTTCTATCTCTCTATCTGGCACTTGCGGTCTCTATCTGGCACTTGCGGTCTCTATCTGGCACTTGCGGTCTCTATCTGGCACTTGCGGTCTCTATCTGGCACTTGCCGTCTCTATCTGGCACTTGCGGTCTCTATCTGGCACTTGCGGTCTCTATCTGGCACTTGCGGTCTCTATCTGGCACTTGCGGTCTCTATCTGGCACTTGCGGACTCTATTTGGCACTTGCCGTCTCTATCTCGCACTTGCGGTCTCTATCTGGTACTTGCGGTCTCTATCTGGTACTTGCGGTCTCTATCCCGTCCACTGCTAAGGTGAAAACTGGCTCTCACCTGTGTGAGTCGGGGTCGCATGTGTACTTTAATTATGTACATTTAGTGGTTGCGGGTTCTCGCGCCAACCGTCTGAGTTTACTCACTCTAATGGCGTCGCAAGCCGCGAACTGATAAGCAGCATGACACAGCAAATTTCACTAGCGCCGCCCGGCCCGTTTGCAATAGACGGCGACACTCACACCACTGCGCAGCGTGGGGCAGCTTGGGCTCGCAGGTTTGAGACCTAAATCGCAGCGGCCGGAATCTCTGACGAGAAAAGGGCGCAGCAGCTGCTTCTTTATGCGGCCGGAGAGGAACTGCAGAATGTAGTTGAGAAGAACCAGATCGCGGCAGGTGAGGGTCACAAGGACCTCGTGAAAAACATCCAGCAACATTGGGACGGAAAGAACAACATTGCCTTCCTCCGCTTCAAATTTGAGACCTGTCCACAGCAGGCAGAAGAGTCAGTGGACCAGTGGCATCAGCGGCTGCGCAAGGCAGCCGACGCCTGCAACTTTGGACAGCTGCAAGACTTTCTCATTCGCGACACAAGATAGTCGCCTACTGCTCATCTGAGAGGCTGCGCTGAGACCTGCTGCAAACTAAGGACATCTCGCTTGACGAAGTCCTAAAAAGGCGAGAGCAAAGGAAGCAGCAGAGCAGCAGGCCAGCGCTATGGAAGCACCCCTCCGATTCATATTGATTGGGAGCGGCCCGATGTACATAAGTAGAGTACACATGCGACCCCGACTCACAACCTGTTTGCACGACTGATCAAGTGCTACATTTCCATTCCAAAAAATTCCATCTAGTCTTCATTCTTTGACTTGAAAAGTGCATTTGACATGGTGCATCTTAGGGGGAAGGGGGGGATAGCCCGGTGGTCAAGCAAGGCGCTCTTATAGGTCATCAGCAGCCCAGTCTCGAAGTGCAGTCACATTAATTGGAAGGTGAATTGAAATCTCGGCTTGGCTCTGCTCGTGCAATTAACGGCCTTGAGAGCCAAACCTCAAGGCACAGTGAAGTGTACATGTCTAACGATAAACAAAGTTAGGGCTGCTGTACACTTCTGTGTGAGTGCGTGCCTGTGCGTATGACTGCGTCACGTATCCGCGCGCTTGTGTGCCTGCTCAGGGGAGTCGGCGGAGAGGGCAGCAATGCCTCTCAATGTCGCTTGAGCTGCACCAGGGTGCACACAGTCCCTGAAGCAGAATTAACGGATATTGTTAACAAAAATTGATGCAGTTAAAAAACTGTATTCTGTAAATAAAAGAGATTCAACATCAATATTCTTCTGCGCTTGGAAATGCATCAAAAACATGTTTGAGTAGTCCCTGAGCAAGACGTCACCTGCTGGCATCAGGGCACGATGGCGAGAACAGAGCGCCATCAATGATGAAAGTCTCCTGCTTGTGCAGCAGACGTGTCACAAAATTGGGATTGTCAGCTACCGGAAGTGGCCCTAGGAAGTAACAGATGAATTTTCGGATGAAGTGAAATGGGATTTTCTATACGAAAAAACACAGGGAAGGGCTGAGAGACGTGACTCGGCACAATGCGAGGGAGGGGATTTGGAAAATAATGAAATCCCGGGAATCAATGCGACTTTGTTTGATTCGCTTTTTCAATCAAAAAGGGAAGTCGCTGATTGGGAGACTTTGATGAGAGATGAAAGGACTGTTACCATGGAAACGGAAACACAATTCTGCTTTTAAATCGCAATAGAAAATCGCAAGCAAGACAAGTGGCAGAAATCTTAAAGAGAAGCAGTAAAGATAGCATAGTTGATTATGAACTCCTTCCTGTGGCTGACCTGGTGTCTGAGTGCTGCGGCAACCTGCTCTCAAGGTGAGGTTAACATATCTACTTATATCTATCTATCTATCTATCTATCTATCTATCTATCTATCTATCTATCTATTTATCTATCTATCTATCTATCCATCTATCTATCTATCACTCCAGTATCGGCATGGACAGACCAGCAGCTCTGTGCCAGCAACCAGAGCTGGAGCTACGAGCCCGTGTCGGGCAAGTGCTGGGCTCTGCCAGCCGAAGCCGTCACCAACACCACGCAACTTATCTCACGTAGCAGCGCTGTGGCCAAGTGTAGCCTAATTTCTGGATTTCTACCCGCCCCAACAACAAAGGTAGACCTACAGGGAATGCAGCGGTTTCTCACTCAAAATGGCCTCGCCGCCGAGATTTGGACGTCAGCAATTCGAGGTACGTGAAGTTGGGACACCACAGGCAACATCTGGTCCACAAAGGCCGGCTGTATTCCTGTCTGTGGCCACCCCCCGCAATCTTCCTTATGAGCATTCTTCAGTCACAGACATACTATTCGGCAACAGGCTCCTGTTATCGCGTTTTCTTTTTACCAAACCTTCAGCTCAAAACGGCACGACGTTTTACTACCAGGACAATGGCAGCCCAGTGCCCGACTCTTTGTGGTTGAACGGGACTTCCTCAGCTGTCGAACCATCTTCTGGGCTGAACTGCGCCGTGTACACCTCGTGGGTGTCGCCCGTCGAAGGCCTGTGGCGACGCACGATGGGTCTGAAGCCGGTGAACTGTTCCAGGCTGGAGGCTGCTGTCTGCTTTAGGAATGGTAACTAACCCTGTGTGCATCACTGGTAACTAACCCAATGTGCATCAAGAATGGTAACTAACCCAGTGTGCGTCAAGAATGGTAACTAACCCAGTGTGCGTCAAGAATGGTAACTAACCCAGTGTGCGTCAAGAATGGTAACTAACCCAGTGTGCGTCACTGGTAACTAACCCAGTGTGCGTCAAGAATGGTAACTAACCCAGTGTGCGTCAAGAATGGTAACTAACCCAGTGTGCGTCAAGAATAGCAACTAACCCAGTGTGCGTCAAGAATGGTAACTAACCGAGTGTGCGTCAAGAATGGTAACTAACCCGGTGAACGTCTATAAGCCAAGACAGTTTCTGAACTCTTCTGTTCTTCATCAGCTGGTGTGAGTTGACTCTGTTAGCCAGAATCTTCACTCAAGGACGCAGCAGTCAATATCTCATTTTCTTAATTTCCGAACTGCAAACAGAGCCGTAATTGATCGTACTTACTAAATGTATGTAAAAACTGGCATAACAGTGACACAGTGCCAACTGTCGGATCTGCCAGAGGCCGTCGCCCTCGCCAACATGACTGCCGTGAACACCAGCTTTGGCGCGCCGCTGACCAATCTGTTCCACATCGGAATCAGACTGGACGTGCGCTGCAAGACCGGCTATTATCGACTGCGCGACTCCCCGAGTGCATCGGTGGCCACGCCGTCGCCTACCTCTGACGGCCTGACTGTCAACCAGATCGAGTGCCATCCGGGTGCGGCAGCTGGGTCTCCACCAGTGATGAAGTCCGCGTTGATCGAGGCTTGCCAAAGTGAGTGAGATGCTACTACTACTACTCACGGACTACTTAATTGTCGTTTACTTAAGTAGTTCGTGCTACTACTACTACTACTACTACTACTACTACTACTACTACTACTACTACTACTACAATTATTATTTTCCAGTCACTGCTTGTCCAACTGCCTACTTAAAGTCTACGGTCATCATACCGAACGTCGAGCCTTACCTGCACACGCTGACAAAGGACTATTACTTATATGACGATTCATTCCCAGTCAACTGTACCCCAGGCTACGTGAGCTACAGCAACAAGCTGTCAGTGACGAGTCAGCTAGTTTGCAGATTCAACAGCATCGATCAGACCAGATACGAGTGGCACCCGCCAGACCTGAACGCATGCCTGCGTGAGTTTCCCGAGCGAGAGCTTTTATTTGCTTGAAAACAATGCACTAAAAAAATGGAATTCGATACACTTTCAGCCGTGGCCTGCCCACCAATACAGAGCATCATACCGAGCTACACCACCGCTTACAAAGCAATCGATCGGATTCAAGAAAAAGAATTTAACGAGTTCCAAAAGTCCAGCTATCCGTTCTTTCCCAACCGGGTTTATATCAAGTGCGCTAAAACAGGAGACTTTTTCCAGGACCGCACCTTCACTAAGGTGGTCTCGTGCGAGCTCAGCAATGCCTCTTTGACTGAGGGCGCTTGGACCGGAGCGCTGGGCACTTCGCTGAGTCGCCTGCAGACCACCACCTGTGTTCGTGAGTGTCTCACTGTCTGTTTTGTATGCCAGCTCTCAGAGACAGGGCATAGCTCAGAGACAGGGCATAGCTTAGAGACAGGGCATAGCTCAGAGACAGGGCATAGCTCAGAGACAGGACATAGCTCAGAGACAGGCCGGCATAGCTCAGAGACAGGGCATAGCTCAGAGACAGGGCATAGCTCAGAGACAGGGCATAGCTCAGAGACAGGGCATAGCTCAGAGACAGGGCATAGCTCAGAGACAGGGCATAGCTCAGAGACAGGGCATAGCTCAGAGACAGGGCATAGCTCAGAGACAGGGCATAGCTCAGAGACAGGGCATAGCTCAGAGACAGGGCATAGCTCAGAGACAGGGCATAGCTCAGAGACAGGGCATAGCTCAGAGACAGGGCATAGCTCAGAGACAGGGCATAGCTCAGAGACAGGGCATAGCTGAGGAAAAAAACATACCGGAACCTTGACAGAGAAGTTGAAAGCGGACTTCTTGAACTTTAGGAAGAAGTGAACTTCCTGAAGTTTTTGATACGATGATAAATTTGTTGTTCCGGAGCTTTTGGACAAGTGCTGATACTGCCTGACTTTGATTCTGCCTGACTTTACCTGACGTAATCCCCAAGGCACAGTAAAGTGTACATGCCTAACGATAAACTCCTGTGTCAGTGTGTGCCTGTGCGTATGACTCTCGACAATGTCGCTTGAAGTAAGTCAGATTGCACACAGCCCTCTGACTCTTGTAAAGCAAAAACCATATTGGATCATTCTGTTCTCAACACACACCATGAAGCCGTCAGCTGCCTCTCCGATCAGCTGATCGAGAAGAGCACAGCGGGAGATCTGTTCCTGGCGACCCTGGGCTACACCAACTCCACAACCGTTGAGTTTGCAAACGGCAGCACCAGCATAGTGACTACCGATGCGTTTAACTCGATAGAGTTGTACAGCTACGGAACGGTGATTAAATTTAGTTGCCAGCCGGGATCCAGCACTGGGATTGGCCAGCCCATCGCGTTCTGTTCGGACACAGGAAGCTGGAATGTAACGCGACTGCCTACTTGCACTAGTAAGTTTTTCTAGTTCCAAGTTTTACCAACAAACCCTTGTGGTACCTGCGTGTAGGTATGAGAAGCTTTTTCGAGACGGAAAGTTTTCAGTTTTAGACTAGAATTAACAAAATCACACCTCTGGACTTTATAGAATTGCAAATGAAGTCTTTGCGAAATCTGAAATTTCAATTTTACATTTTCGATTTTCATATCAATAAGGAGCTGGTGTACGAAAATTAAGGCTCATTTATCGTGCGAGTCATAAACCTTATCTTGATCAATAAGGACACAAATTGTTCCCTCGGAATCGGGAATCGAACCCCAGACCTTTCAGTCGTGAGTCGCGAGTAGGCTACAACCCCTGTGTGAGCATGTGTTTGAGTGCGTGTCTGCGTACTGTACAGTATTGGCGCACCTGTACGCTCGTATGTGCTCAGCATCAGCTCTTGATGTTGAGCCACATCGCCTAAGGCGTTGCACCAAGGTGCCCGCAGCACTCCTGCAACTAATTATGCAACATCATTTAAAAACACTTGCAGAAACATCCGAGACAGTGGTGGCCAAGGGCAAGCACTATGTTCCGCCAAGTGTTGAAGCCAAAGGCGCAGAATCCGTGGGCGCCATCGCTATCATTGTCTGCGTCATATTCGGCGTGTTCATTGTCATCCTGGATCTGTCCACCCTATCCCGGGATCTCATCCTTTTTAGGCGGAATATTCGTCGATTAAAGAGACGGATAACTGGCTCGGATCGCCTGAAGTCCAATATGAGCTCGGTTTGATTTGAACAGAACTTGAATTACTAGCACTGCTGTTAATTCATTTAATATGAGCAAGGAGCTCTTGTTCCAGTTGATGTCTGTCTGTCTGTCTGTCTGGTGAACTGTTAAATTTAATATTGCAAACGAATCTTTAAAGAATTGAGTTCAGAGTGTTTCAAGACCAATTTATCAATAAATATTATCTTTTATAGTATCTTTTCTTTTGAGTAATAGAAAGATTTGTAAGAAACAAATTGGTTTTGTCCAATCCATATTGTCCAATGATTTTGCGAACTAAACGGCACGATGAATTGAGTAGGAAAAGTTGGAAAAGTAGCGAATGCAATTGCTCTGATTTAGACTTTACCAGAGTTTATTTTTACAAGTAGAAAACCACAAATAGTTTGCGGTAGTGGGTGAAGACTCACTCACTGCTTCACTCTGAAAGTGTAGCTTAATAGGCAAGAATGGATAAATACCGGCGCTCGCCAGACAATCGTTGTCACGTGCTACGACCGCTGATTCTTTGCATTGTTCTTCTGTTTGAGGATCCTAAAAACAATGCATTGTTTGTAGTAATGTATTGTTCTGCATAAAAAATGCGAATAATGATCGTCAAATTGCTAAACAATGGATTTCTATACACATTGAGCCTTCCATGGTCCGTGCATCATTGTTGCTCGTGCAGGCACGCCCATAGACACTTGGGCTATATTAGGAGTAGCTTCGCTGCACTCCCAGCCCAGCCATGCAGCCGATCGGTGCAGCTCTAATTCTTTATTGTCTATGGTCGCTCTGGGTCTCTTTTCAAAGCAGTAAAGAATCATGATTTTGGTAAAAACAGAGTCATCAGCAATCTTCGAATCATTAGTGTATTCGCTGGGTGATTTTAAATATTCGATAAAGCGACAAGTATGATCCCAAAAAAGTTAGTTATTATATTGATAGTTTTGAGCACCTTGCCGAATCTAATCAATTCTTCATCTAATGACATGATACAAACAAAGAGCGCCGCCGAAAACAACAGATTGCAGCACTGGAAGGCTGATCTGATTGGCGAGTTGGAACTGATGCGAATACGCGACCGGAACGCTGGCCTAATCCGGCCCAGAGGCACCAATTCTTATCGGATGCTCGGTTTGAGAACTTTCAACCTGATGACTAATCCAATTGTGAAATCAATGGAGTCCGGGTTTCCTGGAAATGCCTACGCCAGCGGAGCCCTGCCAGTTTTGTTCTGGTGGGTTCGACTTCAAGGCACTTTCTGCGTTGAGGACCGTACGAAAAATCCTAGGCAGCAAAAAGCCTGTAGGGTGCTTCGCGATGCCAACAATTGCAACGAGTTGTTTCAGGTAAAGTCTGTATTGAGTGATGCCTTTGACAAACGTAAAGAATGCACTGCCGCAGCTATTTGAAGGCTGCGTACGGCTGTTCAGTCCAAGGACTGGGGGTCAACACACACACCCTCAATTACAGCAGCTAATGCTGGCATTCTTTTTACAGCTGGGTGAACTGAAGCAATGCAAAGTTAAGTGTCTTTGCTCAAGGACCACAAATTTTTCCGAGTGGTTTGAGAATCGAACCACCGACCTTTTAGTCACGAGTCCGACACTCTAACCACCTGAAATTTCGGGTGAACTGAACGAACTTGGTTGACCCAATGAACCTCAGGTAATTAGAATTTCAGGTGGGTTGAACTTCAGATCGTTTCTCGGATTCCGTATTGCTTAAACTTTAAATTTCTTAAACTTCTAGTCGATTAACATTGCATTAAAAAGAAACAAAGGGTTTTGAAAATCAGAATTGTAAGGTCAAATTCCTGTCTTGACTCCAACACAGATTCACACTTTTAACACAATGCTGCATCAAATGGACTGGCAAAAACTGATGGATAACTGCAACGAAATCAAGCAGCCCCGCTGCTCCTGGCACAGATTCCTGGGCCTGCTTGACCCGTTCGCCATCGACTATTATTCTCAGCTGGATCTCGGCATGGTCACCCGGTTCGATGGGTTCAGCAGACGATACGAGAATCCGCACACATTCGGGCCAATATTCTACCTGCCCTATAAGGAGAAAAGCTGCTATCCAATTCGGGACATCGACACACTGTCGGCTTTATACATTTACAACTTTTGTATGCGCTACAAAAGTGAGTTCAAGGGGGCCAAAGGGGATTGCATTGACAACTAATGCGTGTGTTTGGTCCGATGTTTTACCAATGTAGACAAATTCGGCCGTTGAATAACTAAAGCCATTGAAGCTACCGTGTCTATTGTACAGACGGGATGTGGTACATGTACAGGAGCTGTAGCCCTTGAAAATAGGCAGGATATTTTCAGCTGTCGCAGAATGTATTTCCTCTTGACATTATTGACGTCTGTAGGCTTGTTCATAGTCTCAATTGAACGAATTATACTACCCAAGTCGGGTTCAGTGCTAATCATATGCTGAGTTTAGAAATTCATTGGCCAATTGCTCAGAGTTGCTGCTCAACGCATCGACTGAAGCATTTCGACAGCAGCGCTACATCTGTCCCAATCCGTGTCTCGGAAATCCGTGCGCCAGAAAAAACTTTGCCACAGGTAGTTGCGTTGTTCTCGGCTTCCTGCAGACCGACTACGAGTGCAAGTGCCGGCATAATTTCCAGTTCGATCGCAACATCGGCCAGTGCAAACCGATGGACCTGTGCAGGGGCGACATGTTCTGCAGCAAGATGGGCACTTCGGCCTGCAAGTTTAATGTCACCTCAGGACAGGTCACGTGCGTCTGTCACAGCAGTTTTATGGGCCGAAGATGCCGGGCGAGAAACAATGCGTGCATTAACAGGCGAGTCAAGCTATGACGAAATCTATTAAACGTATTTCGACTCATAGCAGAGACTCTTTACACTTACCCCTAACTTTTGCAGCTGCACTTTAATATACAAGTACAATTTTAATTGTACTTTGAGGTACTTTTACCAACACTCTGAAATGTATCAATGAAACACTTAAAAACAACTACAAACACTCGAGGGGGTGTGTGTCAGTGAGGTACTTTGACAGACACTCTGAAGTGTATCAATGAAACAGTTTAACAACTACAAACACTCGAGGGGTGTGTGTCAGTGAGGTACTTTTACAGACACTCCAAAGTGTATCAATAAAATATAAATAAAAACTTTGACAAACATGGGAGTGTTTCAATGAGGCACTTGTGTCTGTTTGTCTAGTGGCTTGCAAACCAGATTTAAGATTTGCAGAGTTCATTATACTCGCTAAATATCTTACTGCAAGATTCATAAAAACTAGTATCAACCGAATTCAACAACCACACTCTCAGATCGCACCATCCGGAACTTGTGACTGGCAATGAAGCATGTCGCGTCACTGGTTTCACTGGCAACGAATGCGTGCCAGAGATTGGCACCAGCCTGTACAGATGCAAATGCAGCCCCGGCTACCTGCCTAGCAGAGATCATCCCTATAGCAACTGCTACAAGACTGAGACACTGTGCACAAAGCGAGTTTGCCTCTATGGCAGCTGCATTGAGAGCCAGGACGGCAGCAACACGTCCTGCCAGTGCGAGCACGGCTTCCATGGCAAGAGCTGCGAACACCTGAAAGGTCTCTGGTCGCAGTGGACTCCCTGGACGCCCTGCAGTCCGCACTGCAGCCACCGATTCGGTGACGTCACTAAGAAACGTCGTCGAGTCTGCCTCGGCCCCAGCGTCGACTGTTTCGGTCCGGAGGCCGAGTTTGAAGTTTGTCACGACGCCGAGAAGTGCTTGGATCCGCTGCCGCCGGAAGCGGACGCTCTGCGTCACCTGCGCACCTGGTGTACCGAGACTTTCCAGCCGTTAATAATTGGAATAACAATCTGGGTGTCTGCTGGCTTGGTTGGGGCCAAGCTGTTGGAGGTCAGTCTTGGCAAGCTGCTCCGTATCGCCTTCGAGCGATGGCAGATGCGGATTAACCCGCCACCAACCATGGAACTGCCGTCTACTGATTGAAGCTGATTCAACTTAAAGCTTTGAGATATGTCTAGTTAACCAGGTAGCTGTTGATGGTTTCAATGGTTGACTGAAGATGCGCTCAAAAGTGTGGGATGTAGGTTAAAGCATTGTAAACCTACAATGTAACTCGCAGCATCCTTTTCACTCTGTAGTTGACAGGTCGTATAAAAATTAAAGTCGTTTTTAAGCTCGTTACTATCAGCTGTTTGCTGTTGCTCCAAAAGTCGGAGATTGATGCTAAAAATTTTCACTCATTTTTCCGAGTGTATGTTTATTTTGTCGAAATTGCACTTATGATAATACGCTGCTTTAAATGGTGCCTACTCATCATCTATCAAATTGATATCAGTTGTTAAATCGATCTGATCTACAAGGATTTGAGGATTTGGGGTCTTAAGTCTTACCTAAAATCGTACTCATTTAATCCTCATTCTTCCTCCTTTCATCTAGGATTTACTATAGCAGTTCGATGATCATCATCAGAGTTAGCAAAAGCTGCTCCGGTATTATGGGAAGGCATTAATAATTATACGAGCTATCCTTTTACCTGCTCGAGTGCGACCTAATCAGCAGGATTGATAGGGAAACATGAGCCAAATAAACCCCTCCTCTCCCGAGGCCTGAGATTTGCAATGGTGTCTCGCTTCGAGAGTATCGACCGGCAGTATCAAGTCTCTCCGTTTCGATTCGCCTCTCTCTCGGCGTGAAACTCGTTTTAAAATAGCAAAAACAGCTAGAGTGACACGTTATTGAGAAGCTCTCAAAGAGGTTTCGTTCTCAAAAAATATAAATTTGCATCCCGAGTATAGATCGCTCGAGCAGAAAGATGCCACATTCGCAAGTCGTGCAAATTTCGTTAGTTTGTTTTTGTTAGTTTGTTTTTAACGCTAAATTCTCACGATATTTCACCTTCTGGGCTCCCAAAAATTTGATAACTGAACAAGTGTGTGTTTTATGTTTTATGAACAAGTTTTATGTTAGCTGGGTAAAAATGTTCTTTTTTACAAAACAATTATTACAATAGTAGATTGCGTAGTACATGTAGGTAAGGGGCTGAAATAATGGCCAAACACGAGTGCGCGTGCAGAATTTCCAAATTTTGAATTTTGTCTATGGCAAAACCTCCTTTAAGTTAAGTCTAAAGGAGAAATTTATTTTTAGAAACTGATAAAAAACCTTTTGTCACACCTTCTCCAGCGTGCCGGCTTGCTATTGTCTATGGTTGAACTTCATGGTCTGTGGTTCATATAGCCTCAAATAAGATTGACGAAAAATCACTTTTAATTGCGTTTGCGTTCAAGAATATTTATGTTTTTAATAAAATAATCGAGTGTACAAGCATCCTTTTAATTCAGCGGCTCATGGCTCTGCGTTAGGCTAATCACTCTACCGACAGCTGGACAGCTGGAAGCAGTGTAGCACCAAAGCTACGGAACATAGGCAGGAGAAAGGCCCAGAGCTAGCGCCCCATGGACCATGGAAGTCCAGCTTCCTCTCTGCATCTTGTAATCCCTCTCTCATCCTGTACCGCCCACCGCCGACGACTAGCATCCAAGATTCCAAGCCTAATTTCCCTTCGTAAGCAGAGTCTCCACCAAAAATCCATGGACAGGAGGTCCACCGCACACGCACACTCACGCACACATCCTCTCTGTCTCTTCAACCCTTCTCTCACTCCGGTACTTATATAGTTTGCATTGTTCCCATTGCATTATTTCTCTGTGTATAGAGTAGGACCGATGGGAGAGGCCGGCACTGCTATACTCCCCCCTTCCCCAATGCATCTAACGTCAGAGAGCAGTGAGCCATGGAGCTCCGTGTACACGTAGAAGCTGGATTGAAAACTTGTACACATGAAATTTCGATTTTTAGTTTCGTCTCGTTTCATAGTTTTATGAGTCAACTGTTTTATTATAATTAAATTTCGATTTAAAAAATATTTCAATTGTGCTAGAAGCCAACAGCATGCCTATTAATAAACTTTTTCAATCCAGATTTCATGTCTCTAGAAGTCCATGAATTAGGCAAGGAATGTTACAGCTGAAGCCTATATCAATTCCCCTCCCCCCAGCCCAAATTGGTACGGACTCTCCGGGGCCGGCCAATCAACTCTCTTCATCAGCGGCTCAATCGGGCGAGGCGCCCACTGAAGTATGAAGCAATAAAATGCTGCGAGGACGGCTGAGCAGCAGCTGAAGCCTCGCAGATTCCCCTAAGGTTCTGCGTTCCCAAACCAACTGAATCTGCACTCACCTGACCCGAGGTAAATGCCCCAGTTCTGTTAATTAAGCTGAGGCTGCAGCATCACTAACTCGGCATCGTCAATGGCATCCGGCAGCTCTTCAGCTCAGCAGAAGCCGTCACAGGCAGCCTTCCTACATCGCTGCGTGTCGCTAAACGACCGTCACTCAACTCAGGTGTTGACCTTCATTCTACCGCCGCACCTCGTCAAGGGCTACCTAAACGAGTGCTCGTCAAAGGATTTCACCTACGGCTATCAGAAATGGCGCGTCGCATTTACACGCGACGAGACGCACCTGGGCTGCTACCTGGCTCTGCGCAGTCCGGCCGAGCTCACCGAGGTGACGCTGGACTTCAGCTTCACTATTCTGAACCGGAGTCACTTCACCGGCAACGAGACCTACCAGGAGCGCGGCATCGTGTTCGACCAGGGTAGGCAGCGCTTCGGCAGGTCGAACTTTCTGTGCGTGACGGATCTGGAGCGGCGCGGCTTCCTGTTCCCGGACCAGAAGGCCCTGGTCGAGGTGGAGCTCCGTTCGGCTTGCACCGAGTTTCGCGACGAACTGCAGTTGCCAAGGGAGCCGCGCGAACTGCACAGTCTGGAACGAATTGAGACGTCTTACTTCGCGTTCGCCGGCTGCGACTGGAACCTGGCGGTGCACCTGAGAGAGCCAGACGAGTTCGGCGCCCTGCGACCCTGCCGGCCTCCGAGTGTGCAGATGTACCGGCACAGCAGCTTCGATCACTGGTGCCGGGTCCGCTACAGGGTGCAGTTTCAACTGGGCGATATTGTCTACCAGAGCGACATAATCGACCAGTTGCTGGACGCCAAGGGCTACGGAGACAGCTACCCGATACGGCAGACAAGCCTGTTTGCCAACCTCAATTCAAGATATCCGCTCAAGGTTCGAGGCGCAATAATAATTGCTAATTTTATTCCGATGTACTTATCCATGTCTTAATGTTGAGAGGGCGTACGAATTTTTACTAAGCTGAAAATGCACTCTCCCTTAAAGATTTTGGAGCTAACTGGACGGCTAAAAGCATTAGAGGTCTGCCGGAAATGATGCTAAAAGGGTTAAAGGGTTAAAATGCGGTAGAGTAGAAAAACACGAAGCAGCCATATAAATGCGCCTTTTGTACGAAGCCTGGAGAAAGAGCGTCACGTCAGAGCGCGCGTTCGATTTAGCAAGACTATCCGTACAAGCAGCAGCCAAGGTCAATGACTAATCTCAACGCTTGACTACGGCGTATCCTAACGCTTGACTAACTCAGCGCCTGACTATCTCGACGCCTGACTATCTCAGCGCCTGACTATCTCAACGCCTGACTAACTCAACATTCAACTTGTCTGACTACTCTTCAATTTCTGTCACCCCAATCGATCGCCCATCCTCTCACACAGGTGAGCATATCTCTGCTATCCATGTGGCCCGTGACAACGGTCGACCTCATACCAACGTCGCGTCACAAAAGTGCAGCTCGTTGCTACGACACCGACAAGCAGCAATGGGTGGTAGAAACCGATATCCTTGGCCGACAACTCAAACTGAGGCTCTTCTACAGCGACGTCAAAAATGTGCCGCGTCATTTCACTCGCCTGGTCAGCTGGAACGCCTACGTGGTGCCGTGCGAGCCCGACAGGCCGGTTGTGAAAGCGGTTAATGGCCCGTTCACCAACTACTATTCTCAGAAGGAGCAGGACGAGGGATTCGACGTCGAGATGGATCTTCCGGTGGAAGAGGTGAGTGTCTGTCTTAGTGTCTGTCTCAGTGTCTGTATAAGTGTCTGTGTATCTGTCTTAGTGTTTGTCTTATTATATGTCTTATTGTCTGTCTTATTGTCTGTCTCAGTGTCTGTCTTAGTGTCTGTCTCAGTCTCAGTGTTTGTCCAAGTGTCTGTCTTAGTGTCTGTCTTAGTGTCTGTCTCAGTGCCTGTCTTGATGCCTCTCTTAGTGTCTGTCTCAGTGTTTAGCTTAGTGCCTGTCCTAGTTGCCTATCCTGACTGAGATGAGATCAGCATATCTGTCTCTCTATCCACTTGTCTATTAAATGCATTGCTTATTAATCCATCTCATCAATGAATACATGCACACATATCACATACATAGATATACATATGCAAACAGAACAGAATAATCCATTCTCATGAAAGGGGAAGTTTACTTGGGATAGCAATGCATGGGGCGGTTTGCACTTTATCATACTTCGCGGTGGGTCCGTCTCACTTGCCCGCGTCAAACTGCCGGTCCTGCAGCAGCGTTCAGCCCCTGGCTAGGCAAACATTTCTTCGCTCGCAGTCTTTCTCACTTCATAGGGCCGATCCGATCCGACGGGCGAGTCAGAGGAATTAATGAACGAATTGGGGATTGTATAAAACGGAGAGAAGACAGTGCAGTCCTGAGCTCGAAGCTTCAACCACATTCTCTGTCCCCTGACTCTCTCTGCCCCTGTCTCCCCAATTTTCTCCTATTTCTCTGAGCATTTTCGCTGCAGAAATTTCTGTGCTTAATTTGTGAGGAGTCAACTGGCTTTGCAGAATCATCCCTGCCTCATCTACCACTCGGCCAGCAGCTGAGCACGAAGGCCTCAGGCACTATTGAGAGAATGCGCCAGTATGCGACTGTATGAGATAAATGTTCGCTACGTATCGCATTTAAGATCAAGATTTTAAACTTAGTTGACATTGAATTGCATTGATAATAATAATACTGTTTTGGGAGGGGCTGTAGCCTAGTGGTTAGAGAGTTGGACTCGCGACTGAAAGGTCGGGAGTTCGATTCTCGACCGGTCGACCCACTCGGAACAAGTTGTGTATGTGAGCAAGACACACTTAACTCTGCATTGCTTCAGTTCACCCAGCTGTAAAATGGGTGCCAGTATTAGCTGCGGGTAATTGAGGGTGTGTGTGGCGACCCCCCAGTCCTTGGACCGGGTCGCCATCATAAATCCGAAAACCAAAATAGTGTTGGACATAGCTAAAACTTTCGGAGTAATGATATTTCAGGTTTGTGATATTTCGGGTTTCTGATGGGCGTGAATAAAAAGCACGCAGTTGCTTCCACCTGGTATTCATCAATTCGAAAGGTGAGATTCTGGGATCAGTTCAGTTCCAGATGAGTGAAACTTTCCCATCTCGCGTCAATACATTTCGCACAAGTCTCCAGTGACAATGCCAAGTTTTGCAAGTCTGTGCAGCATCCTTCTGCATCAGTTATTGATGGACGAGAACTTCACACACAGTTGTTGCTCTTGCTGTACATCTGGTATACATGTATCTGATTTGCTCTAAAAAGCAGCGGACCATTTCCTGGCAGCACGCACTCACGGGGGGCCTTCCACTACTCACCCACTAAGCAGTTAGTCAATCCCCCAGGGGAGATGATGAGGCACAGGAAAGAGGCAGCTGAGAGTTGAATACAGTGCGTCCCCTTGCAGCCCTCGGTTTCTTTTACTAGCAAATTTTGCTTGGACTTTTTCGAGAGAGGAATGACTCAAAAATGAGTTGAAAGGTGGAGAGAAGGCTCGAACGACAAGGTCAGCTGGTACAACTGTTGATTGCGTGCTCGGGGCATAGTTACTCACGTTGATGTCTGCTCTGCATACATTTTGCATGCGTTGTACAGCTGCTGAAGGGCTGCAGTGTGCGAGGTGATGAGCGCTCGGAGAGCAAGGGAGAGGAGAGGGGTTGATGAGGAATTGCTGCAGCCTCCCTGTCGCTGTGACTTGGATAGGGAGCAGAGCCTGGCAGAGCTGGGACGGGAGATACGGAACGGGAAATAAAGTTTCAGAGCGAAGATAGATAGATAGATAGATAGATAGATAGATAGATAGATAGATAGATAGATAGATAGATAGATAGATAGATAGATAGATAGATAGATAGATAGATAGATAGATAGATAGATAGATAGATAGATAGATAGATAGATAGATAGATAGATAGATAGATAGATAGATAGATAGATAGATAGATAGATAGATAGATAGATAGATAGATAGATAGATAGATAGATAGATAGTAGATAGCGAGAAAGAGCGAGCGAAGCGAGCTCTTTCGAGCTTGCTTGCCGCAGCCAATCAAGCTGAAAGCACGCACACAAGATCACCGGAAACGATTAAGGCAGCTGGAAAGCCAATGGGCGCGGTAAGCGCTTTTATCCAGAGGAACTACCTGCTGGAACCAGCCTGCCGTTCGAAAATCAGACTACTCAAGTAGTGCAAAAGAGTGCGAGCAACTACCGAGAAATCTAATTTTCGTAACCGCTCCGGTGCAGGTCCTGGCAATAGATGGTAGATAGCGAGAAAGAGCGAGCGAAGCGAGCTCTTTCGAGCTTGCTTGCCGCAGCCAATCAAGCTGAAAGCACGCACACAAGATCACCGGAAACGATTAAGGCAGCTGGAAAGCCAATGGGCGCGGTAAGCGCTTTTATCCAGAGGAACTACCTGCTGGAACCAGCCTGCCGTTCGAAAATCAGACTACTCAAGTAGTGCAAAAGAGTGCGAGCAACTACCGAGAAATCTAATTTTCGTAACCGCTCCGGTGCAGGTCCTGGCAATAGATGGTAGATAGCGAGAAAGAGCGAGCGAAGCGAGCTCTTTCGAGCTTGCTTGCCGCAGCCAATCAAGCTGAAAGCACGCACACAAGATCACCGGAAACGATTAAGGCAGCTGGAAAGCCAATGGGCGCGGTAAGCGCTTTTATCCAGAGGAACTACCTGCTGGAACCAGCCTGCCGTTCGAAAATCAGACTACTCAAGTAGTGCAAAAGAGTGCGAGCAACTACCGAGAAATCTAATTTTCGTAACCGCTCCGGTGCAGGTCCTGGCAATAGATGGTAGATAGCGAGAAAGAGCGAGCGAAGCGAGCTCTTTCGAGCTTGCTTGCCGCAGCCAATCAAGCTGAAAGCACGCACACAAGATCACCGGAAACGATTAAGGCAGCTGGAAAGCCAATGGGCGCGGTAAGCGCTTTTATCCAGAGGAACTACCTGCTGGAACCAGCCTGCCGTTCGAAAATCAGACTACTCAAGTAGTGCAAAAGAGTGCGAGCAACTACCGAGAAATCTAATTTTCGTAACCGCTCCGGTGCAGGTCCTGGCAATAGATGGTAGATAGCGAGAAAGAGCGAGCGAAGCGAGCTCTTTCGAGCTTGCTTGCCGCAGCCAATCAAGCTGAAAGCACGCACACAAGATCACCGGAAACGATTAAGGCAGCTGGAAAGCCAATGGGCGCGGTAAGCGCTTTTATCCAGAGGAACTACCTGCTGGAACCAGCCTGCCGTTCGAAAATCAGACTACTCAAGTAGTGCAAAAGAGTGCGAGCAACTACCGAGAAATCTAATTTTCGTAACCGCTCCGGTGCAGGTCCTGGCAATAGATGGTAGATAGCGAGAAAGAGCGAGCGAAGCGAGCTCTTTCGAGCTTGCTTGCCGCAGCCAATCAAGCTGAAAGCACGCACACAAGATCACCGGAAACGATTAAGGCAGCTGGAAAGCCAATGGGCGCGGTAAGCGCTTTTATCCAGAGGAACTACCTGCTGGAACCAGCCTGCCGTTCGAAAATCAGACTACTCAAGTAGTGCAAAAGAGTGCGAGCAACTACCGAGAAATCTAATTTTCGTAACCGCTCCGGTGCAGGTCCTGGCAATAGATGGTAGATAGCGAGAAAGAGCGAGCGAAGCGAGCTCTTTCGAGCTTGCTTGCCGCAGCCAATCAAGCTGAAAGCACGCACACAAGATCACCGGAAACGATTAAGGCAGCTGGAAAGCCAATGGGCGCGGTAAGCGCTTTTATCCAGAGGAACTACCTGCTGGAACCAGCCTGCCGTTCGAAAATCAGACTACTCAAGTAGTGCAAAAGAGTGCGAGCAACTACCGAGAAATCTAATTTTCGTAACCGCTCCGGTGCAGGTCCTGGCAATAGATGGTAGATAGCGAGAAAGAGCGAGCGAAGCGAGCTCTTTCGAGCTTGCTTGCCGCAGCCAATCAAGCTGAAAGCACGCACACAAGATCACCGGAAACGATTAAGGCAGCTGGAAAGCCAATGGGCGCGGTAAGCGCTTTTATCCAGAGGAACTACCTGCTGGAACCAGCCTGCCGTTCGAAAATCAGACTACTCAAGTAGTGCAAAAGAGTGCGAGCAACTACCGAGAAATCTAATTTTCGTAACCGCTCCGGTGCAGGTCCTGGCAATAGATGGTAGATAGCGAGAAAGAGCGAGCGAAGCGAGCTCTTTCGAGCTTGCTTGCCGCAGCCAATCAAGCTGAAAGCACGCACACAAGATCACCGGAAACGATTAAGGCAGCTGGAAAGCCAATGGGCGCGGTAAGCGCTTTTATCCAGAGGAACTACCTGCTGGAACCAGCCTGCCGTTCGAAAATCAGACTACTCAAGTAGTGCAAAAGAGTGCGAGCAACTACCGAGAAATCTAATTTTCGTAACCGCTCCGGTGCAGGTCCTGGCAATAGATGGTAGATAGCGAGAAAGAGATAGATAGATAGATAGATAGATAGATAGATAGATAGATAGATAGATAGATAGATAGATAGATAGATAGATAGATAGATAGATAGATAGATAGATAGATAGATAGATAGATAGATAGATAGATAGATAGATAGATAGATAGATAGATAGATAGATAGATAGATAGATAGATGGCATTTAAGCGCATTACGCTTACGACCTTATAATACCCAAACGGTACACGGGACCGGCTCTACTAAATAATATACCCTCCTACTCGTAATTCCACGGTGGCTGAGCAGCAGCAGTAGGGTTAACAAAATGAGCTCTAAGGCTCCGCGCAGCCGCTGCCCCAGGCCCGTCTCTCCTTAACTGGCCGCCAGAGGCATTCGTGCGCAAGCAATTGGTTAATGAAGTGGCTGCCCAGCTTGAAGCAGCGACCGCGTGCCAGTAAAAAATTAATCTACCGATCTTGCTACCTATAAGATCTCGTAGCCTTATCTCATCCTGATCTTACCCTGGTCTCACCCTGATCTCACTCTCTGATATCACCCTGATCTCACTCTCAGATGTAACCGTCCGATCTCACCTTCCAATCTCACCCTCCAATCTCACCCTCCAATCTCACCCTCCGATCTAATTCTACGATTTCATTCAGATCTCAGCCAGATCCGACCCATCTCACCCAGATCTCATCCATCTCAGCCAGATCTCACTCATCTCAGCCAGATCTCACCCATCTCACCCAGATCTCACCATCTCACCCAGATCTTATCGATCTCACCCAGATCTCAGCTTGATTCTAAGCCCCAATTTTTCTCCTACTATAATCCGCTGACTTGGTCTCTAATTCTTAGCCAAATCTAGCCCAAATCCTTCCAAGTCTCAAAACATTTTCTTAGAACTATTAGAGAGCCCAAAAAACTACCAGCAGCAGTGGGATAACAAAGGACCACGTCGTATGCGTGTGAGAACCTCCACCCCAATCCCTGTTGTCGCTCTCACCTCCCCCAGTCACTATTTGATTACCGCTGCAGAGAGCATTGAAGCGTGACTTAGAGAGCATTGTGTTTATTAGGGTTAGGGTTAGGGTTCCATTAAAATTCAGCCACTGGCCCACTGGCCAAACGCAAGTGAGAGAATAATCAGATCTCCGGTTTGGGTTGGCCGGGTGTTGGGGGTCGGTTGACTTCGCTAGCGGTGAGAAGCCACGACTGTACATTCTGGGTTTCTCGTGTCTATCCAACTCTCAGTCTCCTATCTACCCAACTCTCAGTCTCCTATCTATCCAACTCTCAGTCTCCTATCTACCCAACTCTCAGTCTTCCATCTACCCAACTCTCAGTCTCCTATCTACCCAACTCTCAGTCTCCTATCTATCCAACTCTCAGTCTCCTATCTACCCAACTCTCAGTCTCCTATCTACCCAACTCTCAGTCTCCTATCTACCCAATTCTCTCAGTCTCCTATCTACCCAACTCTCAGTCTCCTATCTACCCAACTCTCAGTCTCATATCTACCCAATTCTCTCAGTCTCCTATCTACCCAACTCTCAGTCTCCTATCTACCCAATTCTCTCAGTCTCCTATCTACCCAACTCTCAGTCTCCTATCTACCCAACTCTCAGTCTCCTATCTAACCAACTCTCTCAGTCTCCTATCTACCCAACTCTCAGTCTCCTATCTACCCAACTCTCAGTCTCCTATCAACCCAACTCACAGTCTCCTATCTACCCAACTCCCAGTCTCCTATCTACCCAACTCCCAGTCTCCTATCTACCCAACTCCCAGTCTCCTATCTACCCAACTACCAGTCTTCTATCTACCCAACTCTCAGTCTCATATCTACCCAATTCTCAGCCTTCTATCTACCCAACTCCCAGTCTCCTATCTACCCAACTCTTAGTGTCTCCTATCTACCCAACTCCCAGTCTCCTATCTACCCAACTCTCTCAGTCTCCTGTCTACCCAACTCTTAGTGTATCCTATCTACCCAACTCTTAGTGTCTCCTATCTACCCAACTCCCAGTCTCCTATCTACCCAACTACTAGTCTCCTATCTACCCAACTCCCAGTCTCCTATCCACCCAACTCCCAGTCTCCTATCTACCCAACTACCAGTCTCCTATCTACCCAACTCTTAGTGTATCCTATCTACCCAACTCTTAGTGTCTCCTATCTACCCAACTACCAGTCTCCTATCTACCCAACTCTTAGTGTCTCCTATCTACCCAACTCTTAGTGTATCCTATCTACCCAACTCTTAGTGTCTCCTATCTACCCGACTCTCAGTCTCATTATGAGTTCGAGAAATCATCCAGCCAAAAGCGGCCTCAATGGGCATTAACAGTAAGGAATATTAATTCTCTCAGTTCCCCAAATCAGATGCAAAAAGCCTTCCTAACTTGTCAACATCAGTACAGCAAAGAAAAGAGAAGTCCTCACAGCAGTCACACTATAGTAAATAATTAATTATTGCCCAAACCTCAATAAGCAGCCCACTTCATTCCCTCTTTTGGAATTGGGATTTACTCGAGGGAAAATCAAGGTTAGACCGGATAACTCTCGTACATGTAACCTGTGCACTGACAGCGCCTCCTTGTACCCCTGCTCGCATGGCTGGAAACCGGACAGCTGTGCTTCTAGACAGACAGGAGGTGGAGGGGCTGATTGATGGATCGATCGCTTAACAAGACTGTAGACTAGATAGAAAGCAGCGGTAAGCAGATCTGGAGAAGCTGTTTGCTTTTAGTGGAGCTGGGAAACCAGCGATTAAATTGCACTGTTGTGTGCTGCAGTGCAGTCGCCATGGAAATCGAACTTTAAAGTACAGTTTGATGAGTCAGTACAGTGTATGTCTGTCTGTCTGTCTGTCTGTCTGTGTGTCTGTCTGTGTGTCTGTCTGTCTGTCTGTCTGTCTGTCTGTCTGTCTGTCTGTCTGTCCCCCTCCCATTCAGCCAGTCCTCCCCGGTTCCATAGGCCCTCAGCTGGGCCCCGAAGGCGCCAAGCAGATGAAGCAAATAAATAAAAGGAAGCCGCAGTATCACCCGATCAGGAAGAGAGATAGCGGCCTCTCCATCGAGGGGCCCCGGTCTGAGTAAAAGAGCTGCAGATATCAGGAGAATCTCAGTGAACTGAGCAATCATTTATTTTATAGATAGGCTCTGAAGCGGTACCACTTTAACCGCACTGTGGCCTGCCGGGCTATCAGGTTTAAAGTGGCCTCATCTGATGATAAATTCTGCCAAATTTTCTGCCAAAGGTGGAATAAAAGTGGCGATAGAAAAGAGTAAAACTTGCTGATTTATAGTAAATTTGATCTACTATAGTTAGGGCTTGATTTTCAGCTCTGCTAGAGTTCAATGAGTAAAATCATCCCATCTGTGATCCCACATATCCCATCTGTGATCCCACATATCCCATCTGTGATCCCAAATATCCCATCTGTGATCCCACATTCCCATCTGTGATCCCACATATCCCATCTCTAATCCCACATATCACATATCTGATCCCACATATCCCATCTGTGATCCCACATATCCCATCTCTGATCCCACATATCACATATCTGATCCCACATATCCCATATGTGATCCCACATATCACATATCTGATCCCACAATCACATATATGATCCCACATATCCCATATGTGATCCCACATATCACATATCTGATCCCACACATCACATATCTGATCCCACATATCCCATATGTGATCCCACATATCACATATCTGATCCCACACATCACATATCTGATCCCACACATCCCATCTCTGATCCCAAACATCCCATCTCTGATTCCACACATCCCATCTCTGATCCCACACATCCCATCTCTGATCCCACACATCCCATCTCTGATCCCACACATCCCATCTCTGATCCCACACATCCCATCTCTGATCCCACACATCCCATCTCTGATCCCACACAACCCATCTCCGATCCCACACATCCCATCTCTGATCCCACACATCAAGTCTCTGATCCCATTCCCTTTCCAATGCTCCATCAACTCAGTGATTAAAAGAGTCAACTTTGCACTGACAACTAAGCAATTAATGCTCTCGTCAAATTGTCAAATTTCCTTCATAATCACCGAAAATGACTGAAATCTATACAAACATATATACTTTAAAGTTTGGGAAAATTGACTCAAAAAAGGATTTCTTGGCATCTGATGAGCAGATTAAATTTCAGAGTGGTTGACCTTAAGAGTCACGAGTGAATGTGTTCAATTCAGCCAAAACTGACCATGGAGAGACCGCCAGAGGGACCTCTCCTTTTCCACACAGACTTAAGAGCAAATATGGAATGATGGCAGCACCCGTGTTGTGCACCTCATTAGCTGTCTTCATTTTCCCGGTCTACCTCATTTTCCAGTTCTACCTCATTTTCCTGTCTACCTCATTTTCCGGGTCTACCTCATTTTTTCAGTGTCTAACACATTTTCCGGGTCTACCTCATTTTCCCGTGTCTACCTCATTTTCCAGTGTCTAACACATTTTCCGGGTCTACCTCATTTTCCCGTGTCTACCTCATTTTCCAGTGTCTAACACATTTTCCAGGTCTACCTCATTTTCCGGGTCTACCTCATTTTCCAGTGTCTAACTCATTTTCCAGTTCTACCTCATTTTCCGGGTCTATCTCATTTTCCAGTTCTACCTCATTTTCCGGGTCTACCTCATTTTCCAGTTCTACCTCATTTTCCCGTGTCTACCCCATTTTCCGAGTCTACCTCATTTGGGTCTACTTCATGTGTCTACCTTATTCTCTGTCTCTACATCTAATCTTCCATCTCTACTTCATTGTCTCTGTGTATCTACGAGTAATTAATTCCCTCAGTCCGCCCCAAACTAGCTTACCTTCAATTGTCCATTCTAATCTCCATAATTTCGCATTGCCTAAAATAGCCTACAAATGCAGGCTGCATGAAGAAGGAGAAAATAATTAAAGGGCCATTGCGCATCTGTCAACATCTGTTTTGCAGATTTGTGACAACTCAGGCGGATACACCGAGAGAGAGACTGGCTACTTGACTGCCCAAATTGAGTGGCTCTACTCGCACCTGCTCTATCAGGACTTTTATCATCACTATGACGACGTGACTCGGCTGCACAAGCACCAGATGAGGTGAGACGGGGCCGTCTGTCTATCTGTCTTAGTGTCTGTCTTGGTGTATGCATTAGTACCTGTCTTAGTATCTGTCTCAGTGTCTGTCTCAGTGTCTGTCTCAGTGTCTGTCTCAGTATCTGTCTCAGTATCTGTCTCAGTGTCTGTCTCAGTGTCTGTCTCAGTGTCTGTCTCAGTATCTGTCTCAGTGTCTGTCTCAGTGTCTGTCTCAGTGTCTGTCTCAGTGTCTGTCTCAGTGTCTGTCTCAGTGTCTGTCTCAGTGTCTGTCTCAGTATCTGTCTCAGTATCTGTCTCAGTGTCTGTCTCAGTATCTGTCTCAGTATCTGTCTCAGTATCTGTCTCAGTGTCTGTCTCAGTGTCTGTCTCAGTATCTGTCTCAGTATCTGTCTCAGTGTCTGTCTCAGTATCTGTCTCAGTATCTGTCTCAGTGTCTGTCTCAGTATCTGTCTCAGTGTCTGTCTCAGTGTCTGTCTCAGTGTCTGTCTCAGTGTCTGTCTCAGTATCTGTCTCAGTATCTGTCTCAGTGTCTGTCTCAGTGTCTGTCTCAGTATCTGTCTCAGTATCTGTCTCAGTATCTGTCTCAGTATCTGTCTCAGTGTCTGTCTCAGTATCTGTCTCAGTGTCTGTCTCAGTATCTGTCTCAGTATCTGTCTCAGTATCTGTCTCAGTGTCTGTCTCAGTGTCTGTCTCAGTATCTGTCTCAGTATCTGTCTCAGTGTCTGTCTCAGTATCTGTCTCAGTGTCTGTCTCAGTATCTGTCTCAGTATCTGTCTCAGTATCTGTCTCAGTGTCTGTCTCAGTGTCTGTCTCAGTATCTGTCTCAGTGTCTGTCTCAGTATCTGTCTCAGTGTCTGTCTCAGTATCTGTCTCAGTGTCTGTCTCAGTATGTCTCAGTATCTGTCTCAGTGTCTGTCTCAGTATCTGTCTCAGTATCTGTCTCAGTATCTGTCTCAGTATCTGTCTCAGTATCTGTCTCAGTATCTGTCTCAGTGTCTGTCTCAGTATCTGTCTCAGTGTCTGTCTCAGTATCTGTCTCAGTATCTGTCTCAGTATCTGTCTCAGTGTCTGTCTCAGTATCTGTCTCAGTGTCTGTCTCAGTATCTGTCTCAGTATCTGTCTCAGTGTCTGTCTCAGTGTCTGTCTCAGTATCTGTCTCAGTATCTGTCTCAGTGTCTGTCTCAGTGTCTGTCTCAGTGTCTGTCTCAGTATCTGTCTCAGTGTCTGTCTCAGTATCTGTCTCAGTGTCTGTCTCAGTGTCTGTCTCAGTATCTGTCTCAGTATCTGTCTCAGTGTCTGTCTCAGTGTCTGTCTCAGTATCTGTCTCAGTATCTGTCTCAGTGTCTGTCTCAGTGTCTGTCTCAGTACCTGTCTTAGTGTCCGTCTCAGTATCTGTCTCAGTGTCTGTCTCAGTATCTGTCTCAGTGTCCGTCTCAGTATCTGTCTCAGTGTCTGTCTCAGTATCTGTCTCAGTATCTGTCTCAGTGTCTGTCTCAGTGTCTGTCTCAGTGTCTGTCTCAGTATCTGTCTCAGTGTCTGTCTCAGTATCTGTCTCAGTATCTGTCTCAGTGTCTGTCTCAGTGTCTGTCTCATTATCTATCTCAGTATCTGTCTCAGTGTCTGTCTCAGTATCTGTCTCAGTATCTGTCTCAGTGCCTGTCTTACCGTCTGTCTCACAATTGTCTTAGCTAATTTACTAATTCTTATCTCGGTGTACCTTTACACTAGGATCTCAGTGGCCGCTTTAATGCGTTAGTGCTTGTCTGTCCGGCTGTCTCACTACACTTGTCCTGTCCATACCGTTACTGTCTGACCTTTTATTTGCTGTTAAAATGTTTTGTCTGCTAAAATCCCCCATATTTAAGCTACACTTAGAAGAGCTTAGCAACCACTCGGGACAACTTAAGCCCAAGCTACCAGTCTTCTAAACCATCTCGTGTGCCCCCCTTCCCTACAGCAATGCCCGAGTAGAGCATATAAGTAATCAACCGAACTGTGCTTAAGCTGGCTGTATTATACCCCTTTTCCTTTCAAATCTTGTTGTCGGGTATTAACCCTTCTAGAGAGTCCGATCATTTCACCCAAACCCACCACTGGATCTGCTCTCTCTCTCTCGGTAGAGTCTTCTCTGAGAGGGAAATAGAGTGCTCCTACACAGAAGCCTGTCAGACTCAAGTGCCATTTTCGAATTCCACGCAGTCCTCCATCGCCAGGAAAAAAGGATTCTGATATAGCGCGGGGGCAAATCAAATTTGCACACAGCATCTCGCTATTCCCATTGAATATTGCATGGGGCATGCTATTGCGGACTGCAGGCTCTTATGTTAATACCGCTAGCTAAACTTCATTAATTTCTTGTATCAGAGCCCCCCTCCCGACTCATAGACGGATGTAGAGAATCGCTCGTTTAAACATATATTTAGGTCATGGAAATTGCTCTGCTCTACCGTTCAAAGTAAATCATTGATCATTGGGATACGAGAGAAGTTGCTTATTGGCGTAAAGGGTGACGACAACTCTTCAATGTTTGCTGATTAGGAGTGTTTTCTAGGGTTTGCATCCTAGTGGTTCGGACTCACGACTCAAAGGTCGGGAGTTCGATTCTCGACCCACTCTGAACAATTTGTGTCCTTGAGCAAGACACTTAACTCTGCATTGCTTCAGTTTACCAAGCTGTACAATGGATTCCAGCATTAGCTGGGATAATTGAGGATGTGACGTGGCGACCCCCAGTCCTTGGACTGAACAGCCGTACGCAGCCTTCAGATGCGCCGCGCAAATAGCTGCGGCTGAGCTGTCGGTTGCACACCTTGCCGTTGGGGCAGGTGTCATCAACAAGGACTACTATAACGAAGTGTTCCTAGTGGTCCTTGCTAATCGATTAATAAAAAATGTGCTTACATGCTACTAGCCCTCGCCGCTGACAATCGGGTCGACTGCGCAACCCTGCGCATGAAACCTGCGCAACCGACACGGGCCACGTAGCCACCACAAGACCTAAATATACTAGCTATAGTACTTCAGATATTTCGGCCTGTTAGAAAGCTATTGTTAAAAGCGACTTTATATCCCCTAGATTTACACTTTAAAAACCAACACTCCAATAACAATTTTTTTAGCCGCGAAGTGTCTGCACTGCAGGCGGAGAACTACAGCTTAGAGAAGCAGCTGTTCAGCTATCAGATCAGCATCTCTCGCAAAGATGCCGGTTTTGACGGCCCAGCAATTGCGGCCAATGTCTCCGCTGTTGGAGGCGGAGCATCGTCATCTATTGATAGTAGAGACTCCGGAATCTGCACATCTGAACAACAGCAGCAACAGCTGGCAAACAGACAGAGGCACAACGCGGGCTGGCAGCAACAGCCAGGTCCGCAGACTCCGCAGCATCATCAACAGTACCAGCAGAGGGACAAGTACGGAACTTCCCATTGAAACTTTACTGATTTAAATATAAATACGCTCGTACGACCGTAACACTGATAAGATTACCTAATCTTAGAAGGATAACTTCTACCGTATAATCCGGTTGCTGAGTAAGCAGCAGTGGTGGGTAAGGGTGGCCAGTGCGAGACTACTTCTATAGGGTGGTGGGTGCTTGTGTGAGGGGTGGTGGGTGCAAGACTGACTTTTATGGGGTGGTGGGTGCTTGTTTGAGGAGTGGTGGGTGCGAGACTGACTTTTATGGGGTGGTTGGCGTTGTGTGAGGGGTGTTGGGTGCAAGACTGACTTTTATGGGGTGGTGGGCGCTTGTGTGAGGGGTGTTGGGTGCAAGACTGACTTTTATGGGGTGGTGGGCGCTTGTGTGAGGGGTGGTGGGTGCAAGACTGACTTTTATGGGGTGGTGGGCGCTTGTATGAGGGGTGGTGGGTGCAAGACTGACTTTTATGGGGTGGTGGGCGCTTGTGTGAGGGGTGGTGGGTGCAAGACTGACTTTTATGGGGTGGTGGGCGCTTGTATGAGGGGTGGTGGGTGCAAGACTGACTTTTATGGGTGGTGGGTGCTTGTTTGAGGAGTGGTGGGTGCGAGACTGACCTCTATGAGGTAGTAGTGGGTGCGGGTGAAACACACATACTAGAATATTTATTCTAGTATCTATTATATATACGAGCTAGTATATTCTAGTAACTATTCTAGTTATCCTAGTATGTGTGGGTGAGGGGTGGTGGTGGTTGCGAGACCGAGACCGGTGGGAGCGAGATACTGACTTCTATGGGGTGGTGGGTGCTGTGAGGGAGGGTGTTGCAGGGTGGAGATGGGCAATCGCTAATGCATGTAAAATGTTTGGTTCCTTGAATTACTAACACACCGCTATTTTGGGTTCGGAATAAATAATACTTTTAGCATGATGAAATTACTAGAAGTAGCTAATCTAACATTTAACTTTATTAGTTATAGTCTATTTGTTTTAAAACGCACACATTACGACATTCAAAGGCTTCAACACCTACGCTTCAGTACAATAAATTCGACACGTTATAAATGCATGTATAGGAGCTCTTGCTTAAGTTAATTTAATCACTTTTCTTTGCTTGTAGTCTGTTTTTGATGCCTTTCTATATGCCTATGACACATTATACTGTACATGCTTAAATTAAAGCCCTTTAAAACTTTCTAGAGCCATCTATTTAGATTTTTTATAAAACAGATATTCCTGTAATAAAAAAACCTCAATTTTTCTAATGACTATTACGATAAATCTAAGTATAAAATATTAAATTTGCTTATAAATTACCCTTATTTGCATAGCTATAAATAAATAAGTGCAATACATTACCAATTGGCCATTGAAACAAAGGCATAGATGTTCGATTAGACTTATTTATCAGATCTTAACGATCTCAGCAACTTTGTTGTTTATTAAAAAAACATCTTTAGCTGCTACTAATCAAGCACGGCACTAAGTAGTGCAGTTCGAGCATGCGAAGTCATGCATAATTGAAATTTTCATGGTTGCTATATGCTAAAGTTTAACGTTAAATTAAATCAAAAGTCTAGCAGCAAGCCACGGGGTCATTTTGATGGTGCACCATCGGCAGCTGGCGGAGCCTCTGTGTCAATGGACAGGCCGTGCATGTCGGGAATGAATTTGGCCAGGGCGGCCTTCACCATGCGATGCTGGGCCAGGGTGCGGGCGCCGCGAAACTCGTCAGCAACAATACGCACCTGTGTTGGCAGGCAAGAAGGGATAGATAGACAATATAGCGGTAATTAACGTATTGTAATTAAAGTGGAATCGATCGCAGGCGATACTATCAGGACCGGTTTCTGTCCCTGCAGACTTCGATCGTGAAGACGTTTCACAAGCTCGAAATTTCACATCGTTAAAAAGGCTAGTTAGTGAGTGACAGTGACCGACATTTTTAGTTTTCGACAATGTGAAACTTCGAGCCTGTGAAAGTGACCGACAGTTTTAGTTTTCGACGATGCGAAACTTTGAGCCTGTGAAAGTGACCGACAGTTTTAGTTTTCGACGATGTGAAACTTCGAGCCTGTGAAAGTGACCGACAGTTTTAGTTTTCGACGATGTGAAACTTCGAGCCTGTGAAAGTGACCGACAGTTTTAGTTTTCGACGATGTGAAACTTCGAGCCTGTGAAAGTGACCGACAGTTTTAGTTTTCGACGATGTGAAACTTCGAGCCTGTGAAAGTGACCGACAGTTTTAGTTTTCGACGATGTGAAACTTCGAGCCTGTGAAAGTGACCGACAGTTTTAGTTTTCGACGATGTGAAACTTCGAGCCTGTGAAAGTGACCGACAGTTTTAGTTTTCGACGATGTGAAACTTCGAGCCTGTGAAAGTGACCGACAGTTTTAGTTTTCGACGATGTGAAACTTCGAGCCTGTGAAAGTGACCGACAGTTTTAGTTTTCGACGATGTGAAACTTCGAGCCTGTGAAAGTGACCGACAGTTTTAGTTTTCGACGATGTGAAACTTCGAGCCTGTGAAAGTGACCGACAGTTTTAGTTTTCGACGATGTGAAACTTCGAGCCTGTGAAAGTGACCGACAATTTTAGTTTTCGACGATGTGAAACTTCGAGCCTGTGAAAATGATCCGACCTAATGGGCTGGCAAAAGAGAGTTCACCCATTGGCAAGTTTTGCGCCACACTCTATACTTTCTACTCATCAGTAGACTAACTCTGACATACGCAAAGTCTAAGTCATCTTTTTTTATTTTACAACCGTAATCCTCATTCAGTGTTTGTTATCGTAGAATTTTCGTTCGAAATTCGATATGGCGATGTGCATACAGAAATGAAAAAAAACTTTATAGTGTAGTCAACTGACATTGTGAACTCATATAAAAGGCACACTTGCTAACAGTAGTAGCAGTAATTGGCTACATCAGGCCGAAAGTTTTCAATATTTCAAATTTTCGGGTAAGTTTCCATGAGCAGTCACTCAAATGTCGACCTGAATCTGTCCACACACACATGCACTCTAGCTAGAGTAAATCAGAATCTTTCATACCGAATGTGGCTTATTTACATTTCAGTAGGATACAAGACAGACTCTATTTGCAATTGGTGAGCAACGCCTCCTAGATGGCGCGGGTTCACACGAAAAGTCACTTGAAGTAGATTGTAAGAATTGACGTTTGTTTGTCAAATATTTTCGACAAGTTAAAACTTTCTCCAACATTCATTCTATCAATTTGCAACCAAGTAGCTAGCTACTAAACTATTGAGGCAATTTTAGTCCCAAGTTGAAATGATATTAAAAACTATTATTGATTGGATATATAATAGTCAACAACATTAAAAAGTCGTTGGTCGAAAGACACTGACACTGTACACTGCATCACACCGTGGCGCAAGTTACGTCACTTGCAGTTGAGGTGAGAGAGAAGTCGCCTCTCTCGGTAGGGTGGCGGTTTTGACTGTTGCTGAGTGTATATCTTGCCTTTCTTACGACTCTATTGATGTTCATTAAGACTTTCGTTTAGAAAATTAGAATTCTATATATATTAATCCTATATCCTACGTCGATCGTGCATGTATACTGTGCCTAAAATAATAAGAATGGCACAGCTCGACTCATTGCTTTCATGAATCTAATTTTATCATCCTTAGCTGACTGTGTAACAAAATGGGGGGGGGGCTTTCACAACGTCGAAATTTTACAACGTCAAAAAAACTTAATATAACAAGAACCATGCAGTAGTTTTCTACGTAGTGAAATTTCGACCTTATGAAGTCTTGCTGAAAGTTTTCGATGCTATGAATTTTCAACCTAGTCCTTGTAACCGAGTTTTGTATTAACAAAAAACTTTTACGCCCAAACAACCTAGCCACCAGCTACTTGTAATGCAATTTGGGAAAATAAAGAAAAAACATTTCCAGCAGAAATAAAGAGACTAGCACTTTGTTGCAAGCCTCTTTGAAAGCAATTTCTCATTCAGGTGTTGACTGTCAATATTATTATAGGCTTGGCTAAGGGCGTTGCCTGAATAAAGAAATTTTGAGTGACGGATCTGTTCTTTTAAGCAGATGCGTTTTCGTCGAGTTTACACCTGATAATTCCACGACAATAGAGTAAGAGACTCTTTAATATTCCAATTAAAGAATGTACTAATATAGAGGTAAGAGGACAGCGAACTATTTTATCGCAGGTAACAGTAAACACCATCTCGTCAATTAAGGTCAGTTGCAGGCTTGTTCAATCAAACGGAGATACGCATTCACACAGAACCGACAGCTTTGCTGCTCCACCGCAGTCGTTTAACATGGTACTGGATTTGTATCTACAGACCGAATTCTCGACCCACAAATTATTGTTTGGCTCGCCAGCAGCCCACAGCGCGCTATTCAAAGCGATATTGCAGGACACCCAGATCCAGCCACCTGCGGGCTCAGGACTGTCAGGAATCTGCCAACCGCCCAACCAGAATGACCTTCCGACGCTGTAATTTTCGTGCAATAAATCGACATGATTCATTTCCGCGATATTCATTACGTCGGTCATAATTACCAGACCGCTTTCAGATTCGCACAACTGCCTACTCTTCATCCAATCCATCAGTTTGGAAGAGTGCAGCTTGTACTTCACTCCGCACAGGTCGTCTCCGTAGCCAGACGGACACAGCGCGCCCGCCTCGAGTCCCGGCTGCTGCTTCACAAACACCCGACCTCTCCTGGAGCAGCCGCAGTCCCTCACCGACTTGCTGCACTTGTCGAACACGAACAGCTGGCACGGACCGTCAGCCAGGCTGAACGCCTGACAGCGCCGGTCTCTGGCGCACAGCATTGAGCAGCCGGCATGATTGGTGCAGGTGTCGATGGTGCGGACGAACTTACGGCGAATGCACAGAAAACCATCGATCTCCTTGAAGGAGTAGCTTAAGCGACATTGTTGATTGCACAACGCGTATTGGGCAACGATTATGTAATAGAGCAGCACAGCATATTTAAATGTAGATCTGGACAGCATGCCGCTTATAGTTGTTCGTGTTGACGGTAGCTAAGAAATTCAAAACTCGTCTGTTTGGCCCAGTGTCCTGGGATCTATTTCCACTCTAATATACTCAGATATTCTAGCACAGAGATACGCCATATTCTGATTGGATAAATATGGATCCAGCAAATGGTAGCCCACGAAAAACACTTGCCGGAATGGACTGAATGCAGTTTTTTTAATTTAGCTATAGTTTTTTGAAAATCGACTGTCACTTCTGATATTGCTAAGTATGATATGGGTTAGCGGCTAGTGCATTCGTTGGCTAGAAATTTCACGTGTCAAAGTTCAAGTCGAAGTTTTGCTAGTTACTTCCGCTAGCAAGGAGAGCCGTAGCCCAGTAGTCTGGCGCGGCGCTCTGGTGTGCCAGCGGCCCAGGCTCGATTCCAAGTGCAGTCACATTAATTTAAGGCTACATATTGTAATCTCGGCTTGGCTCTGCTCGTGCAATTAACGCCCAGCTTGAGGGCCAACCCCCAAGGCACAGTGAAGTGTACATGCCTAACGATGAATATAGTTAGGGCCGCTGTACACTCCTGTGAGTGTGTGCCTGCTCAGAGGAGTCGGCGGAATGGGCAGTAATGCCTCTCGCCGGTTGTGCAACAATATCGCTTAACGTGCACGGTGCACACGGCCCCTGTCTTCAAACATTTGCGTTAGCCCACAACTTGAACGAATTTCAACAAAGTGAAATTTATTTTTAAAAACACAGGGCATAACCCACCTGATACATCTGACCGCAGCCCCCACTGACATCCTCTACCGTGACAGAACGCGTCCCGGGAAAAGCTGTTCGCAAAGCCGACTCAATCTGCTTCTCACCGTCTGTAGCCACCCTGGTACTGTTACTATTATTATTATTACTATAGCAACTGGCTACTACTGAAACCAGCGGTCGAGTAGTTAGTTGAGAACACAGATTCAGCGGTCTAGACAGGCAATGATAAAAATGCTGCCGCTGAGAAGTAGATAGCAAAAATGAGGCCAGTCGAATTGTCGATCTGAGAAGCGACACATGGCGGCTGCCCATCGTTAGAGCTGTCACTCGTTGAAGAGACATGCATGAAATACAAACAGATTGATAAATGTTATCCTTAGTTTTTTGCATGTGCATCTGAAGCTGGGAGTATCCTAATCATTTATAAATTTCTAATATACTTAGGGGGTTGTAGCCTAGTGGTTAGAGAGTCGGACCCACGACTGAAAGGTTGGGGTTCGATTCTCGACCCACTGAACAATTTGTGTCCTTGAGCAAGACGCTTAACTCTGCATTGCTTCAGTTCACCCAGCTGTAAAATGGGTGCCAGCATTAGCTGGGGTAATTGAGGCTGTGTGTGGCGACCCTCCAGTCCTTGGACTGCAGGAACAGCCGTACGCAGCCTTCAGATGCGCCACGCAATAGCTGCGGCTGAGCTGTCGGTTGCACATCTGGCCCAATTGGGGCAGTGTGACGTACAATTCCTTAATAAAGAAAGAAAATAAAAATATTACACATAAATAATGAATTAGAACACAATCAAACAAATTTATTATCAATAATTTTATTACAATCACAATAATAATCAATAAAATCACTTTATCTTAAAAATTGATAACAAATTATGTAGTACAGTACGAGTACTCCAAGAATAATTGTACTTATCGTAGAAAAACAATCAAAAGTTTATTATTGCAAAGTTACACAATTTTTCTTTAGAATAAATTATCACTTAATAAAATTTTGGACATTGTCAGAAAGTACCATTGATTTATGTAGTGGGCTTGGAAATATTATCAAAACATTGAGGCTTTTCAAATCATTTTTATTGGGCCAACGACCCACAATGAGCGCAGACTCCGCTGGCTCCTGAGCACATTGTTTATTTCATCAGAGCAACATGGCTTAAACTGAATATAGACTGAATGCAGCTGCTAAACGACTGCAGCATCGACTCTGACAGGCCGGCTGGCAACAGGAACTGGAAACATCTGGGCGTTCGGTGACTCTGCCAGGTGATGTACTCAACTAAGAAACCTTTGATGGTTTTCAGCACCAGCTCAGCACGTTTCTGACACCAGGTGATGGTCATCTCTTCGGTTAGCTGAGTAGTCAGCAGCAGAGGCAGAGTTAAACAATTAACATCGTGAACCAGAGCGGTGCGGACTATACGCCTGAGGCCTTGAGCAATGACCGGATGCTGCGAGGTCAATTCGGGACAATCGCCCGATTCGGTAATGAGATGGAACACTAATTGAGCGCCGTTTAAATTTGAGTGACGCGTGATGAACACGTCGCCAACAGATGGCTTGCCAATTGCTGAGGCGCTGTTGCTACCGCCGCTGCTTGCAGCTGGGTTGGCCTCTGTGGAATGAGCGGTTGGATGAGTAGATAGGTAGATAAGTAGGTTGCTCGATTTGGGAGTGATTTAAGCGAGTGATTAGATGGTTAACTGATACCGACTAGATAAATGACTTAGTGAGTGACTAGATAGGTGACAGAGTGAGTGAATATGTGAGCGAGTGAGTGACTAAATAGTCACTAGATAGGTGACCGGGTGACTAGATAGGTGACCGAGTGACTAGATAGGTGACCAAGTAACTAGATAGGAGACCAAGTGACTAGATAGGAGACCAAGTGACTAGATAGGTGACCAAGTAACTAGATAGGAGACCAAGTGACTAGATAGGAGACCAAGTGACTAGATAGGAGACCAAGTGACTAGATAGGTGACCGAGTGACTAGATAGGTGACCGAGTGACTAGATAGGTGACCGAGTGACTAGATAGGTGACCAAGTGACTAGAAAGGTGACCAAGTGACTAGATAGGTGACCAAGTGACTATATATGATCGGGCACATTGCCATTGGCTAAGAAAAACAAACCCACCATTAATCCGCCGCCATATCGACTCCATTTGGCGGCCATAGTCGTCGAAGTGAAAATCGGCGCTCCGTTCGCACAGATCGCTGAATTTCAGAGAAGCCGACACGTGCGGATTGCAGGCCTTAAAAAATCAATCAGTTCGGGTGAAAGCAAGTTGGTAATATAGAAATTAGTCAGGATATGAAGTCAAGGATCAAGTCAAGGATGTGAAGTCTCCAGCTTGTGAAAGGGTGATCAGCTGGTGTGCTCAAGGATGTGAAGTCTCCAGCTTGTGAAAGAGTGATCAGCTGGACTTGGCAAGGATGTGAAGTCTCCAGCTTGTGAAAGAGTGATCAGCTGGACTTGGCAAGGATGTGAAGTCTCCAGCTTGTGAAAGAAACCCTGAAGAGGTGCCAATCGCTAACCTGATCGCGGCTAGACAAGAGCACGAAGGCGGATAGCGAGTCAGAGTACAGACTCAATGCGGTCTGCAGTCGATCAGCCGCAGAATTTGGACTCAACAATCGTCTCAAATCTGCGCTTAATAAGCGCAAATTATGCTGCGTCTTTAATTGAGTGCCAACGCTAATAGTGAAGCTTTCCTCCCAGGCTATCGGATTGCGATAAGACTCGTTGGGATCTTCTGTGACGTTAATGCCAGCTTCGCCGCTCAGTTCGGACAGCTTGGCGTCGCCATCAGCCGGCGTAGACGACTCCGCGCCAGCATCTGGGCCGGACGGGTTGGCGACAGGTTCGGCAGCTGGCAGGAGGCGCGAATCCAGCGCCGCTAGGCTGTTCAATTGGCACAATACCAGCTGACGATGGGCGGCCTTCTGTCGGTCTTTCAGCATTACCAGCTCCTTGCGCCAACGCTGCGCTTCGCCAGTTAAATTGGACACGTGCTGAGCGTTCAGACGGTTGATGTCCTCGTCTGTTAGGGAGAACAGGTAAGAGACGCATGCTCTGATCACCTTGAAATGTCATCTGCATTGATACTCGTTTTTAGACAATACCAGCAATATACCAATATCCATATTAGTGTCATACAGTAGTTAGCGTTCATTTCATGGCCCGCTGAGACTGTCTATGGGGTAAAATCTCATTTACTCCAATGCATTCAGTCGGTTTCATGGCCCGCTGAGACTGTCTATGGTAAAATCTCATTTAATCCAATGCATTCAGTCGGTTTCATGGCCCGCTGAGACTGTCTATGGTAAAATCTCATTTACTCCAATGCATTCAGTCGGTTTCATGGCCCGCTGAGACTGTCTATGGGGTAAAATCTCATTTACTCCAATGCATTCAGTCGGTTTCATGGCCCGCTGAGACTGTCTATGGTAAAATCTCATTTACTCCAATGCATTCAGTCGGTTTCATGGCCCGCTGAGACTGACTATGGTAAAATCTCATTTACTCCAATGCATTCAGTCGGTTTCATGGCCCGCTGAGACTGTCTATGGGGTAAAATCTCATTTACTCCAATGCATTCAGTCGGTTTCATGGCCCGCTGAGACTGTCTATGGTAAAATCTCATTTACTCCAATGCATTCAGTCGGTTTCATGGCCCGCTGAGACTGTCTATGGGGTAAAATCTCATTTACTCCAATGCATTCAGTCGGTTTCATGGCCCGCTGAGACTGTCTATGGTAAAATCTCATTTACTCCAATGCATTCAGTCGGTTTCACGGCCCGCTGAGACTGTCTATGGTAAAATCTCATTTACTCCAATGCATTCAGTCGGTTTCATGGCCCGCTGAGACTGTCTATGGGGTAAAATCTCATTTACTCCAATGCATTCAGTCGGTTTCATGGCCCGCTGAGACTGTCTATGGTAAAATCTCATTTACTCCAATGCATTCAGTCGGTTTCACGGCCCGCTGAGACTGTCTATGGTAAAATCCCATTTACTCCAATGCATTCAGTCGGTTTCACGGCCCGCTGAGACTGTCTATGGTAAAATCTCATTTACTCCAATGCATTCAGTCGGTTTCACGGCCCGCTGAGACTGTCTATGGTAAAATCCCATTTACTCCAATGCATTCAGTCGGTTTCACGGCCCGCTGAGACTGTCTATGGTAAAATCTCATTTACTCCAATGCATTCAGTCGGTTTCACGGCCCGCTGAGACTGTCTATGGTAAAATCCCATTTACTCCAATGCATTCAGTCGGTTTCACGGCCCGCTGAGACTGTCTATGGTAAAATCCCATTTACTCCAATGCATTCAGTCGGTTTCACGGCCCGCGCTAAAAATGTCTATGGCAAAGTCAAAAGACAGCGGGGTCAAGGGGCGCGGAACCCCATTGCGGGGGTGTGGGGCGGAGCTACTACATTTGTGCACCAGCACTTTAGAGAAAGAAAGAATGAAATCTAAGAAATTGTCTATGGCCAAAACTTTGTTTTGTGAATCGAAAAAATAGTAACTGTACTAAGCAATATTAAGCAGTACTAAGCTTTGCTTTCGAAATATACAAGTTGTAATAGCATTAACTAGATACTTATATGCAGTTTTTTATTTATTGAAGTCAGCCATATATGATTGATTGCAGCGGGCGGGCTGCCGTGCGTTACACCCTGTTTTAACACGCCTAGGCTAACTATAATCGGCGCCCCTGTTGGGGAGTCAACAAAGATAGAAATAAAAATGTTTGAATAAACTACATGTAAATATTTAGGTTATGTACAGTCACCATTGTTAAGTTTTTAGGGAAAATTATTTTTAAATCAAAAAGTATCTGCCCTGAAAGCCAAGCTATCAAAAATATGTCTAGCCTCTATGAGAGATATCAGATCCTCTATGAGCTTTGGCTCAAAGCATCTGAGCAACCCGCATGAACCAAAAATTTCAACAATTACTACATGATCTACATGATTGTTAGTGTCTTAAAGAAAATGTTTTAAGCAAAAAAGCATTACCCCTCATGCAAGCTTTCTCACCAAAGGCTCCCTTTAAGCCACGACTTAACCCTAACTCTCCCTTTGATGCTTGGCCTACCAACAACTCCCAATTGACCCTTTGGCATCTCAGCAACCTCTTCTCTTTATGAGCCACAGCATTTCAGCAATCCCCTCACGAGTCTTGACATTTCAGTAATCCTCCCATGAGCCACAATAGTTCACAGTGTCCCTGTGCCTGGATCGATGTTTAAATATGAGTTTGCAGTTTCCAAGACAGATTTTTGCATGTCGTCTCAACCTGATGCCAGATGCAAACTATCACAAGTAAAGTTGCTGCTGCATGTAGATTTCTTCTGATGTAGTCAGTCAGCAAGTATCAGTCTCCATTAAACGTAACAATTTGGTTACGCAATCTAAACCAAGTCTTGTGCTATGCTTCCCATACTTTTTTCTCAAATCAACTCAAATCAAGTCGGAGTCACGATTCAGAAAGTAAAGTGACGATATATAAAGTCTGTTGTGATGAAATCTTTATAAGAATCAGAGTTCAGACTTTCAGTATTTGCTCTACAATGATCACAACACATTTCAAGTCGAAAAGTCTGCTGACCTTTGCAAAAAGCATGTTTTTTCCGAATATTTAATCATTTTGGGATAGAGCAATTTCTTAGCCACAGCACGTACTGTCACGGGAAAATATCTGATCGAATGGTGCAATTTTCAAGAAAATCGGTTGAGCTGTTTTTCTGAAATCGATCACATATTGACATACACTCAGTAATCAGACAAAAGTTCCACCCTCTAAGCGATCGATGAATTTTTTTCATCGAGCATGTCTGGGACTTTCTAAAATTCTGCTTTCGAAACGAAAATCCACCACAGCAGAATGTTGCGGAGCTGCGTCATGCCCTTGAAAAGGCTTGGCAGCAGCTTCCCCTGTGTGCGAGGGGATCCCACGCGCGTTATTAAGTATCGCGATTCTAACTGAATATTGCATAAAAACTGTTATGATTTTGTGGGATTTTTTTTTTTTTTTAGAGGCAGGGGGGTTGTGTGCACCCTGGCGCACTTTAAGCGACATAGGCACACAACCGGCGAGAGGCATTACTGCCCATTCCGCCGACTCCCCTGAGCAGGCATACAAGCGCGCGGATACGTACGCAGGCACACACTCACACAGGAGTGTACAGCGGCCCTAACTTTATATTATCGTTAGGCATGTACACTTCACTGCGCCTTGGGGGGTTGGCTCTCAAGGCCGTTAATTGCACGAGCAGAGCCAAGCCGAGATTCCAATTCAGCCCCAAATTAATGTGACTGCACTTGGAATCGAGCCTGGGTCGCTGGCACACCAGAGCAGCTGCGCTACCGCTGGGCTACGGCCCCCCTTGATGGATGGATGGATAAATTGATTTTATTAGTAGATCTAGAGAATAATGCTCTAGGGAAGATTGCTCGAGAGACAACCTATAAAACACACTAAATAAAGCTCAGCTCTCACCGGTGTATCTGTGGCCACTCTGAGCCACCGCCTCCTCCATCACAGCCTGCTGTTTAGCTGACAACTCTCGCATAGCCCTGCCAGCGCTGGACAGCAGATCTTCAACCTGTTTAGCCATAGCCCGTTCAATCTTGACCAGTTTAGCAGCTTTGCTGGGTGCACAATTCACCAATTGCAAATAGGCTCGACGAAATTCTGAACGTTCAACATCGGAGCCGGCGCTGCCGCCGCATCCGCTGACCGAATCGAAGCTGTTGGCCGTGTTGTGCGACGGCGAGGAGTTCGACGCCAACGAGGACGACAGCACCGATGCGGAGTCGCCGCAGTCAGGCTCGTCGTGGTCGGCTTGGACACCGGCAGTTTGCACCAGGGTTGAATAGGTCTGCGAGAGGGTGCGGGTTGTGGTGTTGAAGGGAGTCCAGGGGCCCAGGCTCGATTCCAAAAGCAGTCGCATTAATCTATGGGCTAAACTGGAATCTCGGCTTCGCCCTGCTTGTGCAATTAACGACCAGTTTGAGGCCAACAACCCCAAAGGCGCAGTGAAGTGTACATGCCTAACGATAAATAAAGTTAGGCCCGCTGTACACTCCTGTGTGAGTGTGTGCCTGCGCGTATGACTGCGTACGTATCCGCGCGCTTGTGTGCCTGCTCAGGGGAGTCGGTGGAATGGGCAGTAAGGCCTCTCGCCGGTTGTGTGACAATGTCGCTTAAAGTGCACCAGGGTGCACATAGAATAAATTGGGGAATGGAATGCAGGTAAGGATATAATAGAGGATATAGAATGCAGGTAAGGATATAATGGAGGATAGAATGCAGGTAAGGATATAATAGAGGATAGAATAGATCATAACCAGTCTGACTGAGTACTCCAAGAACTAATTAATCACTAAGAGCCCTATTTACCTTAACAAGCCGGAACTCCCTACAGAGCTGCTCAGCGCAGTTGTTTAAATCCGCGGCGCCGCCCAAGCCCACGGCGCCAACGGCAGCGCGCCTTTGTTCGCAAATCTTATCAAAATAATTGGCTGTACTTTTAACAACAAATTCTGTTAGCGACTGACGCAACTGAGGCCAGGTGAACTCCGGCAGCTGGTGCCGGTTAGACAGAACCGGAACCAGATCGTCTACTGCGATTCCGCATGGCAACGGTATTGGCAAGAGTTCGGTAAGGCTATAGACAATACCGCTACCGAAATCCTGTTGCCAGGTGAACTGAAGATGCTGCTGCTGTTGATGACGCTGCTGCAGCTGGTGGGACGCAGCGTCAGAGCCTCCACTGGCGCCGACCACAAACAGTTGAAGGGGAGGCGGCAGCGGCTGCTGCTGAGTAGTCACAGATGACGGCATCGGGTATGAAGCATTGCAAATGAGTAGAATAGATTGATGTCCAGCCTGAATGTGTCTATATGTGAGCAGATAGATGTCCAGTCTGAATGTGTTTATATGTGAGCAGATAGATGTCCAGCCTGAATGTGTCTATATGTGAGCAGATAGATGTCCAGCCTGAATTTGTCTATATGTGAGCAGATAGATGTCCAGTCTGAATGTGTCTGTATGTGAACAGATAGATGCACAGCCTGAATGTGTCTATATGTGAGTAGATAGATGTCCAGCCTGAATGTGTCTATATGTGAACAGATAGATGCACAGCCTGAATGTGTCTATATGTGAACAGATAGATGCACAGCCTGAATGTGTCTATATGTGAACAGATAGATGCACAGCCTGAATGTGTCTATATGTGAGCAGATAGATGCACAGCCTGAATGTGTCTATATGTGAACAGATAGATGCACAGCCTGAATGTGTCTATATGTGAACAGATAGATGCACAGCCTGAATGTGTCTATATGTGAACAGATAGATGCACAGCCTGAATGTGTCTATATGTGAGCAGATAGATGCACAGCCTGAATGTGTCTATATGTGAACAGATAGATGCACAGCCTGAATGTGTCTATATGTGAACAGATAGATGCACAGCCTGAATGTGTCTATATGTGAACAGATAGATGTCCAGTCTGAATGTGTCTGTATGTGAACAGATAGATGCACAGCCTGAATGTGTCTATATGTGAGCAGATAGATGTCCAGCCTGAATGTGTCTATATGTGAGCAGATAGATGTCCAGTCTGAATGTGTCTGTATGTGAACAGATAGATGCACAGCCTGAATGTGTCTATATGTGAGTAGATAGATGTCCAGCCTGAATGTGTCTATATGTGAACAGATAGATGCACAGCCTGAATGTGTCTATATGTGAGCAGATAGATGTCCAGCCTGAATGTGTCTATATGTGAGCAGATAGATGTCCAGTCTGAATGTGTCTGTATGTGAACAGATAGATGCACAGCCTGAATGTGTCTATATGTGAGTAGATAGATGCACAGACTGAATGTGTCTATATGTGAGTAGATAGATGCACAGCCTGAATGTGTCTATATGTGAGTAGATAGATGCACAGCCTGAATGTGTCTATATGTGAGTAGATAGATGCACAGCCTGAATGTGTCTATATGTGAGCAGATAGATGCACAGCCTGAATGTGTCTATATGTGAGTAGATAGATGCACAGCCTGAATGTGTCTATATGTGAGTAGATAGATGCACAGCCTGAATGTGTCTATATGTGAGTAGATAGATGCACAGCCTGAACGTGTCTACATATGGCCAGACAGATGTATCCAAAAGTGCGTATTAACAAACAAACAGCACACGTGACTATAGCTATTTTGAAACCGGATCGATTGTATTTATACAATACAAATTAGTGCAAAATGTAAATATGTATAGTGTTAACATAATAAAAATGCATAATTCAAGTTTTTAATTATTAAGACTTAGGACTTGGCGGTTTTGTTAATTATAAAAGCAAATGCATAATTATGAATAAATAATAATAGAAGTTACTAGATAGAAAAAGAGTTTTCATGGTTTAACAGCATTAGAGATGAATTTAAGTTTATTCAAAAGTCGGGAAATTTAATTATTTGTCTATCAAGTTGATTGGTGTCGCGAGCCAGCCGGTTAGAGCCGGTTTCGGTTGAGTCATCAGCACCATTCTGAGCAGTTGTCGCCACTAACACGGCCTGTCTAATGGCATCCATCAAATTAGTTTCCGTAATATCCAACTGGTGCACCAGCTGATAGCGTAAATCGTTTAATTGTCTGCGCAATTCCCTTGTCTCATCGCGTATTAATTGTCTTATAAAACTGTCATTGCTACTGTCAGTAGCATCAGCAGCATCAGTAGTCTGACAGGCCACGTCAACAGTTGAAGTGGCGCTGGCGCTACTCCTACTAATAGTAGTAGTAGGATTGACAGGCGAAGAACCAGACATTGAATAGGAAACGGCCAATGATTCCGCAAATGTTACTCGTTTAGTTGCCGACTGACTACTGACAGTAGCAGTAGCAGTAGTATTACTAGCATCATTTGGCGGTAGAACACTGTGATCTTGCATAGTCAGCTGCAGCGGAGCCATGAGAATGCGGTCAAGAGCCCGGCCCTCGGCGCTGCTGTCCCCTGACACGCCGCCGCTGCTGTCTTTTGTAGCCGACAATGTCGAATGATTCGAAGGAGTCGATGGGGCGTCGGCATGACGATTGGTCAAGTCAACTAGCGGCCGAGCCGGGTTCTCATTGTGCTGGACAGTTGCCTCCGGTTTGTGACGCGTTGGAGTTGGGGAGCTCAGATCGAACTCGCGACGTTGAGGGATCAACTGTTTGAAAATAATATTATATGATGAAGCGTTACTCATGAGTTTGACATTTGAGTGCGTGTTGCTAGGTAACCATTGTTAGGGCAGTTACAGGGTCGGGCACTTCATTCAAGCAACTTATGTGACATGTCCGGGTATAATCCAAAAACTTACACCAATTAGACATTGTTAGACACCTCAATACCGTATCTGACACATTCAGGAATTATCTGACACATTCAGGCATTATCTGACACATTCAGGCATTATCTGACACATTCAGGCATTATCTGACACATTCAGGGATTATCTGACTTCTCAGGCATCATCTGACACATTTGGGAATTATCTGACACATTCAGGCATTATCTGACACAGTCGGGAATTATCTGAAACATTCGGAAGTTATCTGACACCTTCGGGCATTTTCTGACACATTCAGGCATTATCTGACATTTTCAGGCATTATCTGACACATTCAGGCATTATCTGACACATTCGGGAATTATCTGAAACATTCGGAAGTTATCTGACACCTTCGGGCATTTTCTGACACATTCAGGCATTTTCTGACACATTCAGGCATTATCTGACATTTTCAGGCATTATCTGACACATTCAGGGATTATCTGACTTCTCAGGCATCATCTGACACATTCAGGGATTATCTGACTTCTCAGGCATCATCTGACACATTCGGGAATTATCTGACACATTCAGGCATTATCTGACACATTCAGGGATTATCTGACTTCTCAGGCATCATCTGACACATTCAGGGATTATCTGACTTCTCAGGCATCATCTGACACATTCGGGAATTATCTGACACATTCAGGCATTATCTGACACATTCAGGCATTATCTGACACATTCGGGAATTATCTGAAACATTCGGAAGTTATCTGACACCTTCGGGCATTTTCTGACACATTCAGGCATTATCTGACATTTTCAGGCATTATCTGACATTTTCAGGTATTATCTGACACATTCAGGGATTATCTGACTTCTCAGGCATCATCTGACACATTCGGGAATTATCTGACACATTCAGGCATTATCTGACACATTCGGGAATTATCTGACACATTCAGGCATTATCTGACACATTCGGGAATTATCTGAAACATTCGGAAGTTATCTGACACCTTCGGGCATTTTCTGACACATTCAGGCATTTTCTGACACATTCAGGCATTATCTGACATTTTCAGGCATTATCTGACACATTCAGGGATTATCTGACTTTTCAGGCATCATCTGACACATTCAGGGATTATCTGACTTCTCAGGCATCATCTGACACATTCGGGAATTATCTGACACATTCAGACATTATCTGACAGATTCAGGCATTTTCTGACACATTCAGGCATTATCTGACATTTTCAGGCATTATCTGACACATTCAGGGATTATCTGACTTCTCAGGCATCATCTGACACATTCGGGAATTATCTGACACATTCAGGCATTATCTGACACATTCAGGCATTATCTGACACATTCAGGCGTTATCTGACACATTCAGACATTATCTGACACAGAAAAGACAAACCTTCAAATCAATGACAGCCACTGATCTGGCCCGGTCAGCAGCAGTGTCAGCAGCCGCGGCAGGAATTTGCATCACAGGCTGGTGCATTCGTCTGAGATCGTAGGCCAGACAGCCGCTAGTTCGAGTCCCAACCAGGACCAGCTGGCCATCCGGGCTAAACGTTAATCCCCTGGTAGCCGCATCCGGCAGGCGAATCCGGCCTACTTCAATGCCGGCTAGAGAGTCGTACAGGCCAGCGCTGGAGTCGCAGCTGGTTGAGCAGAGCAGACTGGCATTGACTGGAGAGAACTGTACAGCTCGCCTAGGCTGACAGAAGCCGGTCGAGCCAGACTCTCGACTCGGACAGGCCAACACGCTACGCGAGCTGCCAGAGTTCGTGTCCCACAGCAGCAGGGCGCCGCTACGGTAGCCGGCAGCGGCCACGCCCGGACAGAACTGGCTGGTTGCCAGGCACTCGCAAGCCGAACGATCCTCAGGCCTCAGACCCATCGGTGAGTGCCTGTAGCCAGTGCCGATGTTCACCAAGGCAACATCGCCGCTCTGATAGCCAATTAAACAGCGGGAATCGTCTCTGGCGGCCAGATCAAAGGCTAAACAGACAACTGGCGAGGGAAGCGAAGGGCGTTGCCAACGGCAATGACCTTCAGGTGCGTCGTAGACAGTGAGCTGGCCGGTGTGGGAGCCGGCCGACAGGCTCCGGCCTGTGTACGGCGACAGAGCGATGCAGCTGTGCTGCCCGGCAACCGGAAGCTGCCGATGCGACAGCTGGTCTGAGAGGCTGGCCAGCGGGATCTGAGAGAGATGAGGATTTGGGAAGAATTGTCTTTAACAGAAAAGAGGTTTGCCTTACAAACTGTAAGTTATACGAGCCTGAAGCTTCAGATGCTATAAATTCTACTTCAAACTGAAGCTTCAGATGCTATAAATTCTACTTAAAACTGAAGTTTCAGATGCTATCAATTCTACCTCTACCTGAAGCTTCAGATGCTACCAACTCTACCTCTACCTGAAGCTTCAGATGCTATTAACTCTACCTCTACCTGAAGCTTCAGATGCTATCAACTCTACCTCTACCTAAAGCTTCAAATGCTATCAACTCTACCTCTACCTGAAGCTTCAGATGCTATCAACTCTACTTCTACCAGAAGCTTCAGGTCTCAACTTCGCACACCAGAAGCTTCAGATGGTACAGAAATCACTCCCCAAGCTACAGAAACACTGAAAACATTAACAAAAGAATATACCTGTAGTAGGTGACGACCTGACTCTGACAATGCCAGGGCATACTGGCCACATGGTGCCAGCTGTATATGCGAGACGCAATCAGAAGATGAGCAGGGTGTAACACTGGCTGTGGAATTCCAGACACTATTATTGGTGATATTATATATGGTTAATTGAGTTTCAGTTGTCAACAGCAAGTCCATGGCAGGAAATGTTTATGAATAAATATGTATATTATATCAATAAAAATGCTAAATACATTGATAATTGATTAAAATTATTAATTACTTAAGAAATGTGTTATTCTACCATATTGTAATTATATAGATAAATAGCGAGAGTAACAATGACTGTGTCAACTAATATAATTACCTTGTCATCTATAAAACACAATAGGCCTATACTATACACATATAACTACTAATCACCCTGGCTAATCCAGCTAGCAGAAAAATGTTGACAGATCATATATAATATCAAATGCTTTTAGACATAAACTAGAAAGTAATATAAATGAATATTAATATATAATACATTACCAAAGCAAATAGTTAACAAATTGGAAATATAAAATTTTGTTTAGATTAAAAATTCAACTTATACCTAGTTTTGCAAATTATCCAAAGAACAAAGTAAAAATTCTAAAATATAATTTTTTTTCTAAAAATAATCAATAAGTCTTTGATTTGCTACTTACCCTTTGTTTATCACAATTTTATGCTAGCTATATTTGTATAGTTATGAAATATGAAAGCTTACAAAGTTACTAATATTCCAAGATTTTAGAAAGGGAATATTAAGATTACAAGGCTCAAAAAGGGGTCGATAGTCATTTTGTCTACTGCCTGTTTGTCTACTATTCTTTTGTCTAGAAAAATATAATGCAGTCATTTTGTCTATTGCATAATAATAAATATAACCTCAGTATTACAATTAATGTGTATATAATGATATGAATATTAAAAGGAAATATTTGTATATCTTAAGATAATAAAGATAGGCCCTAGTGAACTAACTCATTTTGTTACAAGTACAAGCGAATCTAAAATAGGCCTAACATTTCCCAAACAATCCAAACATAAAGTTGTCAACATTATATTGTGGCAGGCGGGATGCCACAATTGACTGAACTTGAATACTCAATAACTTTTAAATGCATACAATAATAATAATTTCACCATTCCCATCTGCTGACTTTTTGCCCCATTTCTGTCCATTGTTTGTCTAGCTCCCCTTCTTTTCCATGGCCTAGTTGCGTCTTTTCACTGTTTATTTGTTGTCCCTTTGCTGAATTTTGTTTTTCCGCGCAGTGTTTTAACATATTTGTGCCTGTTCCATCCCGCGAATTTTGTTGCCCACTCCCCTATCCAGCGCCTGTCTCCAGCATTTGTCTGCATTTCTTTGTGTATTTAAGCAATGGTCCTGAGCCCTGTTTTCTTCAATTGTTTGTTTGCATGTGTTTTATTATTAGTAATTTGTTCACGAATTAACTTTGACCAGCCTCAGTAAGCTTTAATTTAGTGCCCCAGCGCCGCAAGAAATATTCATCTTTCATCGTATTAATATTAATAATTATTCAATGCTAGCTGGCCTTTGTTCAACGTAACCAAAAAAAAGTAAAAAAATCTTCTCCCCCTACCTCACTGGTGTCAGCTAAGTGGGATTACGAAATGCCGAAACCCTTTCCACGAGTTGTTCAAATGCCATACTTTGGCTTCAATTACTACTAAATCAATGGCCACAGACGCAACAGCAAAAGCCAACGCCGCAGGCCTCGACAACTCAACACCAAGACCAACCTACAACGAGATGATTTGCGCAGTGACCAACAAGGTGCAATAGCAACTGGAGCAGACCAGCCTAAGCTAGCCATCATGTGTACCAGCAGCCCCAGCAGCAAGATCGAGCTCCGGCACCGAAACTGGTCAAGATTTAGCGGTACACACAGAACCAGGAATTCAACGTCTGGATCCAGGCTCTGGAAGAGCATTGCGAGCTCAATGGGATCACAGACGATAGACACAAGAAGGTGGAGGTCCTAGTGAACCTGGACATCACCACAACCTATCATACAGTTGTCAGTATGGAGCTGCCTGATAATCTGATGTTTGGTGAGTTCAAACAGCAATTGTCTGAATGCTTTATGCATGTGGCTGACACACTGGAGTATTGGGAACAGTTCTGAAGCTGTCAGCAAGGCAAGAACAAGAGCGTTGATGACTAGAGCAATCAACTAATTGCTCTAGCTGATCGAGCATTTCAGCATTTTACCCCAGTTCAGAAGCAGGCTAAACTGGTGGATCAGTTCACTGTGGGAGAATGAATTGCTCAGTTGGCAAGAGAACAGCTAATCCTGGTGCGACTTCAGAATCTGACCGCAGCAAGAAGGGCTGTGCTACGCTTGGAGACAGCAGCTAGTCTGGCTCAGCGTGTAGCAAGGTGCTACAGGTGCAACCACGAGCATTGTGCCAATGAGTGCCTGCACTGGTGGTCAGCCAGCACTGCGTCCCAGCATAACGGCAGCTTGGGAAATAGGACGGCTGGATGCGCCATCGGGGGCATCGCTATCCAGCTGCTGCGCCAGCACTAAAGTCCCCGCCGAGGACTTTAGTCGCTCAGCAGGCCACTGCTGAGCCCGCCTCTGCCGTACCTATACAGAACTCTGCACCCAAGCGACCTCGAAGGGATCTGTTTTTAACTGGTGAGATTCAAGGCTGTTATTTTGCTTTTCTGCTTGACACCAGCTCCAAGTGCAAAGTCCTCAGTTCAGGACCTGGCACTGACTATGTACTGATGACTCGACCCCGCGTGGCCAAATCGAGCCTTGACTGCAGCGCATTGTGACCTATAATGGTGAACCTATTCAAATGGCAGGCCAGCTAACTATCAAAGTTAAGATTGGAAATTTCGAGCCAATAGTCAAATTTCTGGTAGCAAAAGGATTGCATGACAACATCCTGGGCTTCAAGTTTCTGGAAAAATACTGCACCTCACTGGATCTTGCTGCTGGGATGCTGTTTTTCAAGGATGGCACTGCCACACTGCTTTGTTATACGCGAACTGAGGCTACCATGTGCAGAATCTACATAGCCAAGAGCACAACTGTGCCACCGCTTTCATCAGCCTGAATTAAGATTAAGCTAGCTAAAGGACGAGAAGAGAACCAGGGTACACCCGCTATGATCAAAGATGGAATCAAAACTGACCCGGCAAAAATTGAAGCTATTCAGACCTGGCCAAGACCAAGGACAGCGCGACAACTTAAGAGTTTTGTTTGCACGTGCACCTATTATGCTAAATTTGTACCTGGCTACACAGAACTTGCTGCTCTGCTCCACGATTTAATTACAGAGAAGAAAATCTGAAATTTCAATTGTCTATGGGGAAAAGCCCAGCAAGATGCGTTCAACTAGCTCAAGGTAGCTATGACTTTGACTTCAGTGCTCGCATATCTGCAGTTCAGCGAGGATCCAGAAGTGATGTTTGTCCTGGACACAGATGCTTCTACGACCAGAATTGGAGCCTGCCTGAGCCAATGCCAAGCTGATGGGGTCGAGTGCCCTATTGGCTATTTTTCCTGGCAACTCAAACCAACCAAAGCCCGATATCCAATTACGAAGCAAGAACTCTTGGCAGTTGTAGACGGGATGCGACACTTCCAATTCTACCTGCTGGCCAAGAAGTTTATCTGCTGAACTGATCATGCTGCATTAACCTGGATCCTAAGGCAAACTCAGCAAGAAGGAATCTTTGAACGATGGCTATAGCGCCTCAGCGAATTCAAGTTCGAGATCTAGCATCGAAAATCAAGTCAGCATCAGAATGCTGACAGTCTCTTGAGACGGCCCGAGGACAACACTAAATGTCTGGAGGAGGCTCAGCGCAAGGCAGCTGATGAGGACCAAAGTAAGCAGCTAGCCGCAATAACTGGTGCAGCGGCACCGAAGGTCCATGACAGCAGACACCCTAGCCCTCCACCGAGCAAGAAGTAGCCAACCCGCCGGAAACCGCTGACGAAGCCGAAGGAGTCCAATGGTGAGGCTACGCCGCCAGCAACATCAACAGCCGACAACAAGCCACTGACAGTGCTGTACCCGCCAGCGACAAAGCTGAGGCCAGCCATTTTGAGACTCACAGAGGTCGCCCACCAGCTTTAGCAACACTACATGTTGCCTTTCAAGGAGTCGCCATCTACTAGCTGAAGGCGACGAGGACAGCGACCACAGTGCAGCCGGCGACAACCACTGCCAACTCGCTTGCTGTTTTGAGTTCAAGAAAGTGAGATTCAGCCTCAATGCCGACAGTTCTGCTAACTCACCCTTATCTGCTGTTGAGTCCAATTCTGACGCAAGGGACGCCAAAATGACTGACGAGGATTGGCCTTCAAATTTTTCAACAACCTGGCAACTGGCCAGAGTAGCAATTGTGCGGAGGGAGCTCCAGACCCCAAACCATACCGCCACAGCTGAAGCCGCGCTGACTAGTTTGACTAACAGATGCCAAACCCTGAACTTAACTGATCACATCCTGAGACCAGTCACTCGAGAGGAGCTCCAGACTCATCAGCATGCTGACTCTGCCATCGCAATGATGATCAACCTTATCAAAAGTCAACAACCAAAGCCGCCGCTAAAGCGTTTAAATCTAACAAGAGAAGAGCGAAATCTCTTAGCATTCTATGATCAATTGGAAGTCTGAGGCAACAGACTATAAGTCATCCATCTTGACGATATTGGCAAGGAGGACAAAGCAAGGATTGTACTACCAAAGAGTCTCAACGCCACAGTGTTTGCCGACCTGCATGGTTCGCCCTACTGCGGACACATGGGCCAAGATCTCACCATTGCGAAGGTGCATGAGAGGTTCTGGCAACTGGCCCTAGCCATGGCCATGTCCAACTATGTCGCTTCCTGCCAGACCTGCACTCAAAGCAAAGGACGGCAATGCATCCCAGCGCATATACAGTCATTTCTGGTCTGTGAAGTCTATGGGCAATGCGTGATCAACATCATGGGCCCCACTGGAGACCCGACAGACCAAGGCAACAAGTACATCCTGATGTACGTTGACACTACATTGAAATATCCATTCGCCTTTGCCATGAAAAATCAGCGTGCCAAGACGATCATAACTCTGCTACAAAAACAAGTCTTCCCGACCACCGGAATCCCTGCGTGGATCCATTCGGACCAAGGCAAGCAGTTTACAGGGCATGAGTTTTGACATTTCTGCGAAGTCTATGGCATTTAACAAACCATGACGCCACCATACTCGCCCTGGGCCAACGGACAAGCTGAATCGTGTAATAAGAACATTAAGAAAGTGCTCACTTGTCTCCTAGAAGATCATCAACAGTGGGACAAGATGTTTCCAGCCACTTTGACAGCCCTAAGATCAGCTGTCAACCATACGACAGGATTCTCGCTGCATTACGTCGTCTACGGAGTGCCTTATTGCTACCCAATCGATAACACCCTAGACCGCTTGGACGTATCGCTTGACCTCCTTGAGTATATCGCAAAGCATTAGCACAGACTGGCTAAGACTGAAAGGATTGTGCGACAGTGATTGCGAGCCGAAATCTGACGCCACAATTTTGAATTTAGCTATAAGCTTTCTTTGCACATGCTCTGTGCTAAAAGCCAATTTTAATTTTCCATTTCATTTTGATTTTTCTTTATGCTTTTTGGATAAAAGGTGGCATCAAATTTCAATTTTAATGTACTTTCCTTATGCTTGACATCTTGAGGGATAAAAGCAACAATTTTCCCATTTTGCTGTTCAACTCTGTACTTTTCCTTATGCTTGAGGGATAAAAGCAACAATTTCCCATTTTGCTGTTCAACTTTGTATTTTTCCTTATGCTTTCTGGATGAAAGCCGGCATCAAATTTCAATATCAATGTACTTTTCCTTATGCTTGAGGGATAAAAGCAACAATTTCCCATTTTGCTGTTCAACTTTGTACTTTTCCTTATGCTTTCTAGATAAAAGCCAGCATCAAATTTCAATATCAATGTACTTTTCTTTATGCTTTTTGGATAAAAGCAGGCATCAAATTTCAATTTCATTATATTTTCCTTATGCTTGAGGGATAAAAGCAGCTGTTATCATTTAATTTTTGCTGTTTCCTTATGCTTTCTGGCTAAAAGCAGTATATATTTGAGCAGTTTTGTACTCAGGTATAGTGTGCAATGTTGCTATTTATCCAACGCGATTCATTAATCAGCACCTCTGCGCTTCGTGTTTTATCCTTAAGCTTTCTGGCAAAAGCCTGCACCAATGCGACCATTTTATTCAACGTGTTCAATATTTAATCAATGCAATACAGTATTTGCATTTTATCTGATTTTGCAAATCCCCATTTATTGTAAACTTCTTTGCACACAATCAAAGTGCAGAAGTATCCCCTCTTTTTCTTATGCTTTTGGGAGAAAAGCAGTTAATTATTGTAAACCTTCCAGTTCGATTAAAACAGAATGTCCCCTTTTTCTCTCTGCTATTTGGTGAGCCCGCTGTCTAAGGGCCAATTTTGTCTGTGCCCTGTTCAAGTCAAGCACCCCGGATCCAGGCCTTGTCCTCAGTGGAAGGCATTTGAGGTGACTCAACCCCTGTTCTTTGTTTGATCTTGTTTGAGCCTAGGAACATTGTGAGGGCCGCTAATTCTGGCTCCCACTCTCCCAGTGCCAGTTGTTGCCCCTGTTTCATTGCAACTCCTTATGGAGCCTCTGCATGCAAATATCGGTAGCTAACCTACTTTATTCTAACATTATCAATAGTAAAGAGCCCGCCTTTGCTCCCTTACTACTTTATTTTATTTTAGCTGTTGTTTATGCATTAACCAGTCTTTTTTTAACCACCCTCCTCCATTTGATGTGAGCCATTTAAGGCGCCCCAATTCATTCTAAGTTAGACCCCCTGCTGCGGTTAGCTATCTGTTTTATTACTCCGCGATTTGTCACCCACCACACCTCCATGCATGCCCACCATAGAGTGCATGCTGGGCGTGGGCGGTGACTGGTGCCCTGTTTCAATGCATGAATTCCCCTTCATTCATCGCTTGGGCAGCCGCTCCTATATTTAAGGCAGCCAAGTGTCTCTCATTGTTGTTAATTTTGTAAATTTTCTTTGCGCGCTTAGCCAAAATCCAATCCGCCTCTTATATTATTCTGTTGTCCTGATCATCTTCTTATATATATATTTTTCATTGCTGCCCTGATTGCTTTATTGTTTGTTCAATCTGCAATGTGATGTCTAGCAACCTGGCATCTAAAGGTGCTACCAGCCAGACCCCAGACCTCAAGGCTACACTTGCCCAAGCTCCCTGGTTCCGCCTAAGGAAATGCTCACTCTGCGTGCCTTGACCTCCACCTTCGAGGGCGAGGCACCAGCCTGAATCTGATTGCAATAGGCGCTTGATGCAGCTGAGCTCCAAGCAATGTGCAAAGGCCACATGAGAATCGACACCCTATGGCGGACTATGTGTGGCTTAATGCAATTGTCTGCGGCCAAGGAGGTTCTGGATAGCTACTTGACCAGCGCGGAGGAAAGCCTCTGCCAAAGGCAGAGCTTCCGACCAGCCCTAGCTTTATTATTGACCCTCATCTATATGGAGGCTGGCTTCCTCAAGAATGGCTGGGACCTCTGTCTAAAGGCGTACTAGGACGCCACCATGGAGACATCCCGAAAGACTACAGCCCGTCGACAGTCAGCTGCGCGTTTATGGCTAGCCTCTAGCTCTAAATCTGGCCCCAACAACTCAGGCACCTAGGACCAACTGCCAGGGCGATACCAGCGGCGCCAACTAAGGCAGCCATTCTTCGGCTAGCCAAGGATGCCACCATGGCAGCGGGTGACTGCCAACTAAGTTCTTCCTGTTGCGTAGGGCCGTCCAGCACATGTGGCAGGCAGGATGCCACAATTGACTGAACTTGAATACTCAATAACTTTTAAATGTATACAATAATAATAATTTCATCACCATTCCTATCCGCTGACTTTTCGCCCCATTTTTGTCCATTGTTTGTGCAGCTCCCCTTCCTTTCCATGGCCTAGTTGCATCTTTTCATTGTTTATTTGTTGTCCTTTTGCTGAATTTTGTTTCTTGTGCAGTGTTTTAATATATTTGTACCTGTTCTATCCCACAAATTTGTTGCCCACTCCCCCATCTAGCGCCTATCTCCAGCATTTGTCTGCATTTCTTTGTGTATTTAAGCAATGGTCCTGAGCCCTGTTTTCTTTAATTGTTTGTTTTTGTGGTGTTTTATTATTAGTAATTTGTTCACGGATTAACTTTGACCAGCCTCAGTAAGCTTTGATTAAACACCCCGGCGCTGCAAGCAATATTCATCTTCTGTTGTATTAATATTAATAATTATTCAATGCTAGCCAGCCTTTGTTCAGCATAACCAACTCACAATAATAACAGCAACTAAGTTTTAACCTTTAATAATTTGTTAACGATAGGCCATAGTCTCTCCTGAGTCATTTGCCCACAGGGCATAAAATAACCAAGTTTTCTCAGCTCAAAGAAAGCTCAGAGACTTCTTTGTTCTATAATACATAAATTACAGTGGTGGCAGCAACTACCCTACTAACAATAACAAGCTTAGCGAATCAACAAAATATAATTACGGTGTCAAAATCTATAGTGTTTTATCATTTTGAATTACCGCATCGCTACACGACCTACATGGCTACAATTATGACTACCCTTTCCCCGAACTGAGAACCCAGCAGTTGGAATAAAACAGGAGAAGAATTTTTGTTGTGATTCATCTGCATGATTTCCAGCTTGATTTGTGCAAATGCAATGCTAAGCAGTTTCGAAGAAAACCCAAACAATCCCAACTTTTTAACAATATTTACCATTTGAAAAAATCTTCTTTCCCCTACCTTAATATTATTATATTACAATGTAACTTTTTGTTTATAATGAATAAACTTTGCAAAATAGATATTAATGTGTTCATCATTGGATAGGGCTAATGCTCATATTAATGCTTATAACTCATGTCCAGTCAACTCAAGAACTATAAATTCAGCCATCAATATATTTATATTATCTAGTTAGAATTTATCTAAAATTTTAACAGATTTCCAATTTTATAGGCCTATCATATTTATAATAATATTTGATTATAACTTTTTGCATGACCTAAAATAGGCCTATCTCATAATACACTAGAAAACATATAGTATATGCAAACAACTCATTTTTAGTATATTGGATATAAGTTTTGTAGGGCCTAGGCCTAGCTGATTTTATTCTTTATTTTAAAAAGTTGTTTTATCTACCAGCAGACAAAAAGGCAATTAGACAAAATGACTACATACCCAAAAAGATTGCTATATAATATAAAGGCTAAAAAGGTTGCTAAGCTACAAAATCTAGACATCCTTTTATACCTATACTTTCATATTCATACTATTGTTCATATTGCTAGGCTGCTAGCTAGCCTAGGCTAAAGTAAGAAGGTAAGATAAGTTCAATCAATAATTATTTTCACTTAAATGAAAAATGTGTAAAATAAAATAAATTTTTCAATATTAAGCTTCATAATAGTGCAACTAAAGCAGAAATTTGCTAAAGGGAAGATAGATTCTTGAGGGTAAAATAGATAAAATAAAAATAGGTAAAATAGACTGCTAGCTAAATAGATTTCTAAAATAAGGCCTAGGCTCTAAATTAAATAGATTTCTAAAATAAGGCCTAGGCTCTAAATTAAAGAATGGTACCCATTTCTATTTTTTAAGAATAAATATAGGGCCTACTGCATTTTATATCTATAGACTACATAACCTATTAGGCTACCTATATCTAACTATAGGCATTTCAATTGCTTGCACCCTCTGGCCTCATGCAATATAATTAAAAAATGATGAGCAATAGAATGATGATTTGTCAAGTGCAGGGAGTGCCAGGGGTTTCAACCTACCTCGGCGAAAGTCAATGGGCCTTTTCATATTGTTTGTTCTGGTTCCAGAACCAGAACCAATTTGTGAACGTATGAAACATTCGCCGACACTTATTCAGACACTTCTACAGACACTTTAGTTTCCGTTGTACGAATCGTAGGAAAAAGCATTAAATTTGTTTATTCCTCACAAACTACCAGTAAACTGCTTTATTTTAAGCTTTTTTTGCTTTATTTTATTAAATATGAATCATGAAATTTGTTATTCTGCATTGATTCTCTTCACGTGAAGAAGAATGTTAAATTTAAGTGTCGGCGAATGTTTAATACGTATTTGTGAAGTATAACTTCTTGTCCCCACAACTAGAGGGAGATACGTGCTATAAAGTTTTTATTATTAAATGACAATCGCCAAGAAGAAAGTGAAAAATTGTGCCAAGCTAAGTGAGGTTGTTAAGGCAGTCAAACATTCAACAGAATTAAATAGTTATACTGCTGTTTTTCTTGGAAAATCCGAACCGATTCTGGTTCTGGAATTTGTTATTGGTAATATGAAAAGGCCCAATAACGGCGAAAGTACTTTCGCAATGACCATTTCGTCTAAAGCTGACCATTTCGGCGAAAAATTTATTCGAAGCTTTGTTGAAGAGTTTTTTGTTTTAGAAGAAAGTTAAAAAGAAAAACGACGAACTTTAAAAAGACTAATTTTATCGTGACATGTTTTTGTTTTGTTGCAGTTTAATTTAGTTGTTTTATTAGATGCCTTATTAGATGGCGGAATTTCAAAGTACGATTTTAGGAGCCTTTTTGATTTAATCTGAAAACCACACCGTCATCATCCCTAATCTATCGACTGCATATCGATAGATCGCATGTACATAACATAGCTACGAGCTAAGGCATGAGTTTTTAAATTTTCTAACTGCAAATAATTTGCAGCAATGAACAATTTATTAAAAGCTTCAATCACCAAAGTGGTATTTTTGCAATATATACGTAGCCCATCTTTTCGCCGAACTGGTCACTTTCTTTCGCCGAAATGTACATCTATTGAAACCTAAAATTCACTTTCGCTGAGGCGTCTTTCGCCGAAAATTCCTTATTTTTAGGCTTGTTAAGTTGGTTGGCCTTGGCTTAGGCTTAGCTAGCTAGATTAGGTCTAGGCCTAGCCTAGCCTTAGTTAGCAAGCAATACTTTTTTAAAATGTAGAAATATAGAAAATTAGAAATAAAAAAAGAATTTTTTACAAAAATTAGGAAATTTTTTTAACACTGCCCCTGTCCTTATCAATTGCCTCATAAATCTGTCAATTTGTTCCTGTCATTCTGTCTTCTGTCATACTGTCAATTCTGTCAAGATCCAACTCTATAAAGTTTTTTCCTAGAAAAATGCGTTGTTAAAAACGCTTTCTAGTAGGCAGTAAGCTACCATATAAATATAAATATTACTGCCATATAAATATCATTGTCCATGACAATTTTATATGAATAAGGTGATTTTTAAAAGTGAAGAAGCAATGGTATTTAAGAAAATGTGCATTTTTAATTGTTTTCCATGAACTATTTTTGCTCCTTGCTTAGGCCTATTGAGCACCTCAAAGGAGGGCTGCACTAGATTGCTATTGCTAGTAGCATTTCTTAAAATCTTGTACATTTTCTTACTGTTAAAGTGTAATAGGCCTATAATAATTATTTTGAATATAAAATGCCTAAATAAATCTATAGAAATCTACTAATCTATTTTGTTTCTATGTATAGATAAAAAACTTTTTACTGTTCTGTTCATCAAACGCAATTAGCATATTAACATCGACACATTGATTCATATATAATACTGATGTACATGTATGTATATAGGAGTACTAAGTAGGCCTAGGCTAGCATAATAGGTGTTGTAATGTGCTTTGCTTTTGCTTTTAGTTGTTTTAAATATCAAAATGTGAGTTATCAGTTACCACAAATTATATGGCTAGCATTTTGTCTTTTAAGGGCCTAGCTCACCCTTGCCCACAAGTTTGACATTACTCATTAGGTGGTTATTAGTGGCTTCTAGTCAATCTAGCAACAAGACGATCTGGCAACAGAAAATCTGGCAACAGTCAAATTGGTGACAGATTTTGTATTGTAGATTTTATAGATTTTAGATACAAACAAAACTTACATGAATTTTGCATGTACTGGGTGTAGTTTGTAGAGAATTCTTTTTAGGATAGCTAGTATCTTTTTAAAAATAAAACTTGTAGACTATATGGCTATAGCTAATTGCTTGTACAGTCTGTACTTTGACATAATTTAAGATGTCATAGGCCATAGCAAACATAATACATTTTGCTATAATAATTTTAGTAGGGCCCTCTGCCCTGCCCCTATGGGCTATGGCCATAGGCCTATGGCTATATGGATATATCTGATTAAAAAACTAGAAAGTGGCCTTTTTATGAAAAAAAAAGACATCAATTTAATGCAATGTCCCTTTTTTACAGCAATATTATCATTATAAGAAAATAAGGATTTTGAACCTAAACCTGCTAAATTCCAATCCTAGCAAAGCAAACAATTAGAGCCTTTCCCTTAGTTTTTTGACATAATTGGCTCTTAACTAGTTTTAGCTAGCCTAGATCTAGGTCTAGTCTATGATAATGGGCTTAGGAGATAAGTTTGTTTATAGATTATATTTAAAGGTCTATGTTTTTAATTATAATAAAAAATATTTGATTGGGTTCTTAAGTTAGCTAGGCTAGGTATAAGCCTAGGCCTAGCTATGTGCATGTGCATGTCTAACTTTTGGCATACATGGCTAATGCATGCCTAAATTTTTGGTTATATATTATAAGGGTTATTTGGAAAGTCCGCAATCAAACATTTCTAACAGATTGATAGATTGAGCAAATGTAACACTACTCTTCTTATTTTTCAACATAGGCACCCTTGAGACTTATGCACTTATCCTATCTCTTAGGCAACTTCTTGATGCTACTTAGCATAAAAATCAGTAGGTGACCCCCTGACCTATTGGCTGATAGCTAATGCCAGGGTCTATAGGCCTAAAGAACTTGGGAGTATGACATTTGCTTGCGGGAAGTTTGCTTGCCGAAGTTTGCTTGCAGGAATTTTGCTTGCCGAGCTTTGCTTACAGAATTTTGCTTGCCAAACTTTGCTTGTGGAATTTCGCCCACCAAACTTTGCTTGCCAAACTTTGCTTGCCGAAGTTTGCTTGCAGGAAATTTGCTTGCCAAACTTTGTGTAACAGGCCTTTTGGCTCTCTATAAGAATTCTGCCGTTATGCCACCAAGTTGTGGTAGGGGGGTTTCCTGTACACTGAGAATCCCACCGCTGCCACCAAGTTGTGGTAGGGGTTACTTCTGTCTCTAATAATAATTCCACAGCTGTCACTAAAGTTGTACTAGGGGCTAAGCTAATCTTTTAAGTTGGTAGCTGCTACCAGGATTATCCTATTAATAAATTATGAGTTTATCAATCTTAGAATAATCCGAGAAATGTTTCTTAGAATTGATCTGAGTATATATCTTAGTATTTAGTCTGAGTATTTAGTCTGAGTATTCAGTCTGAGTATTTATTCTGAGTATATCGTTCTTAAAATATTCTTTAGCCCTTACAATTGTTATCGTTCTCTTGTTATTCTGGTAGCGTTTCTATTGTTCTGGTAGCGTTTATTATTATTCTGGCCTGAGTGGTCTATCGGCTATACTGGTATATGTATTTCATGTACTTTGCAAGTCCTTGGGCGTTACCGAGATCAGAGGGTCACAGCCTCCGGTTACACTTATTACTTAAGAACTACTTTGTATTCTCTTACTACTCAATGCTGCTGCTTCTCAATAGTATATACTGTATACACTTCAGT
>NIVC01000750.1:0-12500 GCA_002269645.1 Macrostomum lignano | reverse complement strand
CCCCAGAATCTCCCTTAGAATCGCCCCGGAATCCCCCTTAGAATCGCCCCGGAATCCCCCTTAGAATCGCCCCAGAATCTCCCTTAGAATCGCCACAGAATCCCCCTTAGAATCGCCACAGAATCCCACTTAGAATCGCCCCAGAACCTCCCTTAGAATCGCCCCAGAACCTCCCTTAGAATCGCCCCAGAACCTCCCTTAGAATCGCCCCAGAACCTCCCTTAGAATCGCCCCAGAACCTCCCTTAGAATCGCCCCAGAACCTCCCTTAGAATCGCCCCAGAACCTCCCTTAGAATCGCCCCAGAACCTCCCTTAGAATCGCCCCAGAACCTCCCTTAGAATCGCCACAGAATCCCCCTTAGAATCGCCACAGAATCCCCCTTAGAATCGCCACAGAATCCCCCTTAGAATCGCCCCAGAACCTCCCTTAGAATCGCCCCAGAATCCTCCTTAGAATCGCCCCAGAATCTCCCCTTAGAATCGCCCCAGAACCTCCCTTAGAATCGCCCCAGAAACCAATCGCTCTAAGAGCCTCCTGGAATTTTGTAAAGATCTATTAAAATCGCCCTAATTATCAGAAACGTACCTTGATTGTTCTCATGTACAACCTGTCACTGGCTTGGTTGCAGTTCGGTCGCTGCCGTGTCACCACCGCGGCCTTAGCGACGGTGTGTCGCGTGTACAGCCGCTACCAGTTAAACAGGTGCAGCACATTTAGCTACAACATCAAGCATAACAATAACAACAGTTCGATTCAAACAGAACCCAACCCATTGAATTGGGCAGCCTATGACGAAGTGATTGACGTTCGAACTCCGTCAGAATTCGCAGACGATCACCTGCCCGGAGCTGTTAATCTGCCGCTATTAGGCGACGGGGATCGAGCAGCGATTGGTAAAACATTCGCCCGATCGCCGTTTGATGGGCGACGCTTGGGAGCATCTGTGATTAGTCAGAAAATCGGTGAACTGCTGGGCACTCACTTTGCTGATAAGAGTGTCGATTTTAGGTAAGTCTAGCGTCCTAGAATCCTACATAATCCTTATTTCCTAGAATCCTACAAAATCCTTATTTCCTAGAATCCTACAGAATCCTTATTTCCTAGAATTCTACAAAATCCTTATTTCCTAGAATCCTACAAAATCCTTATTTCCTAGAATCCTACAAAATCCTTATTTCCTAGAATCCTACAAAATCCTTATTTCCTAGAATCCTACAAAATCCCCATTTCTTAGAATTCTACAAAATCCCCATTTTCCTAGAATCCCACATCCCAGTTTTTCTAGGATCCTAAAAAATCCCCATTTTTTGTAGAATCCTACAAAATCCCCATTTCTTAGAATCCCACAAAATCCCCTTTACCTAGAATCCTACAAAATCCCCTTTTACCTAGAATCCTACAAAATCCCCTTTACCTAGAATCCTACAAAATCCCCTTTTACCTAGAATCCTACAAAATCCCCTTTTACCTAGAATCCTACAAAATCCCCTTTTACCTAGAATCCTACAAAATCCTTATTTCCTAGAATCCTACAAAATCCTTATTTCCTAGAATCCTACAAAATCCTTATTTCCTAGAATCCTACAAAATCCTTATTTCCTAGAATCCTGCAAAATCCTTATTTCCTAGAATCCTACAAAATCCTTATTTCCTAGAATCCTACAGAATCCTTATTTCCTAGAATTCTACAAAATCCTTATTTCCTAGAATCATACAAAATCCTTATTTCCTAAAATCCTACAAAATCCTTATTTCCTAGAATTCTACAAAATCCTTATTTCCTAGAATCCTACAAAATCCTTATTTCCTAGAATTCTACAAAATCCTTATTTCCTAGAATCCTACAAAAATCCTTATTTCCTAGAATTCTACAAAATCCTTATTTCCTAGAATCCTACAAAATCCCCATTTCTTAGAATTCTACAAAATCCCCATTTCCTAGAATCCCACAAATCCCAGTTTTTCTAGGATCCTACAAAATCCCCATTTTTTGTAGAATCCTACAAAATCCCCATTTCTTAGAATCCCACAAAATCCCCTTTACCTAGAATCCTACAAAATCCCCTTTTACCTAGAATCCTACAAAATCCCCTTTACCTAGAATCCTACAAAATCCCCTTTTACCTAGAATCCTACAAAATCCCCCTTTCCTAGAATCCTACAATATCCCCCTTTCCTAGAATCCTACAAAATCCCCCTTTCCTAGAATCCTGCAAAACCCCCCTTTCCTAGAATCCCACAATATCCCCTTTCCCAGAATCCTGGTTAGAAACTGACTAGATGGAGTAGATGTGTCTACAAAATCCCCTTTTCCCATTGCAAAAAATCCCTAAATTATTAGAATTCTATCTTCGCATCCCAATATCTTAGTGCCCTAAAATGCGTCGCAAGGTGTCTTGCAAATTTCATAATTCTCCATAATTATTGAAATCCTCGCCAGGCCGTTAATCTACTGCTGGCGCGGCGGCCAGCGCTCCCACTCTCTAGCGATCGTGCTTTCCCAGATTGGCTACCAGCCAACAGTTCTTGCCGGCGGCTACCGGGCCTACAGGCGCGTCATTGTGAAGGCACTGAATGACCTTGCCGGTGTTGAGCCGCCTGTTGGACGACTTAAACGCGCAGTGGTTTTAGCTGGGCTGACAGGTTCAGGCAAGACTTACCTGCTTGAACGATTGGCTAGACAAGGAGAGCAGGTATGCAATTCTACTGCTTTATAGGGTCAACAGTAGATCTCGTCTAGTTTTTAAAGCGCTGCCCGAAAAGAGCCGTTTTAAGTTTAGCCATTTTAGGTGTAAGTTTTTGCTTACGAGCATAACATTAGTTAGTAATCTGTAATTACCTGCCTGAAAAGGGCCGTTTTAACTGAACTAGATGTAGTAGAACTAGAAGTGTCTGTAGGTAACCTGCCTTAAAAGGGCCGTTTTAACTGACTAGATTCAGTAGAACTAGAAGTGTCTGTAAGTAAACTGCCTCAAAAGGGCCGTTTTAACTGACTAGATTCAGTAGAACTAGACTAGAAGTGTCTGTTAGTAACCTGCCTTAAAAAGGCCGTTTTAACTGACTAGATTTAGTAGAACTAGACTAGAAGTGTCTGTAAGTAACCTGCCTTAAAGGGGACGTTTTAACTGACTAGATTTAGTAGAACTAGACTAGAAGTGTCTGTAAGTAACCTGCCTTAAAGGGGACGTTTTAACTGACTAGATGGAGTAGCATTGCCTGTAAATAACCTGCCCGAAAAGGGTCATTTAAAACTTTATTTCATACATAAACCCTTTTTTACAATTGCCAGGTAGTCGATCTGGAGTCCCTAGCAAATCACCGAGGCTCCCTGCTCGGCTCAGATCCCAACAGACCCGATCAACCAAGTCAGAAATCGTTCGAATCGTCGCTTTATCGAACCCTCAGCCAGCTGGACGCGGACAAGCCGGTGTGGCTGGAATGCGAGTCGGTTCGCATTGGGTATCGCTCTCTGCCGCAGTCGCTAGTAGCCACCCTGGCCCGGTCGCCCAGAATACTTTTAGAAGCAGAAAGTGCAGACGATCGAGTCAAGCATCTGATTGAACAGTACGGCTCGCTTGTAGAACGTACTGAACTGCTGATTGAGAGGCTCAATCTACTCGGCAGGCACCATTCAAAATCCACACAGGCAAACTGGCTTGCCGCAGCCGCTGCAGGCGACATTCCTAAGCTGGTCCATCTATTGCTAGCTGATCATTACGATCCGCTGTATCGCCATAGCAGGCGCCGCTATTTCTTAGAGACAGATAGCAGACGCGTGATCCGGCTGGCCTTGAACTGCAACACTATTCATAGTGACGAGATTTTAGTTCAGCTTAAACAGGCCAGGGATTCACTGCTGTTTGATAGTGAACCGTCTGGCAGAGTAGCTGTGAACTGCATTTAGGTAGCTTTTTAGTAATATGGATGAATTAAGTCCAGTGTTTTCAACTTTCTCAATATATTATTATGCATGTCGAACTTGCTTCTTGTTAAGCAGTACTTAGTTAATTTTGTTATTTTCATTTTCATTTATACTTTAAGAGACAGACAAAAACCAGGGATAGGGACATTAGCTATCAAGGCATGTAGACAACAATATACGAGTGCTAAGGACACGGGACACTTAGGAATTAGGACAGACACCAAGAGGCTAGGACAGACACCAAGACAGACACCATGACACTAGGACAGACACCAAGACAGACACCAAGACACTAGGACAGACACCAAGACAGACACCAAGACACTAGGACAGACACCAAGACAGACACCAAGACACTAGGACAGACACCAAGACAGACACCAAGACACTAGGACAGACACCAAGACAGACACCAAGACACTAGGACAGACAGACACTAGGACAGACACCAAGACAGACACCAAGACACTAGGACAGACAGACACTAGGACAGACACCAAGACAGACACCAAGACACTAGGACAGACAGACACTAGGACAGACACCAAGACAGACACCAAGACACTAGGACAGACAGACACTAGGACAGACACCAAGACAGACACCAAGACACTAGGACAGACAGACACTAGGACAGACAGACACTAGGACAGACACCAAGACAGACACCAAGACACTAGGACAGACAGACACTAGGACAGACACCAAGACAGACACCAAGACACTAGGACAGACAGACACTAGGACAGACACCAAGACACTAGGACGGACGCAAGACACTGGGACAGACAATGGCAGATTCAGCCCAATCAAGCAGCTCCACTCGTGTCGCCATTCCAGCCTTCCAACCCCCGGCAAAAGCCAGCCAGCCTAAACGAAACCAAACCAGCAAATGTCCTCAGCCATCGCTTCATCATCCTCGGGCGCATCAAGCGCAGCAGCAGCGGCTGCAGGTCCGCAGCCGGCCCTGGAGATCGGTGGCCGGTTCCCAGTGCTGCGAGTCGCGGACGGGCAGTGGTACCCGGCCGAGATCGTGCACAAACGGGAGACCGCCGATCGGGCCAACTCGCAGGAGTATTTCATTCACTATCTGGACTTTGACAGGCGCCTTGATGAATGGGTCAGCATTGACCGGATCGATGTGAGCAACCCAGCTGGGACTCTCGAGTCCGCCGGGCTGGACCCGCTGGCCTCCAGCGGCGGGGACAAGACACGCCTGACTCGGCATCAGAAGCGGAAATTTCACGAGATTCACCACGTGCCGCAGTCGGTTGAAGAGATGGACGCTGCCACCGCCGCGTTGGAGAGGGAGCACCAGGAGCTGACTAAGGTGGCTAGCTAGGGGAATTGAGTGATTGATTGATTAGTTTATTGGTTGGTTGGTAGATTGATTGATGTTTTATTGATTGATTGGTTCATTGATTAGTTGATTGATTGGCTCATAAGTTGATCGATTGATTGATAGATAGATCAATTGATTGATTTAATGGTTGGTTGATTTATTAATTGATTAGTTGCTTGGTTAGTAGATTGATTGATTGGTTGATTGATTGATAGATAGATCAATTGATTGATTTAATGGTTGGTTGATTTATTAATTGATTAGTTGCTTGGTTAGTAGATTGATTGATTGGTTGACTGATTGATAGATAGATCAATTGATTGATTTAATGGTTGGTTGATTTATTAATTGATTAGTTGGTTGGTTGGTAGATTGATTGATGTTTTATTGATTGATCGATTTAATGGTTGATTGATTTAATCAAAAAATCTAACAAGCAGTTAAAGAATCAACCAATCAATTAATAAAACATGCAATCTGCAAGCTGGTTGGTATTGGTTGATAGATTGATTAATCGATATACAAATTCGCAGATTTTTTACTAATCAATTGATTGATTGATATAATAATTTATTGACAAGTTGTTCAGCAGACCACCTGCCCACCCGCACCGCCCCCATCCCAGGTGAAGTACATCGACCTCATCCAGATTGGCAAATACGAGATCACCACCTGGTACTTCAGCCCCTATCCTGACGAATACGGCAAGCAGACAAAGCTGTGGATCTGCGAGTACTGCCTGAAGTACATGGGCCTGGAGAAGTCGCACAAATATCACCTGTCCCAGTGCGAATACCGCCAGCCCCCCGGCAGAGAAATCTACCGCAAAGGCAATCTGTCAGTATTTGAAGTGGATGGCAAGCAGCGCAAACTCTACTGCCAGTGCCTCTGCCTGCTGGCCAAGCTGTTCCTGGATCACAAAACTCTGTACTTTGACGTGTCCGGCTTCCTGTTCTACATTCTGTGCGAAGTGGACCGGCACGGCTGTCACATTGTGGGCTATTTTAGCAAGGAGAAGGACTCGCCGGATAGCAACAACCTGGCCTGCATCCTCACCCTGCCGCCGCATCAGCGCAAAGGCTACGGCAAGCTGCTCATTTCGCTGAGCTACGAGTTGGCCAGGGTTGAGGGGCTGGTTGGCGGCCCCGAGAAACCGCTTAGCGATTTGGGGAAAGTCACCTACAGGTAGGTAGCTTCTGTGTCCCTGCTGGGTCTGCCTGTGTCCCTGTTGTGTCTGTCTATGTGTCCAAGCTGTGTCTGCTGTCTGTCTCTGTGTCCCTGCTGTGTCTGCATCTGTGCCTCTGCTGTGTCTCTCTGTGTCCAAGCTGTGTCTGCTGTCTGTCTCTGTGTCCGTGCTGTGTCTGCTGTCTGTCTCTGTCCCTGTTGTGTCTGTCTATGTGTCTGCCTCTGTCCCCGCTGTGTCTGTCTGTGTCTCTGCTGTGTCTGTCTGTGTCCCTGCTGTGTCTGCCTCTGTCCCCGCTGTGTCTGTCTGTGTCTCTGCTGTCTGTCTCTGTCCCCGCTGTGTCTGTCTGTGTCTCTGCTGTGTCTGTCTGTGTCCCTGCTGTATCTGCCTCTGTCCCCGCTGTGTCTGTCTGTGTCTCTGCTGTGTCTGTCTGTGTCTCTGCTGTCTGCCTCTGTCCCCGCTGTGTCTGTCTGTGTCTCTGCTGTGTCTGTCTGTGTCCCTGCTGTGTCTGCCTCTGTCCCCGCTGTGTCTGTCTGTGTCCCTGCTGTGTCTGCCTCTGTCCCCGCTGTGTCTGTCTGTGTCTCTGCTGTGTCTGTCTGTGTCCCTGCTGTGTCTGCATCTGTGCCTCTGCTGTGTCTGTCTCTGTGTCCAAGCTGTGTCTGTTGTCTGTCTCTGTCCCTGTTGTGTCTGTCTCTGTGTCCGTGCTGTGTCTGCTGTCTGTCTCTGTCCCTGTTGTGTTTGTCTCTGTGTCCCTGCTGTGTCTGCATCTGTGCCTCTGCTGTGTCTGTCTCTGTGTCCAAGCTGTGTCTGCTGTCTGCCTCTGTGTCCCTGCTGCGTCTGCATCTTTGCCTCTGCTGTGTCTGTCTCTGTGTCCAAGCTGTGTCTGCTGTCTGCCTCTGTGTCCCTGTTGTGTCTGCCTCTGTGTCCCTGCCGTGCCTGCCTCTGTCTCTCCTGTGTCGCCCCTCGTATCCACTGCCCTGTGCTTCGCTAGATCACCGATTCAATCCCAACCCCCACAGGAGCTACTGGGAGTACGCCATCCTAGACTACATCCAGTCGCATCCGTCCTGCACAGTCCGCGACATCTGCTCGGCCACGGCGATCTCTCGCGATGACGTGCAAGACACTCTGCACGGGCTCGGCCTGCTGCAATACTGGCGCGGCAGCTACGACCTGTGCCTGCCGCAGCGCACCGTTCAAGAGCACCTGCTGCGCATCCTGCCGAGGAAGCCGCAGCTCATCGATGCCGCCTGCCTTCAGTGGTCGCCGCTGTATCCGAAGTCGCCCAAGGCTGAGAAACGGGTGCGGTAACATTGCGGCACTGGTGTCCGACTGATCAATATTTAACTGTGCTTATTTTTTATATTAATATTAATTCTACTTTTATTTTGGTCAGTTTAAGATGAGAAAATTCGCATTTTTTACATACTACTCACATATATTTTATTCGGTAGTATAATTCGGTACTGTAAATAGTAAAAGTTGCGTTTTAAATAACATGTACGGTTATAGAAAACAAAATTGCTGTTTTGTCATTCAACTAATTATAGTTTAGCAGCTTGAGTACATTCTGTCAATGTATATCCATTCTTATAAGCCCGTTTGCCGCATGCTTACTTATTGTTATTCGTTTTCTTATTTAAGTCCTTTGTTTATTAATTAATGAAATTAATAAATCGTTAGCAATGGCAACAAACGCGTGTGTTTATCAAGCGGTGGCAATTCAGTCAAGAAATCCATTGCTGTTATTCTATTGTCGCATTAAAGTTAAAATTTAAAACTAAAAAAAGAAAACTTCATCATGGTCTTTGTTTGTGTATCCTTTTACAAGCTAAAAAATAAAAAATGTAAAATCCAGAAATTAAAGATAAACTAAAAGTGGAATTGAGAAAAATACGGTGTGCTTTTTGAGCAGCACCGAGACTGCACAAATAAAAAACAACCCATTCGATCTTTCACAGTCTTTAACAAAGAAGTTGTCAGTAATTCAAAGATATCAAATCCCAGGTGTTGCAAATCACAGATCCCAAAATCCCAGGTGCTGCAAATCACAGATCCCAAAATCCCAGGTGCTGCAAATCACAGATCCGCAAATCCCAGGTGTTGCAAATCACAGATCCCAAAATCTCAGGTGTTGCAAATCACAGATCCCAAAATCCCAGGTATTGCAAATCACAGATCCCAAAATCCCACGTGCTGCAAATCACAGATCAAAATCCCAGGTGTTGCAAATCACATGCCCAAAATCCCAGGTGTTGCAAATCACTGATCCCACGATCCCAGGTGCCACCACAAACCAGATATCCCAAATCCGAAAAATCAGGACCATCCCAGTAACTCCCTCTCAAATCCAGACTCTCCGCGTCATCACTGGAAGTTGAGCCCGGCAACCGCCTGCACGAAGTCGCTGTCCTCCACAAAGTCGGTGATGGCCACGTTCACGCCTTGGCAGCCGAGCGCCTTCTTGCCCTGTCGCAGCCAGCTCACGAAGGCCCGGTTGCCGGGCAGGCTGAGGGAATTGCGCAAGCTGCTCAGGGGATGCCGCAGGATGAAGCCGGCATCTGGCGTGAGCACAGCCTGCAGCACCAGAAAGTGGTTGCCATGCGGCATGGAGTAGGTGCGGTCCAGAGCCGCCACCATCTCGCCAATGTCGGTGGTGTTGGGCCACGGACTGGGCATCCAGGTGCCGCTCTCCCACAGGGCTGGCAGTTCGCTGCGGTCGAACTGGGAGGCCTGAAATGCCAGCACCGACTGGTTCTGGGAGCGCAGCTGGGCCAGGCTCGGCACCTCGGAGGCTGGCGGGCTGAGGCGGCGGCCCAGCTTGGAGATGAGCAGCTGCTGGAAGGCCCGCATGTCCGACAGGCTGTCCATGCTGTAGAAATGGTTGAAGTCCAGCAGCACCGCCTCGGCGGGGTGCGCCGCTACGAAGTCGGCAATCTGAGGGTTGGGTTTGGCCGTGTCAAACGTGCCAATCTCAAGGCCGTTAATTGCACGAGCAGAGCCAAGCCGAGATTCCAATTTAGTCCCAAATTAATGTAACTGCACTTGGAATCGAGCCTGGGCCGCTGGTACAGAGCGCAGGTAAGAGTGTCCAACCTGATCCAGCACCTCCTCCAGGCTGATGGAGATCAGAGAGTGCAGCAGCCGGAATCCGTCGTCAAATTTGGCGACTCGCAGGTCCAAATAGCGAATGCCGAGGTCCAGCTGCTGGCGGATGGTCAGCGACTGGGTGCGCCACCACCTCCTCAGGTAGAGGCGGCCTGCCGTGTTGTTGAAGTAGCTGCAAGAGCCGGAGCAGTTACTACGGCGGATTAATATTGTATGAGTGGATTAGCTAGAGAGGAGCATTATGGAGTCAGTATTAAAGATGGATTAAGAGTCAGTATTCAAGATGGATTAAGAGTCAGTATTCAGGATGGATTAAGAGTCAGTATTAAAGATGGATTAAGAGCAGTGGTGTGATTGGAAAGTTTGCCAAATTTCGCGCCGACTGAAAATTTTCGCGCCATGCCAATGATATTCTACTGACAGCCAAATAAGTCAATTGATGACACTTTTGAGGATGCGTCTGGCTACCAATTAGCATGTCTCTCAAGTCCCAGCCGTGTCCCGCCTGAACTTCTTGTTGGCGATGTTGGGTGGAATCTTTGAATCTGGGCAAATGGCCATCAGATCCTCGGCAAGGTCCTCTTCTGACTCGAAGCTGCGATTCTTCAGTGCAATCCTGACAACACACACATCTGATCTCTGCCGCCCTTGCAGACGTAGCAGCCACATCTTCATTGTCACTTTGCTTCTTTGCGACCACGAAATTCTCCACGAATCTCGAAATTCTCGAGATTAATCTCCTAAGCTATGACATTCTTGTATTTCATACTGTCTGACAAGAGAATAAGTGTAAAAAGCAGAAAATAAGAATGCAATTTTCGCGCCCATGGTTCCACAAAATTTCGCGCCAGACCCCCAGGATTCGCGCATTCGCGCCATTTTCGCGCCTGGCGCGAATTCGCGCCTGAATCACACCACTGATTAAGAGTCAGTATTCAAGATGGATTAAGAGTCAGTATTCAAGATGGATTAAGAGTCAGTATTCAGGATGGATTAAGAGTCAGTATTAAAGATGGATTAAGAGTCAGTATTCAAGATGGATTAAGAGTCAGTATTAAAGATGGATTAAGAGTCAGTATTCAGGATGGATTAAGAGTCAGTATTCAAGATGGATTAAGAGTCAGTATTCAGGATGGATTAAGAGTCAGTATTCAAGATGGATTAAGAGTCAGTATTCAAGATGGATTAAGAGTCAGTATTCAAGATGGATTAAGAGTCAGTATTCAAGATGGATTAAGAGTCAGTATTCAGGATGGATTAAGAGTCAGTATTCAGGATGGATTAAGAGTCAGTATTCAGGATGGATTAAGAGTCAGTATTCAGGATGGATTAAGAGTCAGTATTCAAGATGGATTAAGAGTCAGTATTCAAGATGGATTAAGAGTCAGTATTCAAGATGGATTAAGAGTCAGTATTCAAGATGGATTAAGAGTCAGTATTCAGGATGGATTAAGAGTCAGTATTCAAGATGGATTAAGAGTCAGTATTCAGGATGGATTAAGAGTCAGTATTCAGGATGGATTAAGAGTCAGTATTCAGGATGGATTAAGAGTCAGTATTCAGGATGGATTAAGAGTCAGTATTCAAGATGGATTAAGAGTCAGTATTCAGGATGGATTAAGAGTCAGTATTCAAGATGGATTAAGAGTCAGTATTCAAGATGGATTAAGATTCAGTATTCAGGATGGATTAAGAGTCAGTATTCAGGATGGATTAAGAGTCAGTATTCAGGATGGATTAAGAGTCAGTATTCAGGATGGATTAAGAGTCAGTATTCAAGATGGATTAAGAGTCAGTATTCAGGATGGATTAAGAGTCAGTATTCAAGATGGATTTAGAGTGAGTAGTCTAAACAGGTTAATCCCAATTATGGTGATGGATTAGCACTGACTGGAAGAATTCTCCCCATACCGTCGGGGCGCCTCCGGCGAGTCGGGCCCGATGCACCGGTGCAGGTCCAAGAACTCGGTACAGCTGTCGTGGGAGCCCGGCAGAGCCAGCTGGCACAGGGGCAGCTGAGCCGCAGACTCTGGCAGCTGTGACATCCAGTCGGTGCCGTTGAATGACTTTGCTGAGCAACCGCTGGTCATGGTGTCAGCTGACGGCTGCTGCAAAGACATGCATGGGATTGCGTTGCGGTCGGTGTAGTGGATACCACAGGTGAACCCTCCAAGACACAACTGCTGAACCATTCAAGACACATTTGCTGAACCATCCAAGACACAATTGCTGAACCCTCCAAGACACAACTGCTGAACCATTCAAGACACATTTGCTGAACCATCCAAGACACAATTGCTGAACCCTCCAAGACACACAGCTGAACCCTCCAAGACACAACTGCTGAACCCTCCAAGACACAATTGCTGAACCTCCAAGACACATTTGCTGAACCCTCTGAGACACAATTGCTGAACCCTCCAAGACACAACTGCTGAACCATTCAAGACACAATTGCTGAACCATTCAAGACACAATTGCTGAACCCTCCAAGACACAATTGCTGAACCCTCCAAGACACAACTGCTGAACCCTCCAAGACACAATTGCTGAACCCTCCAAGACACAACTGCTGAACCCTCCAAGACACAACTGCTGAACCCTCCAAGACACAACTGCTGAACCCTCCAAGACACAACTGCTGAACCCTCCAAGACACAATTGCTGAACCCTCCAAGACACATTTGCTGAACCCTCTGAGACACAATTGCTGAACCCTCCAAGACACAATTGCTGAACCCTCTGAGACACAACTGCTAACCCTCAAGACACATTTGCTGAACCCTCTGAGACACAATTGCTGAACCCTCCAAGACACAATTGCTGAACCCTCTGAGACACAATTGCTGAACCCTCCAAGACACATTTGCTGAACCCTCTGAGACACAATTGCTGAACCCTCCAAGACAATTGCTGAACCCTCTGAGACACAATTGCTGAACC
>NIVC01000749.1:100898-259161 GCA_002269645.1 Macrostomum lignano | reverse complement strand
ATTAACAACCTCGGGGCTTCTCAAACTGCTTGCTTGGGCTGCGGATTCTGGCAAGCATGACCAGCTGCATTCTAGATCCGCCAGACCAAGCAAAACATGTGCGTTTGTGTGTTACACTCCAATGCTTCTACTCCAGCTTGCACTGCGGCCAACTATACTTGTGATGCATTCATTATTCAACTAAGTTGAAGTTAATCTCATTTTCTAACGACTGTTGGGGGGGATAAATTTTATGCTTTATTTAAATAAGCTGAAATTCTTGTTCATTAATTGTTAATTTTAAACTAGCAACAAGAACTAGAACGCCAGATCGTGTACGGTACTAGGCCATAAGTGAGTGTATTATAAAATCTTTTAATAGTCAAGATTTACTTGTTTGACTTGCGTTTATACTATACCAATTTCGTACTGTCACTCAATCTGCTATCCCTCTGATCTGTCATTTTATCCACTCAGACTATCGTTAGCTAGCTTTCCTCTCTGTGTCATCAGACTCTTGACAGTTACAAAACCCTTTTTGATCGTGTCTTCAGGAATTCTCTAGCTACTGCATCACAAACAGGCCCGGCCCACTCAGTCACTTGTTCATCTGTTTGCACCAGCTACCACGAAAAGGCTCACCGGACCAAACTATCAAGCTGAATCTGCCTGTGCATTGACTGGTTGTGCCTATCCCCAGATGCATCTTTGATAGAAAAGGTCTATAAGCCAATCTCTCGGACATACAACACAGTCCCCAATTAGAAAGGGTGCTTGCGAAGTGCTTTAGCTATCCCAGGTGTGTGGAGCAGGACTGCCTCTTCATAATAACGACTGGACAGTTTCCGTTAGAATAACCCTCATCCAGGAACCTCAACAATGAGTTTGGCTCTGGGGCCTCCCTAACCTGCACTCGCGCCTCATCTAGGCCATTATATTTTTCTGCGGCTGCTGGACACTCAGCGTCTCCCCTGCAGACACTCCACACCTTTCCCGCTCGGAGAGCAGATGGACACGCAAGCTCTGCTCAAAATGGCAAACTATATGGGAGGGGGAAGGGCGCCGTGAGTTGACTTGGGTATTTTTCCTCTCTGCTGCTTAGTCAAAAATAAATTTTGTGACTTATATTTATGCTGGGGCGATTCGTAAAGCAAATATAGAATACCACCGCATTTAAGTTTATAGAATGATGGACAGCTTTCGTAGTACCTTGCATGTACAAGCTAGTTTTGGATTTCATGTGCGAACGTATTTGAGTTGATTGCTTCCGGGGTGAGCCTAAAGCATAGGGAATCAGGTAAAAAGACAGACAGACAAATAAACAGACAGACAGACAGACAGACAGACAGACAGACAGACAGACAGACAGACAGACAGACAGACAGACAGGCAGACAGACAGACAGACAGACAGACAGACAGACAGGCAGACAGACAGACAGACAGACAGACAGACAGGCAGGCAGACAGACAGACAGACAGACAGACAGACAGACAGACAGACAGACAGACAGACAGACAGACAGACAGACAGACAGACAGACAGACAGACAGACAGACAGACAGACAGACACACAGACAGACAGACAGACAGACAGACAGGCAGGCAGACAGACAGACAGACAGGCAGGCAGACACAGACGCACCGAAAGAAGCAGACGAAGCGCAACTGTCTGAAAACTTCAAAATTGTTACAATCGTCAGAATAATTGAGGAACAGAGAATTTCCCTGACATCGTCGCTGCAAAGTTACCCCCCCCCACTCGCCCCTCGCATAAAAAAGGACAGCGCACAGACGTGACTGACCACTGGAACGCCTGGGATCAAGCAAAACCGGTGTGGCCGCTCAGGGCTGCTCCATCAGATGATGACAGTTTTGGTAGATTGTCAGCATGGGGGAGCGGCACGCTCGCGTTCATTGCTTCACCTTACCAACTGAAGCAGATGTTTCAACACCCCCTATATAGTAGAGGGCACACTGCACTGTGTTTCTGATGGAGCGGAACTGGCAACCTATTGTAGTTCAGCTGTAAAACTACTAGCTGAGGAAAACGCAGTGAAATACAACAGAATGCGACAGAAGCCTGCGGAGTCGCGGGTCTGAGGTTGGCTGTGGGTCTGAAGGCAAATAATTCGAACACACTGAAGCTATAGTTGCTTTTGCCAACTGTTTAGCTAGCGGGAACTACCCGCATTCTCTCTCTGACGTCTGTCTCTCCCCTCTTGCCCTCCGTCTTTTAGAAAACATTTTCCTTTGGGATGGAGGCATTGATTTACGTTTACTGTGGCCGCGGGTTCCCTCTGGCCTGTAGCTCAGCTGTTTTATTACTCGGGGTGCATTGAAAACAAGCATATTTTTTTTTTTCACCGTTTGTTAATGCAGTGCCCTGTCCATTCCAACACAGTAGATTTCTTACAGCTGATTAGCAGCAACTTTTTTTTTGGTTTAAGGTACGAACAGAAATCTGATTTACCTTGTCAGGCTGTCTTCGCTTTTTGGGAGTTTTTTTACTTCAAGATTAATTTGTATAAGGCACAGATACGTTTTTGATGGATTAGGATGCACTGAAGAGATAGATAGTGTCCTATAGTGTCCTGTTCTAGTGTTCGTAGTGTCCTAGTGTCCTGTCCTAATGTTCATAGTGTTCTAGTGTTCCAGTGTCCTAATGTCCCAATGTTCTAATTTTCTAAGTGCCCTGTCCTATTGTCCTAATGTCCTAAAGTTCCTAGTGTCCTGATGTTATAGTGTCCTAATGTCCCAATATTCTGATGTTCTAATGTTCTAATGTCATAATGTCCTAAAGTCCTAGTGTCTTAGTTTCCTAATGTCCTAATGCTCTAGTGTCCTAACGTTCTAGTGTCCCAGTGTCCTAATATTCCTAGTGTCCTTATGTTCTAGTGTCCTAGTTTCGTAGTGTCCTAGTGTCTTAATGTCCCAATGTCCTAATGTCCTAATGTTTCTAGTGACCTAGTGTCCTAATGTCCTAATGTCCCAGTGTCCTAATTTCCTAATGTTTCTAGTGTCCTAGTGTCTTAGTGTCCTAATGTTTCAGTGTATTAAGTGTCCCAGTGTCCTAATGTCCTAGGACATTCAAAGTTAAAAGCCTACAGAACAAAGACAGATTAGGCCATAGACAACACGAAAATATCTGACTGAGACAACCAAACCTGGAATTCGACATTCCAGGTTTGGCAAGTGTAATGACAAGTGTAACCTCAACAACAGCTTCTGTTGCTATTCTAAGCTATGCTGCTGCAGACCGCGTACAGTGGCTTGATTGAAGTATGCTGGCTCTCTGTCGGGCATGTAGCCATAAAATGGGTAGATGTAAAATTTTATATTACTGATCTATGCAACTGGGTGTGGCTTTTGAGAAATATGAACTAGAACTCGTGTTTGTCTTACAGTGCCTGTTTATCAGTCCATGTAAGTCTCAGTGCCTGTCTGTCACTGCCTGTCTGTCACAGTGCCTGTCTGTCACAGTGCCTGTCTGTCACATTTCCTGTCTGTCACAGTGCCTGTCTGTCACAGTGCCTGTCTGTCACATTTCCTGTCTGTCACTGCCTGTCTGTCACAGTGCCTGTCTGTCACAGTGCCTGTCTGTCACAGTTCCTGTCTATCACAGTTCCTGTCTATCACAGTGCCTGTCTGTCACAGTGCCTATCTGTCACAGTGCTTATCTGTCACATTGTCTGTCTGTCACAGTGCCTGTCTGTCACATTTCCTGTCTGTCACAGTGCCTGTCTGTCACAGTGCCTGTCTGTCACATTTCCTGTCTGTCACTGCCTGTCTGTCACAGTGCCTGTCTGTCACAGTGCCTGTCTGTCACAGTTCCTGTCTATCACAGTTCCTGTCTATCACAGTGCCTGTCTGTCACAGTGCCTATCTGTCACAGTGCTTATCTGTCACATTGTCTGTCTGTTACAGTGCCTGTCTGTCACATTGTCTGTCTGTCACAGTGCCTATCTGTCACAGTGCCTGTCTGTCACAGTGCCTGTCTGTCACAGTTCCTGTCTATCACAGTTCCTGTCACAGATCCGAAGCAATATTGGCCACTTTCCCAACAAGCTAGGGTGATCCAGTTTGCACACAAATTGGCGTGAGACCCAAGAGAGGTGACGGCAAACAAAGTGCCGCTAGTTGGCGCAGCAAGGCTGTCGATTCCCACATTTCTGTTCCCACATTTCCAGACGGAGGGGACGGGGAGGAGGCCAGGGATTCCTTCGCCACCATCCCACCCCCCTTCGCTTTCCCATGCACTCTCGCTGCAGTCATGTCCGGTCCGGCAGTTGTGCCATCACAGCCGGCCCTGTCTCCCACTTCTGCGTTTCGGTCGCTGAACCGCTTCGCTGGAACTGATGGCACGCGCCCAGAGGCTTTGAGAACAAACAAACACCCCAGAGAGGCTGGGCCCCCCATCATCATCTCCAGCGCTAAAAGCGTGGTATTTACAACAGTTTCGCATCCTTCTTGAGTCGATCAACACCCCCACTCTAACTGGGACACGTTGCTCTGTGCACCCATGCAGCAGCCTCATAAGTGTTCGATGAAATCAATATCCAGCATTGAGAACGTTTAGTATTAAGAGCATAGTACGGTATTGGCTACGAGAAGTGATAGTTGAGACAGACTGAGCCGATGTGGGGTTAAGTAGGCATCAGTGATGAGCTCAATCGAATGCGAGCGTGAATGGGTCTGCCCAATACAGGCCCCTTGTGTAGGCTGTCGTGTCTTTCAGTGTTTGCTCAGCTCTTAGGGATTCGATCCCCATCAGTCCGGATTCGCAACTCGGTGTCTTTTAGCCTGTCATGGCGCAGAAAAGACGCACACAACAGCAGAGAGAATTTTACTAAATCTTACCGTCGTTTATGATTTAACTGAAAGGTCGGGGGTTCGATTCTCGATCCCACTCGGACCAATTTGCTTCAGTTGACCCAGCTGTAAAATGGGTGCCAGGATTAACTGGGGTAATTGAGGGTGGGTGTGGCGACCCCCCGCAGTCCTTAGACTGAACAGCCGTACGCAGCCTTCAGATGCGCCACGCAATAGCTGCGGCTGAGCTGTCGGTTGCACATCTGGCCGAATGGGTGCAGGCGTAATAAATTATTATCATTATTTTATTTTTAATATGGATCATTGAGATGATCCATTTAGACTAATCATCTCATTGGGTTCCATTTTTGTAAACTGAGGAGATTATCAAAGCTGCAAAATACTTAAAATATGATTATTTCGCACAGGCCAGAAGCACTCAGCTACTACCGCTGCTGCCAATTCTGCTGGGGCATCGGGATCCTCAACACTGCCAACTGGTGCTCTGGTTCGCCAGCCTCTGACGCTGAACCTAGACGACGACAACGGGAATAATAGCGGTTCAGCGTCTGTTGACTTCAAAACAGGCGACAATGTCTACTGCAGCAATCCGTACTTTTGCACCTGATTTGGCTCGGCTTGGGTAAGTGGTAAGCCAATGGATTTTTCCATGGCTCTTTCTAACATGAATCAGCATGCTTGATCGTCTAAAAGTACACAAGAAACAGGCCCATAAACACAGACATGAGGGTGCTATTCGCGGGTGATAATGGGGCAGTATTAGAATTGGACCATAACGCGACAATTTTCACCTATTTTTTCATATCAAGGCAGGGAAAGGACATTATTGCACTTTTAAAATCATAGTAAGATTTCGTTTAAAGCGCTTTGATTCTGGTATCTTTTTGACCATCTAAATAAGACTTTATTCAAACAAAACGATACTTCATATTCTCCCCCTACAAACATGCACGAGTGATGTTAAGAAAAACATATGGCTTTTTTGAGTCTCCAATTATAGTCTATGGCTTATACTGCCGTAGTCTATGGCCATGATTTTCTTCAAGGGCGGTATATTGTACCATAGACATTTGTGCCCCTGAAATAGCACTACCCCAGTGCAACATTCAGTGTGGGGGTTGCGGCCATAGACTGTTCAATTCTCGGGTACATAAGTTACTGAGAAAGGTCTGCCGGTTTTTGAACTTCTGTAGACTCTACAAAAAACCTTACAAACGTATTATAAGCTATATTGATTTTCCGAATGACTGTCATTATGGGGGTTATGCTTACACTTTGTTCATTCCCCATCTCCCAGACCCCAATCAGCTAGCAATTGTGCTGCGGGGTAATATGTCATGCCTTCAGGCCCATGACGAGAATACGTCTGTTTAAAAGATAAAATCAATTTTTTTGCTCTTTTTGTAAGGGCACAGAAAAGCCTAATCCTAAATTATTTTTTTTCATTTGATGGGTGTGCCATTTCATTTGATGGGTGTGCCATTTCATCTGATGGATGTGCCATTTCATTTGATTGGTGTGCCATTTCATTTGATGGGTGTGCCATTTCATGTGATTGGTGTGCCATTTCATTTGATGGGTGTGCCATTTCATTCGATGGGTGTGCCATTTCATCTGATGGGTGTGCCATTTCATCTGATGGGTGTGCCATTTCATTTGATGGGTGTGCCATTTCATTCGATGGGTGTGCCATTTCATCTGATGGGTGTGCCATTTCATCTGATGGGTGTGCCATTTCATTTGATGGGTGTGCCATTTCATTTGATGGGGGTGCCATTTCATTTGATGGGTGTGCCATTTCATGTGATTGGTGTGCCATTTCATGTGATTGGTGTGCCATTTCATGTGATTGGTGTGCCATTTCATGTGATTGGTGTACCTTTTCATCTAATGGGGGTTGCCATTTCATTTGGTCACTTTCAACCTCTCCCTCCCTACCATAGCCTCGCAGGGGATTCAAGCCAGGTAGCATGAGCGACATCCAGACGCACCGAGGATGATGAGGGAGGCGCTGACTGCCGGGAATCTTTTAAGCATTTTGATTTTCTAGTCGAGATAATACTGTGCGTACTAAAGCTGGGGAATCTGAGCCTCTTTGCTGGCCAGTCCATATAAAGAAAGGTATCGCTTTAACGCTCGGATTTCCTTGGGAGAGGGAGAGCTTTGATGGATGAAGGAATATGAGCATGAGCTCAGCGCGGCTCGGCCAGGGGAGCGGGATGCTGTGGCTACCCGCGGATCAGTTTGAGTCGGATTATCGAGTCCGCGGATTGAGACTTTTGAGTCGCAACCTTGCCCGCGTGCATACATACATTTTTCCTCTCTTTTTTCTCGTGAAATCTGTGCAAAATGCTAAACTGAAATGCGACGGAATTCAATGCTCTTTCCCTCAGACCCTCTTTCCCTCAGACCCTCTCTCCCTCAGACCCTCTCTCCCTCAGACCCTCTTTCCCTCAGACCCTCTCTCCCTCAGACCCTCTCTCCCTCAGACCCTCTCTCCCTCAGACCCTCTCTCCCTCAGACCCTCTTTCCCTCAGATCCTCTCTCCCTCAGACCCTCTCTCCCTCAGACCCTCTTTCCCTCAGACCCTCTCTCCCTCAGACCCTCTCTCCCTCAGACCCTCTCTCCCTCAGACCCTCTCTCCCTCAGACCCTCTCTCCCTCAGATCCTCTCTCCCTCAGACCCTCTCTCCCTCAGATCCTCTCTCCCTCAGACCCTCTTTCCCTCAGACCCTCTCTCCCTCAGACCCTCTCTCCCTCAGACCCTCTCTCCCTCAGACCCTCTCTCCCTCAGACCCTCTCTCCCTCAGATCCTCTCTCCCTCAGACCCTCTCTCCCTCAGATCCTCTCTCCCTCAGACCCTCTTTCCCTCAGACCCTCTCTCCCTCAGACCCTCTCTCCCTCAGACCCTCTCTCCCTCAGACCCTCTCTCCTCCAGACCCTCTCTCCCTCAGATCCTCTCTCCCTCAGACCCTCTCTCCCTCAGATCCTCTCTCCCTCAGACCCTCTCTCCCTCAGATCCTCTCTCCCTCAGACCCTCTCTCCCTCAGACCCTCTTTCCCTCAGACCCTCTCTCCCTCAGACCCTCTCTCCCTCAGACCCTCTCTCCCTCAGACCCTCTCTCCCTCAGACCCTCTCTCCCTCAGACCCTCTCTCCCTCAGATCCTCTCTCCCTCAGATCCTCTCTCCCTCAGACCCTCTCTCCCTCAGACCCTCTCTCCCTCAGATCCTCTCTCCCTCAGATCCTCTCTCCCTCAGATCCTCTCTCCCTCAGACCCTCTTTCCCTCAGACCCTCTTTCCCTCAGACCCTCTCTCCTCCAGACTCTCTTTCCCTCAGACCCTCTCTCCTCCAGACCCTCTCTCCCTCAGACCCTCTCTCCTCCAGATCCTCTTTCCCTCAGACCCTCTCTCCTCCAGACTCTCTCCCCCTCAGACCCTCTCTCCTCCAGACCCTCTTTCCCTCAGACCCTCTTTCCCTCAGACCCTCTTTCCCTCAGACCCTCTTTCCCTCAGACCCTCTTTCCCTCAGACCCTCTCTCCTCCTGACTCTCTCTCCCTCAGACCCTCTCTCCTCCAGACCCTCTCTCCCTCAGACCCTCTCTCCTCCAGATCCTCTCTCCATCAGACCCTCTCTCCCTCAGATCATCTCTCCCTCAGACCCTCTCTCCTCCAGACCCTCTCTCCCTCAGACCTCTCTCCCTCAGACCTCTCTCCCTCAGACCCTCTCTCCCTCAGACCCTCTCTCCCTCAGACCTATCTCCCTCAGACCCTCTCTCCCTCAGACCCTCTCTCCCTCAGACCTATCTCCCTCAGACCCTCTCTCCCTCAGACCCTCTCTCCCTCAGACCCTCTCTCCCTCAACCCCCTCTCTTCCTGAAACCCCTCTATCTCAACTCCCCTCAACTCAACCAGGGAGAATCGCAACGGGACAGATTTCCTAAAGCCCATGGTTACACGGTTCGTTGAACATTATTTTAATAACTGTGAGTTACTAGGCTATCAGTTAGTGTTGGCCATTTTTATAGGCCCGGCTATCTCGATAACTCCGAGCTGGCTGATAAAATATTAGACTTGCACTGGCTTGAGAGTGACTGGGTGGTACAGAGGAGAGACTGGGAGAGAGTTATTGGAGCGAGAATTTGCGGGGTCATAGCCTCCCGACAGGAAATGATGGGTTAGTGGTACCGGATCGTTAATCTATAAAAAACTGTTTTAGAACAGAAATTCCGCCGCCCACTGAGTGTAATCTCCACTCCGCAGACAGCCGCCTACGAAGTGATGCGTATTTGATTAGACTGAGGATATCCTTGTGTGCGGTGATGCCGCAGAGTAACCCAAATAGCTCGCTAAAGATTTACGAGCTGGTCCATGAAATCATAACTTGTTTAATGCTTTGTCTATAAAGTTATTTAGTTCATAGATAGATAGATAGATAGATAGATAGATAGATAGATAGATAGATAGATAGATAGATAGATAGATAGATAGATAGATAGATAGATAGATAGATAGATAGATAGATAGATAGATAGATAGATAGATAGATAGATAGATAGATAGATAGATAGATAGATAGATAGATAGATAGATAGATAGATAGATAGATAGATAGATAGATAGATAGATAGATAGATAGATAGATAGATAGATAGATAGATAGATAGATAGATAGATAGATAGATAGATAGATAGATAGATAGATAGATAGATAGATAGATAGATAGATAGATAGATAGATAGATAGATAGATAGATAGATAGATAGATAGATAGATAGATAGATAGATAGATAGATAGATAGATAGATAGATAGATAGATAGATAGATAGATAGATAGATAGATAGATAGATAGATAGATAGATAGATAGATAGATAGATAGATAGATAGATAGATAGATAGATAGATAGATAGATAGATAGATAGATAGATAGATAGATAGATAGATAGATAGATAGATAGATAGATAGATAGATAGATAGATAGATAGATAGATAGATAGATAGATAGATAGATAGATAGATAGATAGATAGATAGATAGATAGATAGATAGATAGATAGATAGATAGATAGATAGATAGATAGATAGATAGATAGATAGATAGATAGATAGATAGATAGATAGATAGATAGATAGATAGATAGATAGATAGATAGATAGATAGATAGATAGATAGATAGATAGATAGATAGATAGATAGATAGATAGATAGATAGATAGATAGATAGATAGATAGATAGATAGATAGATAGATAGATAGATAGATAGATAGATAGATAGATAGATAGATAGATAGATAGATAGATAGATAGATAGATAGATAGATAGATAGATAGATAGATAGATAGATAGATAGATAGATAGATAGATAGATAGATAGATAGATAGATAGATAGATAGATAGATAGATAGATAGATAGATAGATAGATAGATAGATGGATAGATAGATAGATAGATAGATGGATAGATAGATAGATAGATAGATAGATAGATAGATAGATAGATGGATAGATAGATAGATAGATAGATAGATAGATAGATAGATGGATAGATAGATAGATAGATAGATGGATAGATAGATAGATAGATAGATAGATAGATAGATGGATAGATAGATAGATAGATAGATAGATAGATAGATAGATAGATAGATAGATAGATAGATAGATAGATAGATAGATAGATAGATAGATAGATAGATAGATAGATAGATAGATAGATAGATAGATAGATAGATAGATAGATAGATAGATAGATAGATAGATAGATAGATAGATAGATAGATAGATAGATAGATAGATAGATAGATAGATATATAGATAGATAGATAGATAGATAGATAGATAGATAGATAGATAGATAGATAGATAGATAGATAGATAGATAGATAGATAGATAGATAGATAGATAGATAGATAGATAGATAGATAGATAGATAGATAGATAGATAGATAGATAGATAGATAGATAGATAGATAGATAGATAGATAGATAGATAGATAGATAGATAGAAATGCCGCAAACAGTTCAGCAGCAGCAGCCATCTGAGGCGCTGGTCAATTAGTTAAGGCATCAATTAAAAGCCCCTCAGGCCATGTTTAAGGGTGCTTCAAACAAGACGTGCGACCCTAGCGCACATTTCTGTTATTTATGCCTGCTTTCAGTAGTCACGGAGTCACCCCAGAAAGCCTACAGAGCTTTTCCGATTCAGAAGACCCCTCCCTCTCTCTAGCAGCACTCCTTTGCACCGCCTGCCTCATTTGCAGTTGGTGTCTGCGCAGGATTCTGGCAAACTGCACTGCACGGCTCCCTGACCCGACCATCCGCAAAAGAGATCGAACTGATTGACATCAGCCAGCTGACGCAAGTCTCTTTTATCCTGACCCGTTAATTTTTTTCTTCACATTTTCAGCAAATTTGTTTTAAAATAAACTTAACTTGTGTTATGCATATTCATATTGAATATTATATTTTAGATTATAAAGCTTTTTACATTAACATTCATAATGCATATCGTGTTTCCAGTGTAAATTTCTATTGTTTACATTTGTTTCATAGCTCGTAATTAGTTAGTTAGTTTTATACATTTAACACTTTCTCGAGTGCGTATTTTCGAGATATTCGAAAGTTTGTATCGCCCAATGCACATATACTGATGCTGAAATAGAGACATATTTGACACTGGTGAGGGACCTTAGTGACACCTGATTGAGGAATCTCGGACACAGCTGATTTAGAAATCCTAGACATCTGGAAGGGATTCTCGGACACCTGCTTGAGGGGGTCCTTGACACATGATTGGAAAATCACCTGATTAGGGAATCTCGGACACTGGATAAGGTTTTTGGACACCTGCTGGAAGGAATCTCGGACACCTGATTGTGGAATCTCAAAAACCCGATTTGGGAATCTCGGCCATCTGGTTGGGGAATTTCGGACACTTGAATTAGGAATATCGGGCATCTGATTTGGAAATCTCGGACACGATTTAGGTATCTCGGACATCTGATTGGGGAATCTTGGATATCTGATTTGGAAATCTCGGACACAATTTAGGAATCTCGGATATCTGATTGGGGAATCTTGGATATCTGATTTGGAAATCTCGGACACAATTTAGGAATCTCGGATATCTGATTGGGGAATCTTGGATATCTGATTTGGAAATCTCGGACACGATTTAGGTATCTCGGACATCTGATTGGGGAATCTTGGATATCTGATTTGGAAATCTCGGACACGATTTAGGTATCTCGGACATCTGATTGGGGAATCTTGGATATCTGATTTGGAAATCTCGGACACAATTTAGGTATCTCGGACATCTGATTGGGGAATCTTGGATATCTGATTTGGAAATCTCGGACACAATTTAGGTATCTCGGACATCTGATTGGGGAATCTTGGATATCTGATTTGGAAATCTCGGACACGATTTAGGTATCTCGGACATCTGATTGGGGAATCTTGGATATCTGATTTGGAAATCTCGGACACGATTTAGGTATCTCGGACATCTGATTGGGGAATCTTGGATATCTGATTTGGAAATCTCGGACACGATTTAGGTATCTCGGACATCTGATTGGGGAATCTTGGATATCTGATTTGGAAATCTCGGACACGATTTAGGTATCTCGGACATCTGATTTGGGAATCTTGGACAGCTGATTGCGGAAATCTCGGACACGATTTAAGTATCTCGGACATCTGGATGGGGAATCTTGGACAGCTGATTGGGGAATCTCGGATACCAAATAGAAATTCTTGGACACCTGCTAGAGTGAATCTTCGACGCCTGCCGATGGAATCTCAAAAACCTGACAGGTTTAGTAATCTTAGACGCCCTTGGGATTCTCGGACACCTGCATTGGGAATCTTGGACGCATAATTTATAGGAATCTAAGACACCTGGAAGGGATTCTGGGCAACAGTAAGTCACGTGACTGAACATTCTAATCAACAATATTCACCTTAATTTTCATCGAACAAAGTTACTACTTTTCTATATAGTTAAGAGATGCTTTTGTTTTATTTTCTCATACCGTGTAGTTCACTCGGAACATTTTGCGGTCATGCATCGCTTGTACATGGTGGCGCAGTGCATTTATTAAATATAACTAGTCGCTTTTTTCATTGCGAAAAATCCCTTAAGCAATAATCTAGTACTACAACCCTCCAATTTTGTTACAAGGTGATTATAGACTTTTCCCATTTTAGTTAAAATAAATCAGATATACACTATAAATATTCCGCTCTTTGTACGAACGTAGTTCGCGAAAAAAGCTCTTAACTTATTGTTTTAAAAATAATTCCACCAATATATGTTTTACTTATATACATGTATGTTTTAAACTTCAAATACAATGCTCGCATTGCTACTTGTAGTAGCGAAACTTGTTCATTCATCTATTCTTGCTACATTGAATGCTTCCTACGAGTATATATCAATCTAAAAATGCAATTCAGCGAAAAGTACACAACTAATTCCTATTCTTTCGCACCTTAGTAATGCGAGCACTTCTGTGTATGGATGCTTGATGCGTGCTATATCTCTCTAGCTTCAATAAATCTCCTGGTACTTTGAGTAGTCACATTAATTTGGGGCTGGTGCACAAAATTTTGGCCGAGAAGTTGTTGTGCGATTCACACTTATGAAGGCCAACCCCCAAAGCACAGTGTACACATGACCTGTTTTGACTATTAGACGTCAGTGCCACTGGTACACCCTGTTGTTCTTGTATCCGCGCTTGTAACATGTATATGCTCAGCAAGTCACGTGGAACCAATTGTCTCTGAGAATATATAGTTTCGATCCAATTAATTGCAAATTTCGCAAGTACTGTATTGTATAAGCGTGTATACGGTGCACATATATGTATAAAAATTGAAAGAAAGAAAGATAGAATACGAATGAGATTTTGTCATGGACAAACTCTCACTAGAGTAATAACACCTATATGTCAAATAAGAAATACACAAAGATACGAATAACTGAATTTTAGTCATAGCCAATTGCCTTTCTCTCTGGTAGTACGGCAATTTTTGACAGCCATCAGCTGACAAAGATTTTCTCAAAGATTTTGAATTTAAATTGGAGACGATTGGCCTATTAGAACTACGAAGGACGGAACGAGTGTCCTGTTTTTAAACAAAATACAAGGTAAGCCCAATGGCAGCAGATTTAGACCGGTCTTATAAGAGCAGTACGTGTAATCTCGGAAAGTGAAGTTTCGAAAATTAGAATTTAGAAAACAGACGGAACCAAAAAATAATGGAAGGCAATTGAGAATAAGAAAAAGACAGCCAAAAAGCAATGTAGACATGAACAAAAAAAGCACCCCAGAAAATCGAGAAAAGCAGGAGAAAAAATTGACCCAACTGCTCTGATATACATGTGTATAGTTTTATCAGCAAGACGGCCCCCTCGTGGCTATACAGTACATGAAAGTGTGTTTAAAGCCATTGTCAACTAGGGTACCACCCCTGATCACCCCCTAGATCTGAATACCAAGATCAAACTAAAGCAGGAGAGGAAACATACACAAATGCACTTTGAAGCATACAAAGGTTCATTGTCTATTCGTAGAGTCAATTGACGACGACGTGTTTCAATTGCATGTTATTCTGTACTTTCAACCCATGCAGTGTTGAGTGACAATTATAAATATAGCTGCATTATGTGTCCCTTATTTTGGGCATGTGCAGGATATGGACTGAGGCTGTCAATTTAACATATAGTGATTGCATGCAGTGTATATAGCAACATGCTCTCTGGTCTCCGGGCTTTATCTGAAAAGCATACTAACGGTATAGCATCAGCTAGAGGCTTTTTGCATCGATGTAGGATTGACCTAAAATGATCTTGTTGACCATACATTTTTTAGTTTTAAAGTGTAACTTTTTGCACAAAAACCATGCAGTGGCAAAGTGTACACGCACGTAACATTTTTACGCATGACGTTAATATTTTAAATTTGCGCTTCAGAAGTTACTGGTAACAAAAAAACAAAAATGAATTTTAGCAAAAGTATATGAATTTTAGAAACAAATTAGTAACTAAAATTTACATTTTGATTAATATTTTTATATGGAGAGAACTCTAAGAGAGAATGATTTAGGTTTTGGACGACGGGGACGGATGGACTTGCTGTCCTTCTTCCACGGAACAATTGTGAACACTGCTGAACATGCATAATTGCATTGCATAAAGACGTATAAAGTAATATTGAATAGGCATAGCTTTGAACCTGCGACTGTACGCTTAGTCGAGACGGGACGGGCGGATGACATCACGTTAGAAGGCCTGGTTAGGCTAACTACCACCATCCATGGCATAGGCCTATTAATGAGCTAGGCCTAATTTATCGTTACAACTTTCTAATTCTATCAATAGTTTGTCAAGAACGAAGAATTATATATAGGCCCCTAAATTTTCACTTTGATTATTTATAATAATAATATTATGCAATTTATTGTATTTGAATATTACATAGGCCTACTATATTTATTAGGCCTATGTATCATGTATGCCTTGCAGGTGTCTGTCTTGCTTTTTTAGGCCTATTTAAGTCTCTCAATATATTTTATTGAGGTGATATGATGGATAGCCGATAGGTGAAACCATAAATGATAAATCCATGAGCACTATAAATCTGAAAATCCATAAATACAATACCAGAAAGCAGAATCACCAAAAAGCATAGATACTGTAGTTAGGCATTTTAGTAAGATTTTGAAAATTAGGAAAATTATTTTTTTCTTTGTTTTATCAGATAGATGACTACAGGAGTATTTTGACACCTCACTTATAAAATTTAGTCCAATAATAAAAAAGTTATAGCATTTTTAGTAAATCTTTAAATGAGAAGTTAGAAAAGGTGGTTTGAGATAAGTCAATTTTTTGCATCATTTTTTTACATTAAAAACAATTTAACAAAACTGATAATGCATTAATGATGCTGCCCCATCTTCTAGTCAAAATTTTCTATTGAAGTTTTCTTTTATTAATTACAAAAAAATATTGAATCTGAATTTGAATTTTTTTGGCTCATAAAGTTAGCTCCTGTTATATATATATAGGCCTATATCATTTAAAGTTGAAATTCTTAATTTCATCAAATAATAATGGTCATCTTGTCACAAATTAAGTTCAAGTACAGAGGTGGTTTTTTCCAAGATCACAAATTTGACAGATCTTAGAGATTTATTATATTGTGATAAAGTAGGCATAACTTATGCAATACCATACGGTCATACCAATTATTATACTATTGCCCCTCCCCATATTAGACCAGATCCCAGAGCCCCATAGGAGGTCAAAGAAGATATATCCAATTGCTTTCATAAACAAACCCTAAATTTCACAAGGTCACAAGACACAAACTTTCATAAGCTCTAAATTTCATAAACCCTAATTTTCACAACATCAAAAACAAAACTTGCATTAGACTATATAAACTAGGCCTATAAATTTCACAAGCCTTAAATTTCATAATGCCTAAAAGCACTATGGAGATACTTAGATACAATCTTTTACAAGCCATAAATTTCACAATGCCTAAAAAGCACTATGGAGATATAGAAGGATTGTAAAAAAAGATTGTATCTCTATAGTTTTTGTGCATTGTGAAATTTATGGCTTGTAAAATTTAGGGCTTATGAAATTTAAGGCTTGTAAAAAATATTGTATCTTTATAGTTTTTAGGTATTATGAAATTTAGGGCTTATGAAATTTAGGTGTTGGGAAATCTATTGCATTCCTTATTTTTGATATTGTAAAAATTAGGGTTTATGAAATATAGGTCTTATGGAAGGTTCTGGTTTTGACATTATGAAAATTAGGGCCTAGGGGGCCTTATTTCTCCCTTTGCCTATATATGCAATCATACATGCGCAACAGTCGGCCGAGTCGGCCGATCCGGCCGACCAATTTGGCAGCCAACCAAGGAAGTCGCAAAAATGCCACCCAAGAAAAACACCAAGTAGTAGTACTAAGTAGCTGACGAGGCATTTTTGGTTAATAAGACAGTCATAGTTACTCCTGCCGTTTACCCAAAGTTGCGTTAATTTTTAATTTTAAGGTTTTTTTACATGGAAGTCGCATTTTTGGCCAAAAACTACGTCGCATTTTTGTTAAAACTAAGTCGCACGGCTGACCGAATTTTGGAAGTTGCGCATGTATGTATGCAATTGTACCCTATTATTAATGGAAGTGGTAGCTAGTTTTTTGTGTCATAGGCATGCCATGACATGTCAAAATTAAAAATGGCATAATGATTTTGATGCTAGTATGCCAAAATGGCATTACAATTTTTGCCATTATGCTATTACCAAATTGCCAATGCAGGTAATGCTAAATCTCCAATTCTAAATTTCAGTTTTGCTTTTACATTTTCCAAACTGGCAAGCTATTGTTGCTCCCATCTGAATCTAAAAGGAAACACTAATATGGGCTCACAAAGTGCTATTTTACATTTTAGGTCTATGCCAATGGCATGTCAAAATTGAAAATGGCATAAAAATTTTGATGCCATTATGCCAAATAGCATAATAATTTTGACAAAAAAACCTAGAGTAATAGTTATAATTAGGCCCTATCTGCTTTCTTAGGCCCTAGCAAATTTTTAAAATTGGAGCAATTAGGCCTATCTTGCCTATGCTAAATCTCACAAAAATTTGTAAGAAAAAAGCCTAAGTATAAGGCCTACATGTAGATCTAGTCAAGATCATAAGCTAATAGTATAGCTAATATAGTTTTCATGACCTTTTGAAGCCAATGTCCATTGGCATATCATAGATAGTATCTAGGCCTAATATAGATTGGTCTCTAGCAGTATAGCCTATAAGTAACAATGCGCTGGTAAGACTTGGCATTAGAAAGGGGACATACAGTATAGTTTAGAGCTTGTCTTAGTTCCCTATAATAAAGGTCTTAATTAGGCCTAGTAATATATTAGGGCCTAGTTTAGAATTTCATTAAAAAATTAAAAAACTATTGTCAATATACTTAAGCAGTTGAGGCCTAATACCAATTAGTCAATGTGTAAAATTATTTTTTAATCTTACTTGACAAAATATAAAGACACTTTTAGGTATTTTTTTGAAAATTAATCAAATGGCTTAAAATGTTTGTTTAATAAAAATAAAATAGTTTTTACACTTTTTGTATCATCTATTCTATTTTTATATATTTTTGTATTATATATTGCCTATTAATATGAAGCACTCTGATCATTTTTGTATGTATTTGATGCAAGCTTGCATGCATATAATCATATTGTACACTAATCAATTTCTATGCTCAACCAATATAGCAGTTTTTTAGCTTTTTATAGATTTATTATATATTGTAATATCAATAAAAAAATAAATATAGTACAACTAGAATAGCTAAAACCTTTTCAAAAATGCCTAAAAAGTCACTCTTAGGCCTAAAATGTATCAAGAGACTATACTAAAATATTTTTGCCATTTTACTATAAATCATTTGCCATTTTTTCTTGCCAAGTGCACATACATGCGCAACCTCCAAAATTTAGTCGGCCATGCGACTTAGATTTAACAAAAATGCAACTTAGTTTTTGGCCAAAAATGCAACTTACAAGTAAAGAAACCTAAAGCAAAATTAACGCAACTTTGGGTAAACGGCAGGAGTAACTATAACTGTCTTATAAAGCCAAAATGCCCCGTCAGCTACTTAGTACTACACTTAGTTGTTTTTTAGGTGGGAATTTTTGCAACTTCCTTGGTTGGCCGCCAAATTGGTCAACTGGATCGGCCGACTCGGCCGACTATTGTGCATGTATGCTAGTGCTCAAGTAAAACTTGCTTGCAAAATTCAACTAGTGCTATTTCTTTGATTTTTTAGCTTTTATTTATTGGTATTCATTTCATTTTCATAATTTCATTTCCAACATTAATATTTGTTTTTCTCTGACTTAATCTTTGGATTTCTTTTAGCTTTTATAGTAGAATCCAATAGTCACTAGGACTAGATTTGTGCAATACGAAAAGGACTAAGGAATGCAAGAGAAAGAGCACTAGTCAATAACAAATAAGTAAACCTAGGCCTAGGGGCAGATAGCCCTATTGGCTTAGCCACAAAACCATGCACTTGGCCAGCCAATCAAAATCCTACCTAGGTACAGGGGGTGCAGCATCTATACCAAAGCTAGGCCTAGATTTAGCCAATTAGCATAGAGCATGGGGCAGGGCATATGGCTAGGGAGGGACACCCCCTGCCAGTCCAAAAGTGTATTGCACACTATACAATAGACAAGGGCACATGTACCTACCATAAAGCATTGAAAAATAGGTATAAGTGTAAACACAATTAAAAATGTCAATTTGAAATAAAAATAGGCTTTGAAGATTAAACTAGATTAAATTTTAATTGTGTTACACCTAGTTCTTTACTGAAAATATTACTTTAAGATCAGAAATTGATTTCTAAAATTTCATATCTCTTAGCGTTAACGCCGTTAATACTAGGGTTGTAGTCTTGTAGATAGAAAGTCCATTGTTAAATTAATTTTTTAAACTGAATGCATCCTAGTTCTTTATTAATAGAATAAGAGTGTAGATATGATCTACTAGTATACGATCAAAGTCCATGCTAATGTTAGCCCATAAGCAATTGATCATATTGGTTAATGAAAAATATATCTAGTTTCTTTTATTTCTTCAAATTTAGGGTCCTACTGGATTATTAGCTATTTTTGCATTTAATCTACTCTTTCTATTTTTCCTACTTCATGTAGCTTATCAGTGTCATTGGCCTTCAGCTATTAATATTCGGTAGTCATGGTTGAGAATGGTGTAAATGGTATTACAACTAAGAAGCCACAAGAGCCAAGTGTCAATGGCGGCGATACTGCGGGCCCAGTGAAGGCTAACGCAAAAACTGGCGCCACTGGTGCCAGCCAGCTGAAGCTGGAGCGTCGCTTATTATCTCAGCTGTCCGCGCAGACTCTGTCATCAACTCGAGCTCCTGGCGCTGTTGGCGAAGTTTGGTCGCTTGTGTCTGCTAACTGGATGCGAGCCTGGCGTCGCTACGTTAACTCTCGGGGCTGCGAGGAAGACGGGGAGATGGATGGTAAGTGTCTGTGTTTCTGTCTGTCTGTGTTTCTGTCTGTCTGTCTGTCTGTCTGTCTGTCTGTCTATCTGTCTGTCTGTCTGTCTGTCTGTGTTTCTGTCTGTCTGTCTGTCTGTCTGTCTGTCTGTCTGTCTTTCTGTCTGTCTGTCTGTCTGTCTGTCTGTCTGTCTGTCTGCCTGTCTGTCTATCTGTCTGTATATCTGTCGTGTCTGTCTGTCTGTCTGTCTGTCTGTGTGTGTGTGTGTGTGTGTGTCTGTCTGTCTGTCTGTCTGTCTGTCTGTGTGTCTTTCTGTCTGTCTGTGTCTTTCTGTCTATCAATCGGGCACCCATTCGCAAACTGTAACCACAAGATAACTGAATAACTATACAGGCATCAGACCGCAAGCATCCCAACCTCCCGCAGAGGCCGATAGTCTGGGCCACCCGGGCCCTATAAACAATTCCTCGATTCTGGTGTCGCAAGCCGAGTTAAACGGCTCAATGAACGGCAGTACCAGCAGCAGCGGTCGCCTCCGGCCTCATTTATTAGACGGCGTGGACTATTCGCGCTTAGCCCCGGAGGCTTGGCAACAGTTGCTAGGCTGGTATGGCCTAGCGCCGGGTCAGGTACCTGTGCTCAGGCCAGCCCGACAACTAGGCAGGCTGTCACGCCGGCTGGATATTGAGCCGTACCCGCTGCGACTGCGACTGGCCGCCTGGGACCGGCCTAATGAACAGACTGTCCGAGAATTCTCCCGGACAGACTCGCTGTCCGATGTTAGTAAAGAAGCTGTGCGCCTACTGAAGCTGGCAAAGCGGCCGTTTAGATTGTGGCTATACGATGACGCTGCTAAAGATGCTGCGAATTTGCGACCGCTGCCTACTGCTGCGGATGCGTGCCACCGATTGGACCAGCTGGTTAGTCATGGGCGTCTGTGTTTTATAATTATTATTTACTATTTATCGGCTATTTATCAGTCTTTATTATATCTCTAATGAACTGTCTGTAGGCCCATATATATAATTCCATTACAGTAAGCTAACGGATTCTTCAATTAGCTACTGGATCCTCAATTAGCTACTAGATCCTCAATTAGCTACTAGATCCTCAATAAGCTACCAGATCCTCAGTAAGCTACCAGATCCTCAGTAAGCTACCAGATCCTCAATTAGCTACCAGATCCTCAATTAGCTATCAGATCCTCAGTAAGCTACCAGATCCTCAATTAGCTACCAGATCCTCAATTAGCTACCAGATCCTCAATTAGCTACCAGATCCCCCCAATGAGCTACCAGATCCCCCAAATGAGCTACCAGATCCCTCAATAAGCTACCAGATCCCGCAATAAGCTACCAGATCCCCCAATAAGCTACCAGATCCCCCAATAAGCTACCAGATCCCGCAATAAGCTACCAGATCCTCAATAAGCTACCAGATCCCGCAATAAGCTACCATATCCCGCAATAAGCTACCAGATCCCGCAATAAGCTACCAGATCCTCAATTAGCTACCAGATCCCCCAATAAGCTACCAGATCCCCCAATAAGCTACCAGATCCCCCAATAAGCTACCAGATCCTCAATAAGCTACCAGATCCCCCAATAAGCTACCAGATCCCCAATAAGCTACCAGATCCCCCAATAAGCTACCAGATCCCCCAATAAGCTACCAGATCCTCAATAAGCTACCAGATCCTCAATAAGCTACCAGATCCCGCAATAAGCTACCAGATCCCCCAATAAGCTACCAGACACCTAATAAGCTACCAGATCCCCCAATAAGCTACCAGATCCCCCAATAAGCTACCAGATCCTCAATGAGTTAATGAGCCTAACCCACCTCTCACCTATGCAAGGTATTCGATGATCAGTGCCTATTACTCGAGGTGCAGGACGCCAGCGGTTGCTGGAAAGGCAAGCTGTCGGCTGGCGATGCCTCAGCTTTGAAATCGATTCCGCCGCCTCCGCTGCCTCCGCCGTCTTGGCACCAGTCGCAGCAGCAGAAAGTGTTGCAGCAGAAGCAGCAAAACAGCCAAATACTGCAGCAACAGGCCTCTCCTTATCTACCTGGCGTATGCGGCTTGGCTAATTTGGGCAATAGCTGCTTTATGAATTCTGCTCTGCAAGCATTGGGCAATGTACAGATGCTAACTGACTACTTTTTATCTAATAAGTGAGTAGCTATGTCAATGTCCTGGCATAGGGAATAGGTCGGCGTGGGTCTGCATCGTGCCAGCGTGGGTCTTCAGGGTGTCAGAGACAGAGTGAGTCTTCAGGGTGGCAGAGTTGGTCATCAGGGTTTCTGGAGTTGGTCATCAGGGTGCCAGAGTGGGTCTTCAGGGTGCCAAAGTAGGTCTTCAGGGTGCCAAAGTAGGTCTTCAGGGTGCCAGAGTAGGTCTTCAGGGTGCCAGAGTGGGTCTTCAGGGTGCCAGAGTGGGTCTTCAGGGTGCCAGAGTAGGTCTTCAGGGTGCCAGAGTGGGTCTTCAGGGTGCCAGAGTAGGTCTTCAGGGTGCCAGAGTAGGTCTTCAGGGTGCCAGAGTAGGTCTTCAGGGTGCCAGAGTAGGTCTTCAGGGTTTCTGCAGTGGGTCTTCAGGGTGTTAGAGGGTCTTCAGCTACCCTACTCCTTCAGGGTCTTCAGCTACAGGGAAAATAACCTGTCCCCAATCTCCCCCCAGGTGGAAATCCGAGCTCAACACAGATAATCCTCTCGGCATGCGAGGTGAAGTTGCCGCTGGCTACGGCCGGCTAATCTCGGACATGTGGTCCGGCCGCTATTCGAGCATCTCGCCGCGTCAGTTCAAGCAGACGCTGGGCAGATTCGCGCCTCAGTTCTCCGGTTTTCAACAGCAGGACAGTCAGGAATTGATGGCCTTTCTGTTAGACGGCCTGCACGAAGACCTCAATAGGGTTCGAGCCAAGCCCTACGTTGAAGTGAAAGACGCCAATGGCAGGCCTGACCAAGTGGTTGCTACGGAGGCTTGGCGCGATTATAAATTGCGCAACGATTCAGCAATAGTGGACCTGTTTCATGGCCAGCTGAAGTCTACTTTGGTGTGTCCGGATCCCGGATGTGCAAAGATTAGCGTCACATTTGATCCCTTCTGTTATCTAAGCCTGCCGCTGCCTACAGACCGGTCCAAACAGTTAATCTACCACCTGGTTCGTAGCGATCCTAATCTGCCTATAATCCGAGCTAAATTAGTGCTACCCTACGAGGGTAGGATTAGCCAACTGTGCTCAGAGATTGCCAGGCAAATGAAATTGAAATCTGCCGATCGGCTGCTTGTTGCCGATGTTTATAAGAATCGATTCTATGGCGTGTTCTCTCATGAAGATTATTATAATAGCATTAATTGCGATCGGGATGTCATCTACGTGTACGAGCTTGATGCGCCTATTTATAGCCCCGATCATACTGTTGTTAAGGTGAGTTCTCAATCACAATTACTCGTATTTATCGGTGATTATTTAATTTGGGATTTCAAATATTCCCAAAATCATTTTTAAATCCCTTTAAAGTCAGGGTTTTGATTTTAAATCTTTCAGCTTGATCTCCTAATTATAGTCTGGTTGATTTAGTCCCTACAAATCCCATAATTGCATTCCATTCTTTCTTAGATCCCATAAATGCATCCCATTCTCCTTTAGATCCCATAAATGCATCCCATTATCCCTTAGATCCCACAAATGCATCCCATTCTCCTTTAGATCCCACAAATGCATCCCATTATCCCTTAGACCCCACAAATGCATCCCATTATCCCTTAGATCCCACAAATGCATCCCATTATCCCTTAAATCCCATAAATGCATCCCATTATCCCTTAGACCCCACAAATGCATCCCATTATCCCTTAGATCCCACAAATGTATCCCATTATCCCTTAGATCCCACAAATACATCCCATTTAAAGTTTAGGATCTTCTTGTCGCCCAACCATTCTCTAAGTTCTCATGCAATGACCAATATCCTCACTAAATATTTTGCCCAGGTGTTCTTCAACACTACAGCCGACCGACTTGACAACTGCTTTGGCCTACCTGTGGTGTTCTCCGCACCCCACAAGGGACTCACCTACGAACGGCTTGTCGAAATGGTCACTAAAAAAGCCAGCAAATTGTTGAGCATTCGAAATGAACGCGGAGAATTGTGAGTAGTGTGAGCATTTCTGAGCTATTCACAAAAATTAAGTTAACACTTGATGTGGTCTGCGTAGATTCTTTTGAACTAGCTTTGCAAGTCTTGCACAGAATTCCCCCTGAAGCATTCATGGGCGATTAAACAGAATTCCCCCTCAAGCAGTCATACACTATTGAACAGAATTCCCCCTGAAGCAGTCATGCACTATTGAACAGAATTCCCCCTGAGGCAGTTATACACTATTGAACAGAATTCCCCCTCAAGCAGTCATACACTATTGAACAGAATTCCCCCTGAAGCAGTCATGCACTATTGAACAGAATTCCCCCTGAGGCAGTTATACACTATTGAACAGAATTCCCCCTCAAGCAGTCATACACTATTGAACAGAATTCCCCCTGAAGCAGTCATGCACTATTGAACAGAATTCCCCCTGAAGCAGTCATGCACTATTGAACAGAATTCCTCCTGAAGCAGTCATGCACTATTGAACAGAATTCCCCCTGAAGCAGTCATACACTATTGAACAGAATTGCCCTGAAGCAGTCATACACTATTGAACAGAATTCCCTAAAGCAGTCATACACTATTGAACAGAATTCCCCTGAAGCAGTCATACACTATTGAACAGAATCCCCCTGAAGCAGTCATACGCTATTGAACAGAATCCCCCTGAAGCAGTCCTTATATCGCGCACTAATTTCAGTCCCGTGTGGTGGGATCCAACCGACAATGATGAGGCATCCGACTGCCAGCCTCCGCCTCTATTTATCCTTCGCCGTACCAACACTAACCTGAGCTCAGAAGTGCAGATCCCGGATTCGCTTTTCAATAGCGATTCTTTGTCCAAGCCCAGGGATTTGTACCTGGCCGCCAGGTTCTCGCCAGAGGCTAAGCGAGCCTGCTGTAACGAGTCAGCCGTGCTGCAGTACGAGCGCCACGAGTCTCTGCAGGCTTCTGCTAGCAATGCCAACAGGCGAACTCTATCCGACTGTCTGAAGCTGTTCACTGCCGAGGAACAGCTGGGCAAGAAGGACGCCTGGCACTGTCCCAAGTGCAAGAAATTCCAGTGCGCTACCAAAAAATTCGACATCTGGGCCTTGCCTAAAGTTCTCGTAGTGCATTTGAAACGTTTTCAATTCGACCGGATTTGTCGCAATAAAATTGATAACGTCATCGAGTTCCCGCTGACTGGACTGGACATGGGAGCTTGGGCCATCAATCCTCAGGTATGTGTGCACTGTGACGCTGTTCGTGCCTCTCATTTGATTTGAACTTTTCCAAGCCCCTTGCCCAGTATTCCTCACCCTTCCCCTCTATCCCTCACCCTTCCCCTCTATCCCTCACCCTTCCCCTCTATCCCTCACCCTCCCCTCTATCCCTCACCCTTCCCCTCTATCCCTCACCCTTCCTCACTATCCCTCACCCTCCCCTCTATCCCTCACCCTCCCCTCTATCCCTCACCCTCTCCTCTATCCCTCACCCTTCCCCTCTATCCTTCACCCTCCCCTCTATCCCTCACCCTCCCCTCTATCCCTCACCCTCTCCTCTATCCCTCACCCTTCCCCTCTATCCTTCACCCTCTCCTCTATCCCTCACCCTTCCCCTCTATCCTTCACCCTCCCCTCTATCCCTCACCCTCCCCTCTATCCCTCACCCTTCCCCTCTATCCTTCACTCTTTCCCTCTATCCCTCACCCTCCCCCTCTATCCCTCTTTTTCCCCTCTATCCCTCTCTTTCCCCTCTATCCCTCACCCTCCCCCTCTATCCCTCACCCTCCCCTCTATCCCTCTGTTAGCCTTTATCCATCTCTCTTCCCCTATCTGAGGGTTCCTCCCGCTTCTCCGCATCTCCCTCCCGCTTCAATCCGTACGAAGAACCTTTCAATAATATAATTTCCAAGTCGCATGTTTTCAATTCCTCTCCAGCCGCAGGCGCCAGCCACCTACAGCCTAGTGTCAGTAGCCAATCACTTTGGCGGCCTTGGCGGTGGTCACTACACAGCCTACGGCTTAAACTGTCGCGATCAACGCTGGTACGAATTCGACGATAGCATAGTAAGCCCGGCAGATCCTAGGAGTGTCGTTAGCGGAGCCGCTTACCTGCTCGTGTACGTTCGATCCGATCTGGTGCACCGATCTGGCGAATCTGTTGAATTGAACAGATTGACTCTGGCTATCTAGGATAGGATATCTACCTATCAGTGACTCTCTATATAGGGATATCTACCCATCAGTGACTCTGTATAGGGTTATCTACCCAGCAGTGGCTATAGGTATATCAATCAGTGAGTATATGCTGCATACATATTACCGACCAAGTACTCCATACTTGACAAGGTCAACATCCTGATGTTATTTATAAGTTTTGCTTAAACAGTGTTAGTCAGACTTCAGACATGTAGTAAGGATTTTATATACATGTAAACCTGGCTTTTCAATTGAGTTTTGTTATTATTATTTAGCTAATTTTGTGCTTTGATAACGGCTTAACCAAGTAATCCGTTATCATTTTCTCTAATACCCTTTCAAACCCCATTAAAGTTTCTGGCTAGTAGTACTCTAGAGACCTGCTCCGATAGATGGAGCTGCCTTTGATTTTGACTCAACAACTGTTTCTTGGCCTAAAATATACATACACATATATGCATCATAACTGCTGACCTTTCTTATCATCTCTTCTTTTAATTTCATTTTTTGCGTTTGTCGCTTAGATACTAAGTTTAAGTTTAACTGACCAGGAATTCTCTGAAAATCAGCCTTTAATCATATAGAGTTTCTTACAAAATTGACCTTGAAGCATCTAGAGTTTCTTAGAAAATTGCACTAAATTCACCTAGGGTTTCTTAGAAAATTACTCGTAATTGATCTAGAGTTTCTTAGAAAATCGCAATAAATTCATCTAGAGTTTCTTAGAAAACTGCAATAAATTCATTTAGAGTTTCTAAGAAAATCGCAAAAAATTCACCTAGGGTTTCTTAGAAAATTACTCGTAATTGATCTAGAGTTTCTTTGAAAAAAGCAATAAATTCATCTAGAGTTTCTTAGAAAATCATAATTAATTCATCTAGAGTTTCTTAGAAAATCATAATTAATTCATCTAGAGCTTCTTAGAAAGTCATAATTAATTCATCTAGAGTTTCTTAGAAAATCATAAATAATTCATCTAGAGTTTCTTAGAAAGTCCTAATTAATTCATCTAGAGTTTCTTAAAAAAATCATAATTAATTCATCTAGAGTTTCTTAGAAAGTCATAATCAATTCATCTAGAGTTTCTTAGAAAGTCATAATTAATTCATCTAGAGTTTCTTAGAAAGTCATAAATAATTCATCTAGAGTTTCTTAGAAAGTCATAATTAATTCATCTAGAATTTCTTAGAAAGTCATAAATAATTCATCTAGAGTTTCTTAGAAAGTCATAATTAATTCATCTAGAATTTCTTAGAAAGTCATAAATAATTCGTCTAGAGTTTCTTAGAAAATCATAATTAATTCATCTAGCGTTTCTTAGAAAATCATAATTAATTTATCTAGAGTTTCTTAGAAAATCATAATTCATCTAGAGTTTCTTAGAAAGTCATAATTAATTCATCTAGAGTTTTTTAGAAAATCATAATTAATTCATCTAGAGTTTCTTAGAAAATCATAATTAATTCATCTAGAGTTTTTTAGAAAATCGCAATAAATTCATCTAGAGTTTCTTAGAAAATCATAAATAATTCATATAGAGTTTCTTAGAAAACTGCAATTAATTCATCTAGAGTTTCTTAGAAAATCGCAATAAATTCATCTAGAGTTTCTTAGAAAACTGCAATTAATTCATCTAGAGTTTCTTAGAAAATCGCAATAAATTCATCTAGAGTTTCTTAGAAAATCGCAATAAATTCATCTAGAGTTTCTTAGAAAACTGCAATAAATTCATCTAGAGTTTCTTAGAAAATCGCAATAAATTCATCTAGAGTTTCTTAGAAAATCGCAATAAATTCATCTAGATAAATTCATCTAGAGTTTCTTAGAAAACTGCAATTAATTCATCTAAAGTTTCTTAGAAAGTCATAATTAATTCATCTAGAGTTTCTTAGAAAATCGCAATAAATTCATCTAGAGTTTCTTAGAAAATCATAATTAATTCATCTAGAGTTTTTTAGAAAATCGCAATAAATTCATCTAGAGTTTCTTAGAAAATCATAATTAATTCATCTAGAGTTTCTTAGAAAATCATAATTAATTCATCTAGAGTTTCTTAGAAAATCGCAATAAATTCACCTAGGGTTTCTTAGAAAATTACTCGTAATTGATCTAGAGTTTCAAAGAAAATCGCAATAAATTCATCTAGAGTTTCTTAGAATGTCATAATTAATTCATCTAGAGTTTCTTAGAAAGTCATAATTAATTCATCTAGAGTTTTTTAGAAAATCATAATTAATTCATCTAGAGTTTCTATGAAAATTGCACTAAATTCACCTAGGGTTTCTTAGAAAATTACTCGTAATTGATCTAGAGTTTCAAAGAAAATCGCAATAAATTCATCTAGAGTTTCTTAGAATGTCATAATTAATTCATCTAGAGTTTCTTAGAAAGTCATAATTAATTCATCTAGAGTTTCTTAGAATGTCATAATTAATTCATCTAGAGTTACTTAGAAAGTCATAATTAATTCATCTAGAGTTTCTTAGAAAATTGGCCTTAACCTGTTTCAAATTTCTTTAATTGCATGTCAATTCCCAGTGCAAATCAAGCTCAATTCCCAGTGCAAATGGCAAGCGTACTAAGAAAATGCGCTGCACTTTTCGGCACAGCGGCAGCTTTTGGTGTCTATCGGTACTGCCAGCGCAGGTTAGAAGACGGTCACTCTCACCTGAGCGACGGCCTGAGGCTGCTGTGGGACTGGCCAGCCAGATGGAACAGCAACTGGGACGATGTTGGCACGGGTCTGGGCGGCATTGGCGGCATCCTGAGCCTGCTGAGGCAGAGAGGCTTGGTTGGGGCGGCGGCTGAGCAGTCACGGTTTAGTAGGCACCTGCTGCTGGTGCGGCATGCTCAGTATGAACAGGTAGGTTTGCTTAGGTTCGGTTCAGTGTACGGATGCGTACAGTGTACGTGTCAGTGAATTTCATGTGTTTTTATGTATATTCAGTGTCATGTAAGTTTCATGTGTTAATGTAATATGTACATTCCCGTGTCAGTAGGTTTCATGTGTGTTTATGTACATTCCCGTGTCAGTAGGTTTCATGTGTGTTTATGTACATTCCGTGTCTGTAGGTTTCATGTGTGTTTATGTGCATTCCGTGTCAGTAGATTTAATGTGTGTTTATGTACATTCCGTGTCAGTAGGTTTCATGTATGTTTATGTACATTCCGTGTCAGTAGGTTTCATGTGTGTTTATGTACATTCCGTGTCAGTAGGTTTCATGTGTGTTTATGTACATTCGTGTCAGTAGGTTTCATGGGTGTTTATGTACATTCCGTGTCAGTAGGTTTCATGTATGTTTATGTACATTCCCGTGTCAGTAGGTTTCATGTGTGTTTATGTACATTCCGTGTCAGTAGGTTTCATGTATGTTTATGTACATTCCGTGTCAGTAGATTTCATGTGTGTTTATGTACATTCCGTGTCAGTAGGTTTCATGTGTGTTTATGTACATTCCGTGTCAGTAGGTTTCATGTGTGTTTATGTACATTCGTGTCAGTAGGTTTCATGGGTGTTTATGTACATTCCGTGTCAGTAGGTTTCATGTATGTTTATGTACATTCCGTGTCAGTAGGTTTCATGTGTGTTTATGTACATTCCGTGTCAGTAGGTTTCATGTATGTTTATGTACATTCCGTGTCAGTAGATTTCATGTGTGTTTATGTACATTCCGTGTCAGTAGATTTCATGTGTGTTTATGTACATTCCCGTGTCAGTAGGTTTCATGTGTGTTTATGTACATTCCGCATCAAGGCTGGGTTTCTGCAATCTGCACAGACATTTCGTACTATCTCCATTGCATTTGCATTGCATCATCGCAGGAGTGCCTCACAGCGCTCGGTCGTGAGCAGGCCAGCCTCACCGGTCAGCGACTGCGCGAGCTGAATGTTCGTTTCCGCGCGCTCCGCTACTCAACCATGACTCGGGCGCGCGAGACCGCCGAGGCCATACTTAGGCACCTGCCGCAGGGCCTCGATGTGGAGCCCTGCCGACTGCTCGAGGAGGGTGCACCTGTGCCGCCCGAACCCCCAGCTGCCAACTACCAGCCACCGTAAGTTGTTGACCCATCTCTGTGACCTTGCTGACCCATCTCCGTGACCTTGCTGACCCATCTCCGTGACCCTACTGACTCATCTCCGTGACCTTGCTGACCCATCTCCGTGACCCTACTGACTCATCTCCGTGACCTTACTGACTAATCTCCCTGACCCTACTGACTCATCTCCGTGACCTTACTGACTAATCTCCCTTACCCTACTGACTCATCTCCGTGACCCAACTGACTAATCTCCCTGACCCTACTGACTCATCTCCGTGACCTTACTGACTTATCTCCGTGATCTACTGACTCAACCGTGACCCATCCATGACTCATCCGTGACCCTACTGACTCAACCATGAACCATCCATGACTCATCCGTGACCTTACTGACTCAACCATGAACCATCCATGACTCATCCGTGACCCTACTGACTCAACCATGACTCATCCGTGACCCTACTGACTCAACCATGACTCATCCGTGACCCTAATGACTCATCCGTAACCCTACTGACTCAACCATGAACCATCCATGACTCATCCGTGACCCTACTGACTCAACCATGAACCATCCATGACTCATCCGTGACCCTACTGACTCATCCGTGACCCTACTGACTCATCCGTGACCCTACTGACTCATCCGTGACCCTACTGACTCATCCGTGACCCTACTGACTCATCCGTGACCCTACTGACTCATCCGTAACCCATCCTCGCCATTCCAGCCCGGAGACTTTCACCCAGGACGGTCGCCGTATCGAGTCGGCATTCCGACGCTTCTTCCACCGCGCGGCGCCAGACCAGCAGTCTGACAGCTATGAACTGCTGGTCTGTCACGCGAACGTCATTCGCTACTTTGTCTGTCGAGCTTTGCAACTTCCGCCGGAAGCTTGGCTCAGATTCAGCCTTGATCACGCTTCCATCACCTGGGTGACAATTCGACCCAGCGGTCGAGTGGCAGTCAGATACGTTGGCAACTCCGGCCACATACCTGCTGACAAATGCACCTACCTGTGACTTAATCTACCATCAATATCGCTTAAATTAATATCTAATTAAGTTTTAATGAAGTTTTCTCCTTATGAAAAAATAATCCCTTCGTACTACTGGCAAGTTAGTTGGATAGTAGTAGGCTAGTTTGTGCACGATTTTAAACATCAAATATTTTGCCTCGTTCTAAACATCGCTTCATACTACTTACAGATAGGTCATAGCAGTAGGCAAGTGAAACATTTTACTTTATAAAAAATTAACAAAGAAAATTGCACTAATAAAAGTTGCATAATTTCGCCAATTCATTTTGCTGATGCTTACTGATGAAGACAAACTTGCACTATTTTTCTATTAAAGATTCGATCTTGCGTTTATCTGGTTTGCTAAGATAAAATTTAATTTAAATGTTTTACGCAAAATTTTATTGTTATTTGTTTGTCTTTTTATTGAAATTTCTGCATCTAAATAAATAATTATCTGTACGCAGCTGAAGTATTTACTGGCTTATATAGATAATTATTTATTTTAAAGTAAACATTTTGTTAATTTCATTAATAGTCTGCTTTCAAACGCGTATATGTTAATTATTTGCAGTAACTAGATTTAATTGCGTGTTGTTGCATATCTGGGTTCTGGCACTTGAAATTTTTATAAAAAGTTGTTTATTTTGATTGCAAGTTAGGGCTACTAGTAGTAGTATAGCTCGTGTATATATAATGTATGTCGACTGCAGCTAGCGAAAAAATGCGAATTATACTAATCAACTAGTTGTAAGTAATTCTCTTTGTTGCACTGTAGTTGCAAGTCATCAATTTCGCTTTGCTCACAGGAATGCGTTCGATTTCTCTTTCAAACCTCACCGTCGAGTTTTTGTTGATGTATTTTGTCTATTGTTTTTTTTTTGATTTTGCATCTGCGCATATTACTGACTGTTCTGGGCCTTTGTACTTGATCTGTTACACAAAAAGAGTCGTTATTGTTAGCTCTTAACTTTCTACCAACTCAAGTAGGATAAATAGAGTTGTTATCAATGCGAAATGCGATTCTAATTCATAGAGTGACACAGATGTGCTTTGGACACAACTCAGTTATTCAGTAACACGCCTTGAATTGACTTTTAGGCGACTCTTTACCGTGACATCTTGTCGTTTTAGAGTCGTCTAGAGTCACTTCATTCCTATTTTACCCGTGTTACCTGCAACAACTGCCGTTTTCATCGGGTGACTCGCATTCAAGATCTCTAACGACATTTTGTTAAGGTTTAGTTAGTGATGAATAAGTAGTATTCCATACTGTTGTCTGATTTGCACATTTTATTAATTTATGTTTTCAATTATTCTATATGCTACTTGTACGCACTAGTAGTGGGTTAGGATTTTATTAGGTTACAATTTAACGTACTCTTAAAAGTTATTGCTAATTGCTATCCAGTAAATAAAGGTTTTACGTTTTTTTTATTAAATTATATCTGCTGCAGTTAGTTTTTATTCTGCAAAAGTGATCTGCGCGTTTTTTTGTCTGCTGATAGAATTGGAAAATACGCTTGAGATCTTAGAGTTATTCATTCAGTTTCTGTTAACGGTTGAATTAGCCTCTGTTATCCTCTAGATCAGGGCGTAACCATCAATTACAGTACAGTAATAATTTTCCATAAAACGTCAGATCTGTCTATGGTGACAACTAGACATGAAAAGTCAAATTCCTTTTGACCCAAAATACCTGGTCACTGGACATTTGTTTTGTACAAATCAACGGTCAAATATTCATAAATTGAGGTACCTTTGCATCAAGGAGCAAAGGCTCTTTATTAAGTTTGGTAAGTTTCCTTCATTTGCACAATCAGTAGGAAACCTGTAGTATTTTTAAAATACGTGCACTTTATTCGTTTTGATAGTGTTAAATAACCTCACTCTAGAAATTTATTCTGAACGAATTAGTTTGAATGAGGAAGGGTTGTGTACCATAGAATTAAACGAATTTGAAATTAAGTTTTTTAAAGCACTGTCGCCCACCTTTGACAATTGACTAGAAATCGATTGAATCCAGTCTCATTTGGTTGGACATCTGTCTACCGTGAAGGTCATACTCATGCCTAACATTTTATTTAACTACTTTTAAAGTGGTCCTTCGTGTAATCCGATCCTGAAAGCTATACACTAGTAATCTAGACGAAGAAATCCGCTAGATTCTGTTGGAAATTGACATAACTATAAAAAATACAGAATGAACAATCAATATATTGGATAGTAAGTTATAATTATTTCGTCTAATTCATGAAGAAAGGAGACAGGCTGGAAATGCTTCCCTACAGTAAGAGCTTCGGGGCCACGCTGACAATAAACACAATTTCTACTAAACCGATAGTCTATGGCCATAGCAGCTGACTCGCCGTGTGTTTAACAGCACAGGACCCATATAGGGCTACAATTCTAATAAAGACAGCAAAGATAAGGGATTAGAGTTAGATATAAGGAAGTGTTAGTGCTTAAAATTATTAAAACAAAGACAGAAAAATACGTCTTGTGTATAGTTTGTCTGTCTGTCAGTTATATCAGAACGGTCAGTATTTTATCTTACTAAATTTGACGTGTTGTTGCCCGTCCGTCCAATAGACATATCCTCCTATATGTCTACTCGTAGAAAACTCACAAATCAGAGTCGAAACTGGTTTTGAAAAAGGCGGTAGTCGATTGTAATGGTTCATTGTTTTTTAAAATGCAAAAAAAGTATTTTCATTCGCGCATCTATCTCGAAGTCCTAATTCACGAATGTCAAGTAAAGTCATCGGCTCACAAGCTCAAATTTGCCACCTTCCCAAAGCATTACTAACTTATTAAGTTTTCTAACGGACTTACAGTGTATTGAATAATTAAAATCACGACTTTTGCTCCAGACTTTTGCTTTTGGTTCTGCCCCCGTCAAAATCCATGGATTTCACCCTCCTGAATGAAAAAGTGAACTTTTATTAAATTTTTGTGACGCTATCAATGATGGAACTACGAAAAGGACACCACGACGCCCCCACATTCGGAAATTTGGAAATGCACTTTTACATTTTTACCTAATTAGAGGCATTATTGTGTAGCCATTGTGCGCCTGCTTGGTGTGTTCTTGTTCCCTGTTGAACCGCACTGCAGATACCGGAAATCTTGCTTACCTTAACCAAATATAGCATTTCAGATGTAGAAGGCATGTGATTGCGTGGGTTGCAACTGGTACAGGGACCTTTGGATACACGGTACATGGACTGCCAGATTCCGAAGAAGTCAATTCAAGCTCGAAATTTCACGTGTGGTAAAAAATCGCTTCGTGATTTCGACGACCATCTGAAAGTTCGAATTTGTGAAACACACCTCACACCAATTAGTGAGTTAGAGCGAGTGATGCAGTGTTGGACTGGGCCCAGTATCCCTGCTGCACTCGTTTTCGATTCCAAGTTTCTTAGAGGTCCCTGTTTCGGATTTTCTGCACCCCCTGATCAGCAGTGCAATCGGTCAGACAATCTCTACTAACTAAAAGCATTAAACTCGGCTTTCAGAACCGTGGGTGGTCCCTCATTGCTCTCTGACAGGCTCTATCAGAGCTAAAGGAAAACTTCTTGTCCGATGTTCCCTGCTGCCCATGTGTTATTTAGTTCCAGTGTATATAGCTTTTGTACTTGCTATGGCTGCTGCTACTGTTATACTTTGGTTTAGTTCCTTTCGGTCAACCCCCTGGGGAGCGGCCCACTGGACTTTCGTCTTCTTGGCCACTAATTACGCGAAGACCGTGTCTTAAGCAACGAAAATTTCTTAGCAGCCGAAGAAAAAGAAGAAAGCTGCTTCAGATGGCAATGGGGGGAAGATCTTACTGGCTAACGCGTGCAAATGAACTACTTGCTTTTTGATTCGAAAAAAATATTTTCAAGTCGTTATTTGTCGCGACTCTCTGTAGCCTAAATTAATTGATTGATGCGGAAGTACCAGATTTTTATGCTAGTTATACAGGAAATTTCTTAGCCGAAGTTTGCTAGCGAGGATTTTGCTAACACTTGGTCTTTCTACCTAATTGTTTAAAGTACCCAAAGTCTGGACTGGAATGCAGGCTTCTTAGCATTCCCCATTATTCATCGAAATATACCAATGTAAATTAGCATTTATCAGATTAGGCTTTATAAATTTTAAAGAAGTGCTGTCCAGGTTTAAAGCGGATTTTTTAATCTCATAAACAACTAATTCTGTTGTAGTTAGTGTTATGGCACTGTTAAAAAACAGTTCAGAACTAAAAGCTATATGTGAATATTTTTATTTTGCTGAGCACCCTTAGATATTTTTTTCCTATTATTCTAAACACATTAAAAATAGATTTATCTTGATTAGTCACATTTTACTAAGTGTTGAACAATAAAATTAACAATCTTATTTTTGTATACATTCCGATTCCAGTCATACGAGTAACACGAAGAAATTTCAAATTGGGTAGCTTTCAACTCGCTTTTTATTACAATAAAAATTCGTATCGACACGACTAATTAAAACTGACAAATTGAATCGAATAAGCTAGCAAACTTCATACAACCAATAAGATAGTTTCGTTCAAGTCCCGTTATTTTTATTTTTAGTTAATTAATTTCCTTATTAAAGTTCATTACCTTTGGGGGGCTCAGACTGCTAGTCCACTATACTAAATCGCCAATTACAGTTAAGCATGGCTACGATCGTATTCCTGTTATCATAAACTTCAATTTCCTTATTAAAGTCTCGCCCTCAGGGGGGGCTCAGACTGCTAGTCCACTACACTAAATCGCTAAGCTTAGCTTATAGACGTAGAATAGGCTACTCTTGCAATATTGAACTTTACAGTTGTACATGCACTGCGCATAAAACTACACAAGTATGCAGGTGGAGGGCGTTAAGGTATAGGGCTTAATAGCGCGTCATTGGCCCAATACAGCAGGCCCGCTTAACCAATGGGCGACTGACAGATTTCGGTCAGTTTGGGATCGGAAGTGGGGTTGGCCCTGGGTCTTTTAGCTGTCTATAATAGCTAGAGAGAGAGAGAGAGAGAGTTCTGAGACCCAGACAGCAACAGTTCAATGGACTAAGGTTCTCTCCGTGGATCAGTATTATTAATCCAGTTTTTATTGCCAATTTTTTATTGCCAAGTAAAAATTGCGTTATACTATGGGAGGCTGCGTGACCAGGCAGAAGGAGCAGCTTCTCATTGCAAAGCAGCAGCAGCAGCAGCAACAGCAGCAGCAGGAGGAAGAAGAAAAGCCCAAGGAGCAGGAAGTTGAAGAGCCAGCCGCTGTAGTGCTGGACAGAGACTTGGTGCTGTCGCATTCAAGCACAGAGAAGCCGCCGCTGACTCCAACTCCTCAAGGAATGTACCAGCTGCAGCAGCAGCCTCATCCTCATCAACAGCTTCATCGCCCGCTGTCCAGAATCAGCGGAGCCGGCTCCAGAACCGGAACGCCTACTCGTTGCTTTCAACAGCAGCAGCAGTCGCAGCACAGCCGAACCAGCAGTCCACTTCAGCGGCCCTACAGCCGGCAACACCACGCCAGCAGCTCCTTGGTCCCGACCCCGGAGCCCAGGCGAAGATGCTCTGTACAGGTCTGCTCTGCTGAGGACAGCGGTGGCGCCAGTCAGCTGGCAAGTCTGCGCCATTCCCAGCTGCAGTACCAGCTGCAGCAGTTGGTGCAGCAGATGCCAGTGCCCGGCACGCGTTTAGTCTGCGTGTTTGACTATGCAGCCAGGACTGAGGGCGAGGTCAGCTTCAGGGCTGGCGACCTTCTGCAGCTGCTCGACCCTGTGTGAGTCCGCCTGTACTTGGCCCAAGCCTTGTAGAATGACTAATTGATATTAGAACGCGGAAATTATATGTAGATTGGGAGCTGGGGTGGGGTAGAAAGGAGATAGGAGGAGGGAAGCGATTCAAGTTGAGAGAAGACAGCGGTAGAGAGGCGATAGAAGAGATAGGTGTAGAGAGGGAAGGTGGGTGTAGATGAGAGAGAACGGAGAGCGGTAGAGGGGAGAGATAGGGGTAGAGAGGAGAGAGAGGTGTAGAGAGGTAGGGTAGAGAGGGGAGGGGTAGAGAGAAGAGGGGTAGAGAGGAGAGAGGGGTAGAGAGGAGAGAGAGAGGAGAGGTAGTGGTAGAGAGGAGAGGGGTAGAGAGGAGAGATAGGGGTAGAGAGGAGAGAGAGGGGTAGAGAGGAGAGAGAGGGGTAGAGAGGAGAGAGGGGTAGAGAGGAGAGAGAGGGGTAGAGAGGAGAGGGGTAGAGAGGAGAGGGGTAGAGAGGAGAGGGGTAGAGAGGAGAGAGGGGTAGAGAGGAGAGGGGTAGAGAGGAGAGAGAGGGGTAGAGAGGAGAGGGGTAGAGAGGAGAGAGGGGTAGAGAGGAGAGAGAGGGGTAGAGAGGAGAGGGGTAGAGAGGAGAGGGGTAGAGAGGAGAGGGGTAGAGAGGAGAGAGGGGTAGAGAGGAGAGGGGTAGAGAGGAGAGAGAGGGGTAGAGAGGAGAGGGGTAGAGAGGAGAGAGAGGGGTAGAGAGGAGAGGGGTAGAGAGGAGAGATAGGGGTAGAGAGGAGAGAGAGGGGTAGAGAGGAGAAATAGGGGTAGAGAGGAGAGTGTGATAGAGAGGAGAGGGGTAGAGAGGAGAGGGGTAGAGAGGAGAGAGAGGGGTAGAGAGGAGAGAGAGGGGTAGAGAGGAGAGGGGTAGAGAGGAGAGAGAGGGGTAGAGAGGAGAGGGGTTGAGAGGAGAGAGGGGTAGAGAGGAGAGAGAGGGGTAGAGAGGAGAGGGGTAGAGAGGAAAGAGGGGTAGAGAGGAGAGAGAGGGGTAGAGAGGAGAGGGGTAGAGAGGAGAGGGGTAGAGAGGAGAGAGAGGGGTAGAGAGGAGAGGGGTAGAGAGGAGAGAGAGGGTAGAGAGGAGAGGGGTAGAGAGGAGAGATAGGGGTAGAGAGGAGAGATAGGGGTAGAGAGGAGAGAGAGGGGTAGAGAGGAGAAATAGGGGTAGAGAGGAGAGTGTGATAGAGAGGAGAGGGGTAGAGAGGAGAGGGGTAGAGAGGAGAGAGAGGGGGGTAGAGAGGAGAGGGGTAGAGAGGAGAGAGGGGTAGAGAGGAGAGAGAGGGGTAGAGAGGAGAGAGAGGGGTAGAGAGGAGAGGGGTAGAGAGGAGAGAGAGGGGTAGAGAGGAGAGGGGTTGAGAGGAGAGAGGGGTAGAGAGGAGAGAGAGGGGTAGAGAGGAGAGGGGTAGAGAGGAGAGAGGGGTAGAGAGGAGAGAGAGGGGTAGAGAGGAGAGGGGTAGAGAGGAGAGAGGGGTAGAGAGGAGAGAGAGGGGTAGAGAGGAGAGGGGTAGAGAGGAGAGGGGTAGAGAGGAGAGAGAGGGGTAGAGAGGAGAGAGAGGGGTAGAGAGGAGAGGGGTAGAGAGGAGAGATAGGGGTAGAGAGGAGAGTGTGATAGAGAGGAGAGAGGGGTAGAGAGGAGAGAGAGAGAGGTAGAGAGGGCTGGGAGCAGCAGGCTTAATCGCGATGCCATCAGTGCCAAGAGCAGCAACAGTTCAGAACTGATCAGCACTCAGATGAATTGCAAGCGCAAAATCTAAGTAAAAGTCATTTGGTATTAAGCTGCAAGAGGTTTAAATTTGCAGATAATCCCACCGAAGGACTGCTTTTAGAGTCTTTCTGAAAATTCTAAAACAAACACAACTGCTTCAGACGACTTTGCTAGGTTTTTATCAGACTATCAGATCTCGGTGCAAATGCTAATCTCCTTGGATGCATGGGGATTAAAGCATGCAGCCTGTCAATCAATAGGTAAAGATTATACAAATTAATATGCGATTCTCGAATTTGTGTTTTGCAGCGATACTGACTGGTGGTTCGTGGAGCATTCGGCCACGAGATTCAGCGGCTACGCGCCAGTGGCTTTGGTGGCAGTTCAAGACTCGCTGGATGCTCAGAGGTGAGTCCGTTGGACTGATGAATCACACCTGACAAAAGCCTGTAGTTATTAAGGTCTACAGTTTTTGCCCTGTCTGTAATAAGTCTGTAGCCTGTCTGTAAATTAGTCTGTAGCCTGTCTGTAAATTAGTCTGTAGCCTGTCTGTAAATTAGTCTGTAGCCTGTCTGTAAATTAGTCTGTAGCCTGTCTGTAAATTAGTCTGTAGCCTGTCTGTAAATTAGTCTGTAGCCTGTCTGTAAATTAGTCTGTAGCCTGTCTGTAAAATTAGTCTGTATCTGTCTGTAATAATGTGTAGCCTATCTGTAAATTAGTCTGTAGCCTGTCTGTAACCTAGTCTGTAGCCTGTCTATAAATTAGTCTGTAGCCTGCCTGTAAATTAGTCTGTAGCCTGTCTGTAAATTAGTCTGTAGCCTGTCTGTAAATTAGTCTGTAGCCTGTCTGTAAAATTAGTCTGTAGCCTGTCTGTAAATTAGTCTAGGTAGCCTGTCTGTAAAATTAGTCTGTAGAGTGTCTGTAAATTAGTCTGTAGCCTGTCTGTAAAACTAGACTGTAGTCTGTCTGTAAAATCTAAGTCTGTAGACCTGTCTAGACATCCGTAGCAAGTCAGTAAGAGTCGGCTTAGATCCGGTCGTCATCCTTGATTTCCTAACGTTTTCCCCGCCCTCCCCCATCAATCCCGCAGCTGGTTCGCTGGCCTACTGCCCCGGAAGGAGGCCGAACGTCTTCTCCTAGCGGACGGCAACTGTCGCGGCACTTTCCTGATCAGACGGTCGGAAACTCACCGAGGTGAGCAAAAGCTGAAATGCCAGTTTAGCACAACTCGCTCACACGGGGTGTACACGGGGTGGACAGTCAGACATCTTTCGGAAGTCTTTGTTCGACTGTGCCCGTTGAGAGATAAACGGATGCAGTTGAATTTGCACTTAAAAGCGTGAGCCCGGAAACTGACATTTCGAATACCGAATACCCAACGATATCCGCGGTCTAGCTTGCTTGGCTTTTAAAGAAACTTCCTTAGATCTTTCTGCGCAGTGCAGTCGGGCGGCGGATAGCGAAAGCGATGAGTCATCGAAAGCGATGTGGCTTCATGGCTCGCCTTTTCCCAACAGCCCACAACCCAGCCTCCCCGGTCCAGCAACGCCCCCTGCCACCGGTTTGTTGCCATGGGGAGTTGAGAGAGTGGTTTTGCGGTTTGTCCATCTGCATTGCATAGCGAAGTTTTCAAGTTTTGTGCCTCGGCCAACCACCATGCAGCTTTGCTTTGGCCAGTTGTTTGTTATCGCGATCAAGATGGGGGATTCAGTTCTTGAGATTTATTTTTTATCTCTTTGTCTGCTGAAGGCTACAATAAAATGTTCATCTATAAGTCCGTACTTTGGGTTAAAACTGATGCAGCAGGGACCTCTGCTCTTCTGCCTGCTTCCCCAACTCTCACAAAATTACTGCTCCCTGATTGTCTCTTCTATGACTATTTCTCTCCTATCTCTCTCCCTGTCTATCTCTCTCCCTGTCTATCTCTCTCCCTGTGTATCTCTCTCCCTGTCTATCTCTCTCCCTGTCTATCTCTCTCCCTGTCTATCTCTCTCCCTGTCTATCTCTCTCCCTGTCTATCTCTCTCCTTGTCTATCTCTCTCCCTGTCTATCTCTCTCCTTGTCTACCTCTCTCTCTGTCTATCTCTCTCCCTGTCTATCTCTCTCCCTGTCTATCTCTCTCCCTGTCTATCTCTCTCCTTGTCTATCTCTCTCTCTGTCTATCTCTCTCCCTGTCTATCTCTCTCCTGTCTATCTCTCTCCCTGTCTATCTCTCTCCCTGTCTATCTCTCTCCCTGTCTATCTCTCTCCCTGTCTATCTCTCTCCCTGTCTATCTCTCTCCCTGTCTATCTCTCTCCCTGTCTATCTCTCTCCCTATCTTCTCTCTCCTATCTCTCTCCCTGTCTATCTCTCTCCCTGTCTATCTCTCTCCTGTCTATCTCTCTCTCTGCCTGTCTATCTCTCTCCCTGTCTATCTCTCTCCCTGTCTATCTCTCTCCCTGTCTATCTCTCTCCCTGTCTATCTCTCTCTCCCTGTCTATCTCTCTCCCTGTCTATCTCTCTCCCTGTCTATCTCTCTCCCTGTCTATCTCTCTCCCTGTCTATCTCTCTCCCTGTCTATCTCTCTCCTTGTCTATCTATCTCTCTCCCTGTCTATCTCTCTCTCTCCCTGTCTATCTCTCTCCCTGTCTATCTCTCTCCCTGTCTATCTCTCTCCCTGTCTATCTCTCTCCCTGTCTATCTCTCTCCTTGTCTATCTCTCTCCCTGTCTATCTCTCTCCCTGTCTATCTCTCTCCTTGTCTATCTCTCTCCCTGTCTATCTCTCTCCCTGTCTATCTCTCTCCCTGTCTATCTCTCTCCCTGTCTATCTCTCTCCTTGTCTATCTCTCTCTCTGTCTATCTCTCTCCTGTCTATCTCTCTCCCTGTCTATCTCTCTCCCTGTCTATCTCTCTCCCTGTCTATCTCTCTCCCTGTCTATCTCTCTCCCTGTCTATCTCTCTCCCTGTCTATCTCTCTCCCTGTCTATCTCTCTCCCTGTCTATCTCTCTCCCTGTCTATCTCTCTCCCTGTCTATCTCTCTCTCTCCCTGTCTATCTCTCTCCCTGTCTATCTCTCTCCCTGTCTATCTCTCTCCTGTCTATCTCTCTCTCTGCCTGTCTATCTCTCTCCCTGTCTATCTCTCTCCCTGTCTATCTCTCTCTCCCTGTCTATCTCTCTCTCCCTGTCTATCTCTCTCCTGTCTATCTCTCTCCCTGTCTATCTATCTCTCTCCCTGTCTATCTCTCTCCCTCCCTGTCTATCTCTCTCCCTGTCTATCTCTCTCCCTGTCTATCTCTCCCCTGTCTATCTCTCTCCCTGTCTATCTCTCTCCTGTCTATCTCTCTCTCCCTGTCTATCTCTCTCCTGTCTATCTCTCTCTGCCTGTCTATCTCTCTCCCTGTCTATCTCTCTCCCTGTCTATCTCTCTCTGCCTGTCTATCTCTCTCCCTGTCTATCTCTCTCCTGTCTATCTCTCTCCCTGTCTATCACTCTCCTGTCTATTTCTACTCTGTGTATCTCTCTTGTCTATCTCTCTCTTTGTCTGTCTCTCTCTCTATCTATCTCTCTCCATTCTATTTCTCCATTTGTCTATTTCTCCCCATCTTGCCTATCTCTACTTTTTCTGTCTTTTCCGTCCTCTCTGACTCTCTCCCCAGTTCGCATGCCAATAATCCTAAAACAGTGTGTTGCATGTTATCTGGCGCAACAGGCTGTTTGCGTTAACTAACCCTAACCTGACCCTCCTCGAACGGAAACACGTGGAATTCGTAAAAGCAATTGGCCCATACGATGACAGGCAAGCAATTTTTGACCCCAATCAGCCAGGCAAAAAAACCAGAGTTGCCCAGGTCACACGTGTGCCTGCCTATATTGAACCAGCATCTATCTAGGTGAAATTGAAATCCCAATATAATCCCCTAGGGATCCTTGAAGGGGATTTGATTGACCTGTTCTGCGCTGTGGGGATTGGTTAGCCATATCAGTCAAAATGCCAGAACGAGCTATATAATATAGCAAGACTTGTAGGCATCGAGTATGCTAAGGTTGTTGTGCAATAGGGGGGTTGCTATCGATAGGATATAGTATATAATATATAGAATACAGTATAGGATCGATTCCATACACCCCATTGGCTTAGTCATTGTAGATAGATTTTTGACTAGCTTATTTTTCGGTCCAAGTTTGCCTTGAGGGCTAAGCTAAATTACATGTATGCACTTTTGCAAGGCGGGGCACACAAAAATTAACTGTGTGATGTAGTAACCAAGATCAGCTGTGTAAACCACTTTTAAACGGGTTTATAATCGTAGAATTCAAGGACTGGGAGAGAAGGGGAGAGAATGAGGAGGATAGGCAGAGGAGAGGGAGAGGATGAGGGAGAGTAAAGGGAAAGAATGGGGGAAGGAGGGAGAGAGGAGAAGAGGACAGGGGAGGAGAGGGAGAGGGAGAGGGAGAGGGAGAAGGGGGAGAGAAGAGAAGAGGAGAGGAGAGGAGAGGGAGAGGGAGAGGGAGAAGGGGGAGAGAGGAGAAGAGGAGAGGAGAGGAGAGGGAGAGGGAGAGGGAGAGGGAGAAGGGGGAAAGAGGAGAAGAGGAGAGGAGAGGAGAGGGAGAGGGAGAGGGAGAGGGAGAGGGGGAGAGAGGAGAAGAGGGGAGAAGAGGAGAGGAGAGGAGAGGAGAGGGAGAGGGAGAGGGAGAGGGAGAAGGGGGAGAGAGGAGAAGAGGAGAGGAGAGGAGAGGAGAGGAGAGGGAGAGGGAGAGGGGGGAGAGAGGAGAAGAGGAGAGGAGAGGAGAGGAGAGGGAGAGGGAGAGGGGGAGAGAGGAGAAGAGGAGAGGAGAGGAGAGGGAGAGGGAGAGGGAGAGGGAGAAGGGGGAGAGAGGAGAAGAGGAGAGGAGAGGAGAGGAGAGGGAGAGGGAGAGGGAGAGGGGGGAGAGAGGAGAAGAGGAGAGGAGAGGAGAGGGAGAGGGAGAGGGGGGAGTGAGGAGAAGAGGAGAGGACAGGAGAGGAGAGGGAGAGGGGGAGAGAAGAGGAGAGGAGAGGGAGAAGGAGAGAGGAAAGAGAGAGGAGAGAGAGAGAGGGAGAGGGAGAGGGGGGAGAGAGGAGAGAGAGAGAGAGAGGGAGAGGAGAGGGAGAGGGGACGGAGAGGGAGACAGGAAGGAGAGAGGGAGAGGACAGAGAGGAGGAGGGGCCCTCACAGCCCCGTGATGTTTTTCCAAAGCTGTCAGGCCTGTCGACTCCAACAGATCAGGGAATTAGCTGAAGCTCAAGAATCTCAAGACAATCTTTTGAGCCATGACTTGAGCCCGCGACTGTCTGTACCTGCTAATTAGTCTGCCTTCATCCCGAAACTCTCTTAGTTCATTTTTTCACTTCCCCTCTCTTTCTATCCCTGTCTCTCGCCAAAGCAATTTCGCCTCACCTGCCGCGGAGTGTTATTTCTCTTGGCTTAAGTAAAAAGGTCCCAAGGTAGCCCTCCCATTTTTCGAGAATTAGGCGAGTCCCCGAGCTCATCTCAGTTTAATCCGGGCTGCACTGCCAGCCTGTTTGAGCGGGCAGGCCGAGGGTTGCCTCTGCCGCTGACTGCCCTGCCTTTAAGTTGCCGATCGCGTCAGAGCCAACTTGGCTAATGAGGCTGGCGTGACCGAGCGGCTTGCATGAGCGGCTGTTGCTTCATCCTGTGCTGCTCTCATGTCTGTCTGTCTGTCTGTCTGTCTGTCTGTCTGTCTGTCTGTCTGTCTGTCTGTCTGTCTGTCTGTCTGTCTGTCTGTCTGTCTGTCTGTCTGTCTGTCTGTCTGTCTGTCTGTCTGTCTGTCTGTCTGCCTGCCTGCCTGTCTGTCTGCCTGCCTGTCTGTCTGCCTGCCTGCCTGCCTGCCTGCCTGTCTGTCTGTCTTTCTGTCTTTATGTTTGTATGTATGTATGTCTGTTTGTCTGTCTGCCTGCCTGTCTGTCTGTCTGTCTGTCTGTCTGTCTGTCTGTCTGTCCGTCTGTCTACCTGTCTTTCTGTCTGTCTGTGCAGGCAAATTTGTCTATCGTTTTGTCTTAGTGTTTATCTGCCTGTCCTCTGTGCATGTCTGGCTGCCCACAATTAAATATAGGTCTGTCTCTGCGTCCTTCCTTCCCCCAAGGCCCTCAATCAGCCCCTACCTTTCGCATATTTCAATTGTACTGCAATAATGCTTTCTCATTATAAGGCAGTGAATATTCAACATAAGCTGTAGTTAGATGTTGGCTTTCTCTTCTTAGAAGACACCACCACTCAAGATTCATTAATTTGCAACGGAAATTGATTCAGATTTTGAAGTCGAATATTATTTATTATTTTTAGCAATGTATTGCTATTACTAGGAAATTTACGGCTGAATCTAATGCATATTATGCATGTAGTATAATAATCTTCTGTGGCGGCAAACTTCAAAGAGACGGCGAACCCGGTGCAACGGAGCCGCGCTTTGAATATTTATTGCCAACGACTTATCTGAACTCGGTGTGTTTGTCTGTGCCGATCTGGACCGGGTCTGCCCCACCAACCCCACTGATGCGGCCATGTCTAACCCTGTTGTCTGCGGCAGTTAGTAATCTGACCGCTTGTCCTGTTGCGCAATCACTTTGTAACCTGCGTAGCATGTGTACAGTTGAAGTTGTAAATTATGATTACCTAGCTATGAAAGGGAGTGTTTCACATTCGGAAATGCTGGCTGATTTTAAAATCCCCAATATTCATAATTCACAATCCACGATATTCACAATTCCCAATAGTCACAATCTACAATAGTCACAGTATTCACAATCTTTAACATTCACAATCTACCATGTTCACAATCTACAATATTCAAAATCCAGGATATTCAAAATTCACAATATCCACAATCTACAATATTCACAATCTCTACAATATTCACAATCTCTACAATATTCACAATCTCTACAATATTCACAATCTACAATATTCACAATCTACAATATTCACAATCTACAATATTCACAATCTCTACAATATTCACAATCTACAATATTTACAATCTCTACAATATTCACAATCTACAATATTCACAATCTACAATATTCACAATCTACAATATTCACAATCTCTACAATATTCACAATCTACAATATTCAAAATCCAGGATATTCAAAATTCACAATATTCACAATCTACAATATTAATAATATACAATATCCACAATCTACAATATTCACAATCTAAAATAGTCACAATCTACAATATTCAAAATCTACAATATTCACAATCTACAATGTTCACAATCTCTACAATATTCACAATCTACAATATTCACAATCTACAATATTCAAAATCTACAACAGTCACAATTCACAATAGTCACAATCTACAATGTACACAATCCACAATCCACAATATTCACAATCTCTACAATATTCACAATCTACAATATTCAAAATCTACAACAGTCACAATTCACAATAGTCACAATCTACAATGTACACAATGCCCAAACTTTTCCAAACACAAGGACCAGGAGTTTGAGGATTTTGAAGCCAAACAACTTGGAAAATGGGAGATCTTCGAATGTCGATCAGTTCTTGCCAATCGTGATTCAACCTTCGAATAGAGAAAGGATTATCAGCTGAAGATGATTAAAAGAAGCCCAACTAATCCACTCTTTCGCTGCTTTTGGCTTATTGCATTCTCTGCGCGGATCAAATATTCGAGTTGCTTGATTATGCGAGGATAATCTCACTAGCAAGGCCTTCCAGGTTACTTTGCAGACGTTTGGATTCAGTATTCCAATCCAAGGAGATCTAAACAAAAGATTTATTTTCTAGATTGGAAAATCCCCAACTGGATCTCCTAGAAGCAGAGCTGGAACATAGGCTACAGAGCTACGAGCTAAAATGTGAGTTAGGCTACCGACTTGACTGCCTAATCATGTCCACTTTTATCCAAGGAGATTTTCGTACCTTGAGCAATAATTGCCACGTACCTATATCCAGCTATATTGATAGATAACAGAAATGCGTACGTAGCTCAGGTGTACAAAGTGAAGGTACGAGGGGTGATCAAAAAGTTCTGCAAGTGACCTCACAACTCTGTGCTACAGCAGCCGAGGCGTCTAATCAGTGTCACATTCCCTCAAAGTACTTTCCACCACTATCTATGCACCGTCGCATGCGTGTGCACCATGTCTGAAAGCAGTCATGGTACTCCGAAGTTGGTATACCCTGTAGAGCTGAATGTACCGCTTAGGCAAGGTCTTGCATGCGTGAAAACGGCCTCCCAGAAATGATGGATTTGATCCTCGGGAACAGCCAAAAGTCGCAAGGTGCTAGGTCTGGAGAGTAGGGTGGATGGGGCAGCAGCCGGACCCCCTGCTGCTCCAGGTACGCCATGGTTGATGCCGCTCTGTGCGGTGCCGCATTGTCATGGTGCAGCAGGAGTCGAGATCCATGCCTGGTTCGCGCACGTTCCTGCCGCTCCTGCAGCACGCCTGGCAGAACAGTGTCTGTGTAGTACCTGGCAGTCACTGTGGCACCCGCTGGAAGGATGTTCACCGATACAACACCCTGAGAGTTGAAAAAAATGGTGAACATCAGCTTCCGACTGCGGAATCCGGTCTTCAGCACCTCAGGCCTTGGCTCATCTTCTGCCAGCCAGACCATGTTGGACTGCTTATCCTTCATGGTAAAAGAAGGAGATCCAACATTCGTCTCCTGTGATGACATCCGACAGTCGTCGTGGGCCATGGGGCTCGAACATTTGCACCCACAAGAGACAGATGCGAACCCTCTCTGCTTGCTGCTCCGGAGTGAGAAGATGGGGTACCCACCGAGCGCAGGTCTTTGTGCGGCCCAGTTGCTCATGCATGATGTTATGAGCACTTCCATAGCTGACACCAAGCTCATAGGCAAGGAATCTTAGCAAAATACTCCAATCCTCACGAATTATTGCATCGGCATGGGCCACGACATCTTCGGTCACGGATGTCCGGGGTCGGCCAGACCTCGGTTCATCGTTGAAGCTGTCCCAGCCTTCCAAGAAATGGCGCAGCCAGCTAAGATATAGAAGAGAACACTGTCTTTTGATGTTACCATCAGCTACTGAAAACACATGGAAAATAAATGACTGTGAAATTTTACTGGAGCACATTTGAAAGCCAAAAGTGCATATAAATATAGCAAACAGATATAGCCGCATATGTGTAAGTTTTTGGCTTTTGTCGATTCTATAACTAAAAGCTATAACAAAAGGTTGCAGAACTTTTTGATCACCCCTCGTACTGTCAGATTGATACTCAATTAGCGAATTTGGCAAGTGCATGGCGAGTGCATCCAAAAAAAAATTCCGAGAGACCTGCAAATCGATTTGCCCGAGCAGAGTGCAGAACACTTTTTTCTAGATCAATAAGCAACCATTTGTACCTGTCAGTCTCCTCACTTATCCTTCTCTCACCTGGTTTCCCCTTCTCTCCATCCTGAGCTCGATTCTGTCTGTACGAAGTGAGAATTGAAGCCCTTTTAAAAGCAATAGTATGTGCACGTATGTATGTGGCATCATTCATTTGGGCTGTACACCCAAACGCGCTTGTGTGTGGAGTCAGCTGAGCGTACATTGGAAACCAGGTTCATCGTCTATAAGAGATCCGCTGGCCTGCGTCGCACAAGAGCTCAGATTCTTTTCAACTCAGATGAGTGAAAGAGCAGCCTGCAGGCCCTGCGAGCATTAGAGTAAAATTTATATGGGAGAACTGATGAAGAAGTGTTGAACTGAGTTGAACCTGCAATGAGTTAAGTGGATTTTTTCACTCAGCTGGGACATTGTACGCGTGGTCGTATTGCGACTTTTATATGATGATTGACGATCGCTAGATTATGGGGCACGTATGGCTTTGAATTCCACAGCCGAGAGCCGAAGTGACATTTCTCTTCTCCGGCAACTTGATGAGGCAGCCAAGTTCACTGCTTTCAGTCCTGAGACCAGTCTCTTCCGGCCTGAATGATGGCTTTGCTGACTTGCAAAAAAACTGCGGAATTTGATTGCTAAGAGCTACGATTATGAGCTGATTCAAGTATTAGCAATGCGCAGCCAAGACTGATTTCTCTTCTGAGCTTTTAAATTTGGCTTTTTGGCTGGCAAAATTGATTGACATTTGACACTTCTGCTGCGCCATGTAGGAATACTGTAGTCTGTTCTAGTGTCTGTCTGTCTATCTGTCTGTCCGTCTGTCTGTCTGTCTGTCTGTCTGTCTGTCTGTCTGTCTGTCTGTCTGTCTGTTTTAGTGTCTGTCTGTCTGTCTGCCTGCCTGCCTGCCTATCTGTCTGTCTGTCTGTCTGTCTGTCTGTCTGTCTGTCTGTCTGTCTGTCTGTCTGTCTGTCTGTCTGTCTGTCTGTCTGTCTGTCTGTCTGTCTGTCTGTCTGTCTGTCTGTCTGTCTGTCTGTCTGTCTGTCTGTCTGTCTGTCTGTCTGTCTGTCTGTCTGTCTGTCTGTCTGTCTGTCTGTCTGTCTGTCTCTCTGTCTGTTTAAATTTATGCAGCAAAGACCCAAGCGGGAGCCAGGACTGCTGACTAATTACGAGCTAGAATTCAACATCTAATGCCTACCAGACCTTTCCAGTGGGTGGGAAGCCAATAAAAACGTATGAAGCGGAGAATATTGAAAAGGTCTGGCAAGTAGCGTACTGAAAAAAAAGTTTTTCAGATAAATTATACTCTCACCGGTGGAGCTTTGTGTGCATGTAGCGTTTGATAAAAAAGTTTTCGAATATCGAATATTGCGCAGATAATTCTCTGACCCGAAAAGACGCTTTTTTGAATAAACTTAATTCTCTGATGGTATGGACCGGGGTGGTGACTCATTAAAGCAGGCTGGCTGGTCTGCTGACTGTACACCCTGTGGGAGCAGAATCACTTCATCGCCAAGGTGCCCCAATTGAAGCGTCTGGCAACTTCAGAGCTTCCAGGAAGATTAATAAAGTGAGCATGCGACCTTTTTTTCAGAATATTTTTCTCTTCATTCACAAGCCGCCTCAGTGTTTACAGTTGCGTGTGGGTGGGGCGTGCTTTTGTCAGCGCAAGAGTGCCGTAAGCTAGCCGTAAAAAGTTCACACCGGGACACGCGTTGGAGTCTCCCCTGCCTCTCTTCTCTCCTTACTCTTTTTCTACTCACTGGCGGCAAACTCCGCGCATAGCAGCCACTCATCAGTTTTAGGAAGAGAAGCCGCTCAGGATTGGGATGAGGGTGTCTCGCCGACACTGGGGAGCAGGGACAGTGTCGGACTCCAGGAGAAGGGGGAACAGGTTGCGCGGGCGCGGCGGGGACTGCAGTGGCTTATGCAATTTACTAAGGATGAGAATAGCGCGGGGCCAGGGCGACCACGCGCCAGAATTTAAGCTTAGTGAAGTGGAAAATTGAGCAGCTCCCATCCATTCTGCTCACCTACCCCCCTCTCCGGTGCAGAGTTGTAGAGAGAGAGAGAGAGAGAGGGACAGGAAAAACCTGGGCTTTTGAGAGAGGAAGAGACGATTGAGCATAGAGGCCATTAATACTTATGGTGCGTTAATGCGATTTTGGCCTGTCTCTGTGCTCAACTGTGGATAACGAGTCAATAAGAGTGTCCCTCAGTTTAATCTCTTACCCTGTCTTTAGCCTTTATCTGTCCTTAGCCTCCAACTGCTCCCCCGCTCCCTTCTCAGCTTTGACAAAGCGCGGCGCCGTCGTTAATTATGCAAGAATTCACAATCACCCTGCAGCTTATGGCTGCTGCTGCTGCTGCGGGAACCGCGTTGTTAAACAAAATTGCCTATTTTAGACCGCGCAGACTTCCTATGGAGTCTTTTTCAGCTCATATATTTTAACTCCGATAAGTTTCTTCTTGACCTCGCCTGACTGAAAGGAAGTGAGTGGGTCTGTCTAATCCACTGCAGTGGCATTCCCTGTGCAAGCGGTCATCCATTGTGCCGAAGGTCACGGGGTTGTTTTCACAAACGCGAAACTTCACTACCGCTAAATCGTAAGCGCGAAACTTCACAACCGCTAAATCACCTACTTTCATAAACGCGAAAATTCACAACCGCCAAACTTCACAACCGCCAAACTTCACAACCGCCAAACTTCACAACCGCCAAACTTCGCAACCGCCAAACTTCACAACCGCCAAACTTCACAACCGCCAAACTTCGCAACCGCCAAACTTCACAACCGCCAAACTTCGCAACCGCCAAACTTCGCAACCGCCAAACTTCACAACCGCCAAACTTCACAACCGCCAAACTTCACAACCGCCAAACTTCGCAACCGCCAAACTTCGCAACCGCCAAACTTCACAACCGCCAAACTTCACAACCGCCAAACTTCACAACCGCCAAACTTCACAACCGCCAAACTTCACAACCGCCAAACTTCACAACCGCCAAACTTCGCAACCGCCAAACTTCACAACCGTTAAAAAGACTGCCGTATATGAAAAGTCAGTGCAAAAATTTTAGCTCAAATTCTTATACAAGCTTCAGAGAAACACGACATCCTCTGTGCACTCTCTGTGCTCTGGGGCTTGCGGGTTGGCCCCCACAACTATGAATTGCTCGACAACCAATGGTCAACGTCTCGATTTCAAAAATCGGCAATTTTATCAACAATATAAAATATTGTTTATTAAAAGCTTTGTAAAAAAATTGCACAAGAACATGAGAGGCCGCTGCATGTACACCCGAGTTGAGGGACAGAGAGTGCTACAAGGTCAGCACAAGTGTCTGCCGATACCGGCATCAAATAGTGTATTATCATTGCACTAATGCCAGAAGATGTTAATCGGCTAAATGATTTTACCTGATTTGAAATGATAAATCTAGCTTATATGGAGGTCAGACACTGCATAAACCGTAGTTCCTGGCCCTATCCAAGGTGAACCAGAGTGAACAAGTGTGTGTTTGCGTCACTCGTTAATGTCAGTGGAATGGACACCTTGTGGTGAGCGAGAGACAAGCCAGTCAGGTTTAGTCCAACAAACAAAATTCAAACCCTCACCCAAAGGGTGGAGCTATTCATATATTTACTCGAGAACGCATGTACATATACAAACAGAGCGCGCATGTACATCGGATCCCTTGACCCCCAAACACCGACTAGCAAAACAACCCAGTGAGTAAACTCACTTTACAACATTCACCCTCCTCCTTAACAGTCACTAATTCCCTTCACAGCTGGCAATCAATGCGTCACGACCTGGCCGTACCACAACGGTGGTGCCCGCAGTCGCGTACTGCGCCGCAGCTCCGCGTCGGCCTCAACGGTCGCCGGCGGCGGGTCCGTCGGGCCTTCTGGCGCTGCCGGCTCTGCAGCCACTGGCGGCTGTGGCGGCATTGCCGTTGCCGAAGTCGTGCTGGCACCCTCGGGCTCCGCATGAGGCATACAGAGGCTGGTGTGCCACCTTGAGCCGTCCTCTAACCTGACGATCGTCGGGCTGATGATGTCGCTGACCCGTAGAGGTGGTGACACGTGGCTCTGCAGCTTGCCTCGCATCCGCGGAGATCGCACTCGCACCAGGTCGCCGACCCGGAATTGGCGCGGCGGCTGCCGGGATCTGTTGAGCCGCTTGAACTGCCGTCTTTGCCGCTCCTGGATCTGATCGGCCAGTGGGTGCTCTCGAGTCGCTCGCTTCGGCTGCAGCGTCCACAGCGGCGTGGTGATCTTGCGGCCGAGCATCAGCTCCGCTGGCGTCACGCCGGTCAGCGCATGCGGTTTCGATCGGTACGCCCACAGGATGGACTGCACCGCTTCCAGGAACGAGTAGCCGTCTTGAAGGTGGCTCTTCAAGCCCTCTTTGACTACGCGGTTCAGGCGCTCCACTCCGGAATTTCCTTGAGGGTGGTAGAACGGAGTCTGACGATGATTGATGCCGTACGCCTTTAGGAAGTCGTTGAACTCCTGGGAGATGAACTGGGGTCCTCCATCGGTGGTGATTACGCGCGGAATGCCCCAGCGACAAAACAGCGCCGTGAGACTCTTGATGATAGTCGCAGACGTCGCTGAAGAGAGGCAGACCAGTTCGGGCCACTTTGAATGCAGGTCATGTACACCGAGTATGAAACGGCAGTTCTGTGGTGCACCCTCGTGCAGCTCTCCGAACAAGTCGATCTGCAGCTCTGTCCACGGTTCCTTCGGCCAATTGGTCGGGGTCAGCACTGTCCGATGCGGCTTGAAGCTCTTCTCACTGATGATGCACGCAGAGCAGCTGCTGACGAACCTCTCGATGTCGCTGTCCATTTTGGGCCACCACGCGGTGTCTCGGCAGTGATGCTTGGTCCTGCTGACTCCCTTGTGACCTTGATGCGCTAAGTCGAGCACTCGCTGGCGCAATTCTTCCGGTATGACGGCACGAGTTCCCATGGCCAAGCACCTGCCGTTGCTCCAAACAGTCAGCTCGTTCCTAACACTCCAGTAGGGCAGCAGGCGCTAATCGAGCTTTTTCTTGTCTGGCCAACCGGAAACTGTGAACTCTGCGACTCGTGCCAGGAGCTCGTCCTTTGACGTTGCCTCCGCCAGTTCGTCCTCGGTGACCACGGTCAGCGCCTCGGCCAGGAGCACTCTTTGGACTTCCAGACCGTCTGTTTCATCGCCTTCCGTCGGCTCGGCCGTGTCCTGGCAGCGCGACAGAAAGTCGGGCACGATGTTCTTGGCACCCGGGACGTACTTGACGCTGAAGGAGTAGTTCAACAAACGATCAGCCCAGCGATGCAGTCTGAGTGGCCGGTGTCCGCTCCCAGATGATGACAGCAGCGTGGTGAGAGCCTGGTGATCGGTGTGGAGCTCGAACCGTCGGCCGTAAAGGAAGAAGTTCCAGCGCTCACAGGCGAAGATGCAGGCCAGGGCTTCCCTCTCGCTCGCCGAGTAGCGGCGCTCCGTAGCACTCAGAGTTCGGCTCGCAAAGGCAACCGGGCGCCACTGGCCGTCGGAGTCTTGCTGGAGGAGCATCGCACCGAGAACTGATGCTGAGCTGTCGCAGCTGACGATGATCGGCTGATCTGCGTCGAAAAACTTGAGGCAAGGTGGCTTGCACACTCCTGCCTTCAGCTGCTCAAAAGCCTGCTGGCACTCACTGGTCCACTTCCACGACTCGTCCTTCCTCAGCAGTTTCATGAGGGGCTCCGCCGTGCTGGAGAGGCTGGGAATGAAGTTGCCGAAGTACTTCACGACGCCTAGAAACGCAGCCACTTCCTTGGTGTTCGTTGGCGGCTGTACCTTCTCGATAGCTTCGACGTGTGACTGCAACGGGCGGACTCCAGAAGCGCTCAGCTCATAGCCTAGGAAGTTGACCTTGTCCTGGCGCCAGGTGCACTTGGCCGTATTGATAGTCACGTTGTGCGTCATCAGAGCTTGCAGCACCTTGAACAGGCGCTTGTCGTGCTCTTCTCTTGATGCCGCGTGCACTACGATGTCGTCAATAAAGTGCACTGCGCCTTTAATGCCATTGAGGATCTTAGCCATCACCTTCTGGAACGCAGCCGGTGCACTACTCAGGCCGAAGCACACCCTCCGATATCGATATAGGCCTCGCTCCGTCACGAACGTCGTCAGATTTCTGCAGTCCTCGGCCAACTCCAGTTGCAGGTAAGACGAATTCAGGTCCAACTTGGAGAAGCATCGTGACCCGGCAAACTCGGCGGAGAGCTCCTCAAAGGTCGGAAGTGGGTATCTGTCCGGTATGATGCTCTTGTTTGGGCCTCTCAGGTCGTTGCAGATCCGGATCGAGCCGTTCGCCTTTGGCACCACGACTAGGTTTGACACCCAGTCTGAGGCGTCGACCTCCTCGATGATGCCTTGCTGCAGCAGCTGGTCGATCTCCTTTTGAACCGAATCTCTTAAGCTGAGCGGCACTCTGCGCAACGGTTGAGCAGTCGGTTGCACCGCGGGGTTGACTCGCGGCCTGTGCTGAAATCCTTTGATGTGTCCGAGTCCCTGAGTCAACTGGTCGAACCGGCCTGGGATCCAGTCAGGCAGGGCTCTGGTGCCGACTGTCTGCACTCGCTCACCGTCTGCAGTGACGATCCACAGTCCCAGCTGATCCATGAGGTCGCACCCCAGGATGTCAGATCCGGTATTAACCACGCTAAGGTTGACGTAAGGCACTACTTTGTCCTTGAGCTGCACCGAGGTCAGGATGTCACCAAGCACGCCGATCTTGCTGCCGTTGAAAGCGACCAGCTTCCGTGATGACGCCTGCAGGGGCACGTTGGACAGAAGTCTATTGTACGTCGTCTTGGTGATGATGGAGACTCGCGAACCGGAGTCAATGAGCAGCTTGACAGGCCTCCCGTTCAGCAGCACTTCGCAGTGCTTGCTTGCTGCCGCAGCTGTCGACACAGTGCAGATGGAGTACTCATCCTGAAGCTGTCGCACTCGGTTGCCGCTCCTGCAGACTCTGGCGAAGTGCCCGCGCTTGCCGCAGGACTTGCACTTCTGCCCCTTTGCTGGGCAGGTCTGTCCACCGACATGCGCCGCTGAGCCACAGTAGCCGCAGCTCCGGCCGTCGGTTGTCGACTTCAGTGCCTCATGCTGTCTTGCCACTGCTCCACTGTTCTTGGCCTTACTGATCTGCTGGACTCCACACGAGCTGTTTGGGTCTGTGTGGCTGCCTCCCTTGATGGCCTGGGCCTCCAGCAGTCCAGTTTCCAGTCGCTCCGCCAACTGCACAGCTGTCGCCAAGGTCAGCTCCGGCTCCATGAGCAGTCGCTCCCTGATGTGGTTGCTGAGCACTTTCTCGACGAGCTGGTCACGCAGCATCTCCTCCTGGAAGGTCTTGAAGTCGCAGTTCAAAGCCAGGTTTCGCAGCGCAGCAACGAAGTCGCTGATCTTTTCGCCCGGTCGCTGAGCTCTCTGTCGGAATCTGTGCCTCTCAGCAACTACGTTGACCTTGGGTCCGAAGTGCATGTCCAGGAGCTTCAGCGTGTCATCAACTGTTGATGGCGGTTGCTCTCCTTCCTCCTGATTGCTGCTGGCCTGTAGAGACATGTAGATGTTTTGTCCCTCTGCACCCAAGCAGTGGATGAGCAACGCTTGTTTTCTTTGCTCCGGCAGATCGATGGCTCCCGATGCTAGCAGGTAATTGCTAAACATTACTTTCCATCGGTTCCATTCAATCAGCGGTGCTCCAGCGGCTGGCAGAAACGGCTGCGGTGGCGAAATGTTGACACTCATTCTGTTAGCTGCATCTCTGCTTGACTGTTGGGCTGCTGCTTGTTGAGACCCTCGCTGTGGGTCGCCCATTGCACTTGCATTTGCGCCTTCTGTGCTGCTCATGACTTGGCAGATTTTAGAGTTCGCGCTTGTGCTGAATCACGCTGGCCCAAATCAACTGATTTCTCTGCGCGACGCCAAAATGTGGTGAGCGAGAGACAAGCCAGTCAGGTTTAGTCCAACAAACAAAATTCAAACCCTCACCCAAAGGGTGGAGCTATTCATATATTTACTCGAGAACGCATGTACATATACAAACAGAGCGCGCATGTACATCGGATCCCTTGACCCCCAAACACCGACTAGCAAAACAACCCAGTGAGTAAACTCACTTTACAACACACCTCTAATGGGCAAGGTGCAGCAATGAAGGTGCATGTGGCTGGTACAGAGCAGCTGGTGCTGTCGAGGGTCGCAGCTCAAACGTTGCTACCCTAACATGCAGGATTAACTGGGTCTCAGCCTAATTTACCTACGAGTGTATGGAGCTGTCTAGCTACCCTGGGCCAAACTAATCGCCATCAACCCGACCCCGATCCGCTCCAATCCAGAATCCTACTCGCTCTCAGTTCTGGACTGCGACCAGCGGCCAGCTCCCGGCGGTGCCGGGTCGGCCGCAGCGGTCGTCTGGAACGCCTCGGTGAAGCACTATCGAATCCGGGCAATGGACGACGGCGCCGGCTGGTTCATCACTAGCAAGCGCCGATTCCCCAGCATGCAAGCTCTGGTGGACAACTACAGCGAGCAGGTGGACGGCCTCTGCTGCCGCCTCACCCGGCCCTGTCCGCGGGCCGCACCAGTCATAGCGGACCTGTCCTACCGCACCCGCGACCAGTGGGAGATTCCACGCGACCAGATCCGCCTGCAGGAGCTGCTGGGCTCCGGTCAGTTCGGCGAAGTCTGGCGCGGCCTGTTCAACAACCGGCTGGAGGTGGCCGTCAAGATGCTTAAGTCGGGCAGCATGGCCAGGTCGGACTTTCTCAAGGAGGCGCGCATTATGAAACGCCTGAGACACCCGAGGCTAGTCCAGCTGTACGCAGTCTGCACCGACGGTGACCCAGTGTACATTGTCACCGAGCTGATGAGCCGCGGCTCCCTGCTCACCTGCCTGCGAGATTCCGCCGCCGAAGACGCCGACCAATCGCGTCGCCTGGAGCTGCCAGTCCTGGTGGACATCATGGGCCAGATCGCCAGCGGCATGGCCTACCTGGAGGCCGAGAGGTTCATCCATCGCGACCTGGCAGCGCGCAACATTCTAGTCGGCGAGGGCAACAACGTCAAGGTGGCGGATTTCGGATTGTCCAGAGCCTTGGGCGAAGGCGACAACGGCGAGTACACCGCTAGGCAGGGCGCCAAATTCCCTATCAAGTGGACGAGTCCCGAGGCCGCCCTGCTCGGCCGGTTCTCCATCAAATCCGACGTTTGGTCGTTTGGCATCGTGCTCTACGAAATTGTCACCAGAGGCCAGGTGCCCTACGCCAGCATGTCGAACACGGAGACGCTGACCGCGGTGGAGAACGGCTACCGGCTGGGCCGGCCGGCCGACTGTCACGAGGCGGTGTACGCCCTGATGCTTGCCTGCTGGGATGCGCAGCCGGAGCGCCGGCCAACGTTCGCCTATCTGCGCGACTATTTCGACGACTTCTTCCCAGCGTCGGAGCCGAGCTACCGGCTGGCGTCGGCTGTGCAGTCGGTTTGCATATCGCCGAAGCCTCAGGTGAGTACGGCGAGTACTTTTATAACAACATGTATACAAGCTTTTCACTATAAACAAACTATAGATTGAGAGTCTGACAGTCAGTAAAACTGGCTTCAGGCGCATGTACCTGTGTTTTCTAATTAATTTCCTTTACTAGGTAGAAGGAAGAATTCAGAAATCTTCTGGACCGAATTTTTCTATGGCAGAAACCCCATTCATTCAGCGCTATCTCTCAGAGCACTTGGCCATAGAGCATGACAAGCACGCGTTTCCTTTTTTACCAACTTCCTAGCTTGTTTCAAAGAAAATCGAGTGTAGGATGCAAATTTCTTTCTTAGAAAATATTTGAAGAACATGGTTTTGGCGCAAACAATAATTATTACGAAGATCTATGCAGAAAATCTCCATTGTGCATATAATTACCCGCTAATTTATTTCACGCTAATGCAACGATAAGGACGGGTGGATAGATAAGCCAGGGAAAGTATAGTCACGTGATGAAATTTTACATCGGGTAATATACATTCGGGATAATAATAATTGATTACACCTGCCCCAATTGGGCCAGATGTGCAACCGACAGCTCAGCCGCAGCTATTGCGCGGCGCATCTGAAGGCTGCGTACGGCTGTTCAGTCCAAGGACTGGGGTGGGGGGGGGTCGCCACACGCACCTTCGATTACTTTAGCCTCATTTTACAGCTGGGTGAACTGAAGCAAAGCAGAGTTAAGTGTCTTGCTCAAGGGCACAAATTGTTCCGAGTGAGCTGGTAGTGGTATCCTTAATTTTTTCTACTGATCCTAACGAACCATCGCACTTTTTTATTTCAGCCATTGTCAACAGCATTGAAGGCAAACTGTTAAACAATTCAAAGATCTGCTATACAAGATCAATTAAATTCGTCAATTGATAACCATCAACAGAAGACACCGCATTTAGCAATATGTTTGTACGAGCTATGAACAGAGTTTGCTGTTTTACTTTGCTTATTAACATCTGTAACCATGCATGTTTACTTTAGATGTTTTCAACGAAATAAAGAAAGCAAAAGCAACTTGAACCGGTATTTTCAGCTTATTGTTAAAAAATTCACACTCTAATCTTATTACTAACTAGAGTGATGTGCAGTAGTAGCAAAGGTTGAAACTGTATAGAAAAATTAACTTTTGTATCGCTCTGAACTGCTACCTCGTCTGGCTAAGGGAATTAAACTGTTTAATTCTTGCAGATTTTCTACTTTAAACAAATTCGAATGTGCAGTGTAAAATTATGTTTTCTTTGCAAAATTCGTTTACTTCCTTAACTGCCTGTTTTTCAACAATTGCAAAAATTATAAATAAATATATACATATAGCTATGTAGCCATGGTTATTATGTACATACAGACATAAGTTTATTAAGAAGTAAATGGCTTTTGCGCGTGTATAATTATTTGGGAATTTCACGGAGAACTCAAGTAGGACGCTATAAAACTCGACTTTCTTAGAAATGAGACCACAGATTATATTACCTAGATGGGCCACTCCAGCCGCCTTTTGGCAGCGCGAACACCTCGGGGGGTTTTGACCATAGACTATATAGCTTCTGCTACTCTCAAGACATTAGCAGCACCAGCTGGTTTCTGTGGCCCAAACCCCTGTGTTTTCGGGGTCTCGGAGAATGCTAGCTGGAATGAAACATCTAGATAGTATGTCTAGAATATGCGCTGAATGAGGTTTTGCCATGCCATAGACATATTCTGTTTCTTAAGAGCATGCTAAATACACTAGCAATATAACATTAATATTACTTTTTGCGGGCATCAATGTAGAATTTTGAGGGCGCGTAACTTTGACTGGGGAGCTGACTTTTAAAGAAGTGCGGCCCAAAGACGCGCATTTTGCGCCCTCACAAACTATTCGAGTCTCATCTGCATTAGAGCCGGACTGCATCGCTTCTTCTGTCTCAGTCGCCCAGAGATTAACATTAACATTAACTTCTGCTGTTATTTGTTTGCCTCTGTTTCACACTGTTGTTCTATTTCGCTCTATTACTGAAATAGAAAATACCATAGACAATTCAAGGCACGAATTGCCACATTGACGCCCGGAAAAGGGACGCTTAAGCCCGCAAAAATTAATGACAATATGACAAATACACGTTTCTTACGGCCCCGAGTAAGTGCATTAACGTTCTTACTTCAGCTAAAAGACAGGATTTTCAATTCCTTTTACCATTGGCCCTATAGTATACATGTAATATGCCATTAAAACTTGACAAGGTTGGAATCCAAAGTAAGTATCAGTGTGTTGATCATAAAAACAATCCAAAATCATAACGTTTCTTTAATCACTTAACGTCGTGAACGCTGATGCAGTTGCAGATGCGTGAATTATAAAGAATTTATTGTCATTGCTATACCAAGAAATTGTCACCTGTACAGAAAATTAATATGAAATCATTTTTATGCTAAATGTAATCTTTTAGACAAGATAAACAGTAATTACAATATTATTAATAATTAAAACGGAATTGTAGAAAAGAGGAAATTCTTTACCAGAGAAATGATTCGTGATTCGCGCATTCAATTACAACTGTTACAGACAAATGCAAAACAAATTAAGCAGCTAGCTAATGCATGAAAAAATAGGTAATTGTCTAACAAGCATGAATCACCTGAAGGCTGCGTACGGCTGTTCAGTCCAAGGACTGGGGGGGGGGGGGGGTCGCCACACACACCCTCAATTACAGCTATTGCTGGCACCCATTTTACATCTGGGTGAACTGGAGCAATGCAGAGTTAAGTGTCTTGCTCGGGGACACAAATTGATCCGAGAGAGTCGTGAGTCCGACGCTCTGACCACTAGTCTACAACCCCCTAATGCACATGCCTATTCTAACGTACATGTAGATATAAACAGGTAAGATACGACGTCACAATGCAAAGTACACATAAATTCGGAATTACCAAAGATGCATGTGCACGTTTGATTATTGCAATAGCTGAGTGGCATAAATCAACCACAACAGAAAAACTTCAGAGATTGGAACTGCTTATTCTAGAACTCTCATTCTTTCCCTCGAGAGCGGAACTGCGGATTCAAGGCCCAGTCTGGCGCACCGGCTGGCGGCATTCGTTGACTTCGCGTTATCGAACTTAACGTCTGGACAGCATCGTCGACGGACTGTCGCCTACTAGTCAGCTCGTCTCGTTGACGTTTGGTAGCGAATCGACGCAAGAACAGGTCGTCAAGACGACGCTTGATGTCGCGGACGCGGTCACTTTCCCAGTAATGTCGACGGGCGCGCAGCCTCGGTCTACGACAGCTGCTGCTGCCGCTGTCTCCTGCCCCATTAGATCCGCTCTCCTCTTCCTCTTCATCCGACGTTGTAAACTCGCGAGTCAGCACTACGCCGTACTGCTCCATCTCTTCCGGCTGGAGGCTCGATATGATTTCCTCGAATGCCTTTTGACGTCGAGCCAATTTCTGCGTTAGTGAATTTTGAGTGACATTATTTTTTTCTCTTTGTTCAAGTTGCGACCAAGGAAGACTTGATCTTGATTGGAACGGGAAACTTCGTTTCTAAGAAAATAGACTACGGAGATACAGTCCCATTTTTGTCATTGTTTAGTTTAAAACATGGTTACCCAAAAATAGAAAAAAATTGTTTTGGATAAATCTCTTGATTTTACAAAAAACTCTTTAAAGAACATGAAAAATTTCATTTTTTTTTCTAAGAAACCAGGATTCCCGCAAGTCGGGGTTTTCAAAGGAAATGCGTCTTTAAATTATTTGATAAAACGATTTGAGTAGCTTATCTATAAAGAGGAAGTCTGCAGACTGGAGTCTATCAAGGTTAATGGTACAGAATACGGATGTTGTTATTTGATTTTGAAAATTTTTAGACCGATGCCAGCTGGCATCCTGGTTTTCAATTTTGCTTGAAAAATATCGATATAAATTGAGGTAAGGTAGCACGCTTTAGAAGGCACAGGAAAATAAATATAAAGATAAACATAGATTAACTTTTTTCCCAACGCGTTTCGGTCCAAAAACAGTCATCTTCAGGGTCTGTGATGTATTTTCACTCACGCAACTACCTTTCATAAGAAATAAATAAAAGTCGGTCGGTCAATACGTTACCAGAAATCAAATTTGAATTCTCAGCTTTCTCACAGTGGTGTGGGCCATTTGCTCAAGGTATTCTAAGTAAAGGCACAAACCCGATCAATGTACTCGCAATCTCCATACTTTGCTCACTTACCTTGAACATTCTGCCCCTGATATGACATTGGACTGTACAGTAAACGCCAGTTCTCTATTTATTTCTTATGAAAGGTTGTTGCGTGAGTGAAAATACATCACAGACCCTGAAGATGACTGTTTTTGGACCGAAACGCGTTGGGAAAAGTTATATGTTGATCTGCCTACGTGGCAACGCAGAAAATACAATTGTGTTTGGCATGTATACTCAGCAACATCTCTCAACTCAGCTACGCCGCGGCAGACTTGAGTTGAGGAATGAAGTGGGGGAGCGGTGTGCGAGGGTTGGACGGATATTAAAGCTACCCCGATCAGTTTTCTCGTATCTTTCATTTCAGAATAGTCCAAGAGGAATTGCTTACTGGCGCAGAGAGTGGCGACTTTGCAATGTTGCTGAATATATACCAATGGGTGCTGCAGAGAATTGCTATCTTTCAGCTTGACCCTCAGTGGGTTCTCACTGCCGATATGGACAGATTCGGTCCAAGAGAAATCCAAGTTAAAACACGTTTACGGAAATAGCAAGCAACTACCTTCAGTGGCTTCATCTCATATTGACAATTATTGACATTATGAGGTGATAAAAAACGATTCCGAATAGACTTGACATCGTTTCTTTTTTATTAGAGGCAGGGGGGTTGTGTGCACCCTGGCGCACTTTAAGCGACATAGGCACACAACCGGCGAGAGGCATTACTGCCCATTCCGCCGACTCCCATGAGCAGGCATACAAGCGCGCGGATACGTACGCAGGCACACATTCACACAGGGTGTACAGCGGCCCTAACTTTATATTATCGTTAGGCATGTACACTTCACTGCGCCTTGGGGGGTGGCTTTCAAGGCCGTTAATTGCACGAGCAGAGCCAAGCCGAGATTCCAATTCAGCCCCAAATTAATGTGACTGCACTTGGAATCGAGCCTGGGTCGCTGGCACACCAGAGCCTGTGCTAGACCACTGGGCTACGGCCCCCCTGACATCCTTTCTTTACTTACCTGCTGCTTCCAGCGAGTCCGAGTGTAGCTTTTCTTATTTTTCAATCGATACGGGCCGAAAACGTTGAAAATTGACGAGCGCAGAATGGCTACAGAAAAATTATGAAATTGATAAATAAAAAAAAAGATACAATATTTGCTCCAGAGGTGACTTGAATTTGGAATATTGGGAGCTTACACATCAGATCGCCTTTACTAAGACCGAGAGTGCCAGCCGTGCGACTAGCAGTCACACGGAGCACTCTTTCAGCTACTGACTGGTTGGTCTCGTGTTCGAATCTGTAAAACAATGTAACAGTGTCCCAGTGTACATGAAAATATAGACTGGCCGCACCAATAGTTTTACGTCTACAAGTCACTCTAATCGTCTTGATATTTTTATAAAATATAGTTTACGCATTCTATAAAGCAAGTATGCCTAATGCTACGCCTAATTTCAGAGATTTCAGTCCGCATATGGCGATCTCACGGTTTCGAAAAATCAAACGGATGCAAACTGCTACCCTTGATGGACTGGTAGCTGTCCTTCAGTGCTGCCTGCAAGAGGAAATAAGGCGGATTACTGCACACGCTTGAGCTTGAGATTAAAATGGAACTGTTACTTAATTTACTTTTTCTATCTACCATCTCTCCTGTCGACAAGATTAAAAAAGGCCAATCACCTCAGCCCTCGTTCTGGCTTCAGACGCACTACTATCCTCAGCAGCGGCATTCGAAGTTGTAGCTTCATTAAGCTCATCAACTATTAAACAGTCGTCCGAATATTCGCTAGCATAATCCATATTGCTGTCTTGTTGAGCAAACTGACAATCAGACGGCATAGTGGCAGCTTTCAACGAAGACTTTGACTCAGTTTTGACAGCAACGGTAGTAGACAAATATTTCGATTTCTTATCAACCGTTGAGTCCGATACCTGCTGGCTTGTAGCGGCAGGCTCTTTCGCTGGTTCATTCGGATCAAAGCATGTTTTATAAGCATTGGCCAGACGGCAAGCGTCGCCTACTGAAGGCTCCATCACATCTACAATGCGACCGTGAAGGGTCGAGAGAAAGCGGAGCGCCAGCACCAAGTCTGTTGGCGGCATCGAGTCGACAAGCATGCCGGCGTTGGCCAGAGTGCATTGAAACAGGTGCAACGGACTGAAGCCGCTTTCCAATGAGACGTTGCTAGTGGCGTCCACTGCGACAGACATGCTTGAAAATTCAATAATTTTGCTGCAATATGGAATGTAGCTTTTGCTTTACAAATATCTTACTGACTGACTGACTGGCTGACTGACTGACTGACTGACTGGCTGACTGACTGGCTGACTGACTGACTGGCTGACTGACTGACTGACTGACTGACTGACTGACTGACTGACTGGCTGACTGACTGACTGACTGACTGGCTGACTGACTGACTGACTGGCTGACTGACTGACTGACTGACTGACTGGCTGACTGACTGACTGACTGACTGACTGACTGGCTGACTGCCTGACTGACTGCCTGACTGGCTGACTGACTGACTGACTGACTGACTGACTGACTGACTGGCTGGCTGACTGACTGACTGACTGCCTGCCTGACTGACTGACTGCCTGACTGACTGACTGGCTGTCTGACTGACTGCCTGACTGACTGCCTGACTGACTGACTGCCTGACTGACTGACTGACTGGCTGGCTGACTGACTGACTGACTGACACAAATAAACAAAAAATGAGTGAATTTTCGTCAAAAAACGTTTTCGTAATGAATTTATGCGACTAACAAAAGCTCAAAAAGGTAAAGGCACGAAGAACCTGTAAACTAGCAAACAAAATGGACATTGGTTTGATTGTCTGCTACGCCAAACACTTTTTAAGACACTGCTCAGGCCAGCTTCATGAGAGGCAGGTCTCGCTCCCACTGCTGCCACAGAGCCTCCTCGATCCTCCCCCAGTCTTCGTCGCTGAACCGGTCGCGGAATGACCGAATCATCTCGGCTGGTCCGTCCGAGTACTCAACAATGCTCACACTGCCGGCTGAGTCCATGCTCAAGTTGGCCTGGATAAACACGCGCCTCGGTTTGCGACGAGCAATCACGATGTCGCGCAGACGCTGGAAGTAGGCGTCAACGGTTGAGTAGGACTCAAAGAATTCCCGGCCGGCCTCCACACTGCAGGTGGACTTGAAGCTCTGCAGGCGCTTCAGGAACTCGCCAATAGCCGGCTTGGCCACGCTGGAGATCTTGGAGCGGTCCAGGCGGACTGTCAGGTCTGGCTTGCCGTCCTCGCCCGTGATTTCGTCAATGGTGACCAGGCCCTGGTGATCGTTTGGCAAGGAGATTAGGTGAGTATACAAAAGAAATTTGCATTTCTAATAAACGCTTGCAACAATAAACGTGTTCCAGCTGCCACAGCTCAGGTGAAACCTAACAGATAGTGAATAAATTTCTGAGGGAGATGGATCCAGACGGCAGTGTTTATTTGCTCTGGCTGCTAAGGTTCAACCCGACTGTGCATCAGCTAATGCTTTCAAGAGTGGCACGCTAAGAAGACATGTAATCCTCTAGTATAGTGTCATGAATGTGTTATTTTGACTGTGTGTACTTTGCTACTTTGCTACGCCGGGCCAGTCGGCCGTCCTCTCCCCCCTCCTCAGATATTTTCTGACTCACCCACCTGCACTTCTGCGCGTGCGTACCCCCCTCCCTGCCTAGGCCTTTTCCGTTTAGTCAAACTACCACTGCTCTGACGGCGCTGTGTCTTGTTGTACGACCAAAATCGCGGCTGGTAAGCCTTCCAATTTGCAAGTCATTTGGGTCTGCCTCTGTACTAGGCACCTTAGGGGGATTAAGTGCGTCGTACGCCGGTCCCACCCCAAGCAGCTCTGCGTCGTACGCTCGAGCAGCCTAGTCCCGACGGACACCGCGTCGTACGCGTGTCAGTGGAGGACCGCAGCCAGGGTCAGTACGTCACCCTGGTCAATAGATTGTCAGTATTGGCTTTAAAACCAAGTTCTCTGGCGCAGAGACGGATGCTTTAGAGAAAAAATTGTCACTAACTGCCTATCGATAGCCATCAATTCACGCAAAAGTGCTTTTCTTATTCTTGAAAAAAGCCAAGGAATACCAAGGCCAGAGATTTCTCAATTTACTACACACTCTTCTTCTTTCGCAATGGCATGCGATGTCGCACCTTCGACAAAGGTCGTACCGGTTTCCAAAGTCTAATTAAAAGTGGCAACAAAATTAGGTACGGAATTACATGCAAGTCAGATAGGCTGTATAACTTTTGATTAACGAAAAGGTAAAATTAAAGGTAAGACGACAGAAACTCACCTGTCCAGCCTCCAGCATCACGCGGAGCATCACAGGTGCCGCCATTCTCAGGTGAGTACATCTCTAACGAGGCCACCCCGGCCCTGGCCATGCACAGCCAGTTCACGTAGATCACCTCGTCGGCCTCTGCTTTGTCCGGATGGCCGAACACGGCCAGCACTTCGGGCACGTCGCACAGGTAAACGCCAACGCATTCAGCGCGGCACTCTTCAAAAGCCGATGCCAGATTGCTAAATTTGCCATCCCAGGTTTCGCCGACTTTGTACCAGCTGGCAACCGGCTTGCCAGTGACCAGATCTACCACCGAGCTCGGGTCGAAGTTGAACTTGCCGTCAGAGTCCTGCTGGAACAGCTTGCCGCTGCCGTGGCCAAGGAGTTCGTGCAGGCCTACCAGTGTTGGGCACAGGTGAGAGAAGACACAATTGAATCTCACTACAAGATGGCCAGGTGTGGCAACCAACATCACAACGGATAAAACGGATAACTTGAGCAAGACGCTTAACTCTGCACTGCTTCGGTTCACGCAGCTGTAAAATGGGTGCCAGCTTTAGCTGGGGTAATTGAGGCTGCGTGGCGACCCCCTCCCCCCTCCAGTCCATGGACTGGACAGTCGTAGCAATAGCAATAGCTGCGGCTGAGCTGTCGGTTGCACATCTTATTATATTATTATCACTGGAAATTGATAACCAGTGACAGTGACATGCTGTCCAAGTGTAGTTGGAACTTTTATATAAGCTCCCCGTGATAAATTTGAACGGGAAATCTCGGATATAGTTTTAAATTTTAAAAACCTTACTGCATAAAAGAAAGTATTTTACCCGACGATTCGGGATGACCGAGAAATATTCAATGATAATAATAACAAACCAGAAGTTGCTATGGTAACTATGCTGTAGCTACATAAATTGATAGTGAGCCTCCAATACTCTAATACCGTCATGAACAGGTGTACAAGCTTACGAGTAGTCAAAGCTGATACCAAGCTAATAAAACAACAAGCTGTGAAGTACCTGCAACTCGTTCGCCTGTACAATTCGCCTCATCCAGACATCTCGGTCCTCAGCAGCGAGAAACGTAGTCTTTGGATCCGAGAAACTGCTAGACAACACGTTGCCCAACGAAACGTTCTTGAATCCCTCCGACTGTCTGATGTCATCGTAGTTGGGAATGTTGATTCCAAGTGGCGGCTCGCTGCTAGCAAAAGTCACAATCTCCAGCGCAGTGAAGTCAGGCTGCAGAAATTTGTCCTTCTCATAAGCAGCTGGCCACGGCAGCAGCGGTAGAAACTTCTCAGCGTTGGAAACGAGAGCGTTGAACTTGGCGCTCTGCTCTTTGTTCACCACGGCTACGAAGCTTTCGAATTCGCCGCGAACTCCGAATGGATCTCTGTTGTCAGTAGATGGAGCATCGAGTGATTGATTGGTATCCGTTATTATTTACTCGCCCAAAGGGGGTGTGCAAACTTAAGCGCTAGAATAGAGCCCAAAGCAAGGCTCCAGACCAAACCGACTGGAATCGATAACTGCTCGGACCAGGTGACTAGAATCGCCGAGACATCCGCTGTGACACTATGTTCCGCTATGTCGTTGAGTGCTGCTTTGCTGCCATTAAGCAGGACACATGTGTTAACGAGAGGCACAAACAGTTTTATCCCTTTTATCCCCTGGGACCCCAAGGAAGGGACCCGGATGGGATGTCTCGGCGATTCTAGTCTAGCTTATAGCTTATAGAAGAAGCTATCAATAGTTTGGCCAAATGGGGAGTAAAAAAGCTGTTGGAGACCAGGAGAAGTCAGCCTTGCATCCTTCCCGCCACTGTTTCACTTGTTCCGTGTGACGCTGTATCTTCTTCTTCTGCTTTCGGACGTCTTCTTTACCCTCTTCGGTCCCTTGTGTTGCTTTGTTTTCTCGCGAGACCGAGTTTTCCATGAGAAACTCGGCACCCGAATCGGCAACTTCTCCCACCCTCTCTGTGGACCGACTCTCGCCCCTTATAGACTTTGATTACTCCTAAATCCCCACGATCTCTTCAATAAGCACCCGCCAACTGTACTTCCTACTCCCCTATCGTTTGCGACTTCCCCTAACACCTACCCCAATCCGAGGCTTTCGGATCGTCCGTGACTGTACTGATTCACCAAGAGTCGTGGTATGATCAGATTGAGTAGAGAGTGCGCCTGTAGCAGAGCAAGGAATAGAAGTTGAGGATCAGAGTGGATGATCACCGAGTCTGGACCGAATCCAGCCAAATAACCATAGCAGTAACAGTATTCCTAAGTAAGTCCCTGTAAGATGTGCACCACGAGAGAGCTCTGACATTTCTAGTACAGTTGGCGTCAAGAACCTTCGTCTGTTACAGACCGAGAGTCCCGTCTCGTTAGCGGGAGTTTTCACCGGATGCACTCCCGCACTGGTGACTGGTGGCGGCCACGCCTCTGGCGTGTACACCTTTAAACAACCCGGGCCCGCTGTCTAGATAATGGAATCTTGGCACCATCCAGAGGCGGACAAAGTCTACGGGACAAGGCCTGGCGTCTGTACCTATCAGAATATTATTTGCCACGCCCGAACCTGTAGGACTCGATGAAGCCCATGTAGGTCTCCACAGCCGGTCCCTTGTCGCGAATCCAGGCCCTCGACCCGGCCTTGTGCTCGTCGATGCTGCCGCCGGCGAACGAGGCCGCGTAGCGACGCAGCATCTCCGCTTGGTTGGCGTTGAGCGCGGCCGCTTCGGCGTTGCGCAGATGCGGCAGCGCCAGCGACATCAGCTCGCGGTAGTCGCCCCGCTCGACACTGAACTTGCCGCTGCGGCCGCTGGCCTCGTCGGTGAAGTCGGTCGGCTCGGCCACGACGCTCGACTCTGCCGCAGCCTGACGGATGAGTCAGAAATGAGCGATGGGGTTGCCCACTGGTTTTTAATTAGCGCGGCTCTTAAAACAATTTCTGAATCTGAAGAGCCACAAGATTTTGTATTGATTTTATCGCCAGGTTATCGATCGCAACTCAGATACCATTCAGTATAAACACGAGCCACACTGAGCAGCTGACCGGTGAAGCGAGGCTTATGTTGTAAAGAGAATCCCATTAGAGAAAATTCGCACCTGCACAATCCGATAAGAGTCTTCGTCCGCACACTTAATCAGCCTCTTAATTAATCTAAATTTCACACCTGCACAATCCGATAAGAGCCGCCGTCCGCAGACTTAAACAGTCTCGTGTTGTAGGCGCTGATCTGCCGGCTGTCCAGAAATGCTTGCGCCAGTTTCGCGTCAGACTCGTCGCAGTTGTCGGAGAAATAGGCGGTCACCCCGGCTGTGCCGAGGCCCAGCTGCCTGTTGCGCTCCGTGAGGCTGCTGGCAGCAGCTCGAACGCGTTGCCAGGCAACCCGGACTCGCTCGCTGGAGGCGTGCGCCTCCGAAGCCGTGATGATCCTGGATTTTACCAACAAAAACTAGCTAGAGTTTAACAGTTAAAGGCTAGCGAGAGAGAGAGGAGAGAGAGAGGAGAGAGAGAGAGGAGAGAGAGAGGAAGAGAGGGAAGAGAGAGGAGAGAGAGAGAGGAGAGAGAGAGGAAGAGAGGGAAGAGAGAGAGAGAGAGGGAGAGAGAGAGAGGGAGAGAGAGAGAGGAGAGAGAGAGGAGAGAGAGAGGAAGAGAGGGAAGAGAGGGAAGAGAGAGAGAGAGAGAGAGCTCTTGGCATCCTCTGTTCTGATGTCTATGGCCGAAGTAGCAACTTTTTGCCTTTTTATCAAATTGCTCATGAGATCATACACACATATATGCAGCCAAGGTGTTTCAACTCAGCGAAGACAGCAAGTCACGTGACAGCAATCTGCGCAGCCACAAATGAACGAGAACATAGATAATACTCACTTGTCGAGCGCCTCCTCAGATAGATCCGGCAGAATTTTCGTGTCGCCAAATGATTTATAGTTGCCCAAGTTGCCCAGCACCTGGGTGGCGTACATGAGAAATGCGTCCCAGTCCGCATCGGAGACGCCAGCTTTGCAGGCGGCTCGCAGCTGCTCAGGCGTCTGTCGCCGGAACACCGACTGCAGCACCAGGAAGAGTCCGGGAGACTCAGCGCTGGTCTGGTGCAGGCAGATCAGGCCGCCTATCCAAGAGGCCCGGTACAGGTGATAGGCGTACGCCTTCTCAGCCTGGCTCAGCTTCTCAAATGCGGGCCTGCAGGCCAAGAAAGTCACCGGGGCGTCTGTGGGCACCGTGTAGAGAGATCGGTCCATAACTGGCTGCTGAGTTGCTTGGAGACTCGCTGAGAACAGAGCTACTTGCTGTACTGGTTGCTGGATGGGTAGCGAGACTGCTGCTGCTACTGTGCTTGGCAAGGTTCCAAATCGAGATGCGGCTGCCACAAGCGGACGAAGCGACGACTTCAAGAACATGAATAAATTGTTGAGACATTCAATAGTAATCACAAGACATGCTTTACCGTAAAATGGGAGTTGCTGAGATGCAAGGACTCAAAGAGGTTTCATGCTTTTTTATCCCAATTTTAAATCTGACAATAGTGTCCATGCAAAGCTTTTCTTATGCAGTCCACTACACTAGAAGGTATGTCATAGAGAAGCTTAAAACCTATTCACCTTAGTGTTTAAAAAAAGCGAAAATAAAAAATGTTCAACAAACTTAATGGAATCGATAAGGTTTTATTACTTGGCCAGCTCAGAAACCGGGCAAACGATTTGACAACAAAAATCGAACAATAATTCGTAGAAAAAAGACTATTTCCACTTTTTGTTTGTCTTTTATAATTGTCTTCTAGCTTAACAATTAGCAGCAGTTGACGGCATTTAGGAGCAGAATTGGCAGACTGGTTACAAAGTAAGCATATTAAAAACTACAATTGGTTTACGGCAAAACGCCAAAACATACGAGTAACTACAAAGTCTATTAGTAACTTATTTTAATTTTTCTGTTTTCTTAAATCTGCCAAGTGTCACTCAGGACTATCAATTTTGAATTATAAGACTAAATCAACAGTCAATTTTAAAATTATGATAACTATTTTGAGTTCGATCCATCAACATGGAATAAATCAGCCAGACAACCGAATCCGCGTGCTCAGGCCAGCTTCATGAGAGGCAGGTCCCGCTCCCACTGCTGCCACAGAGCCTCCTCGATCCTCCCCCAGTCTTCGTCGCTGAACCGGTCGCGGAATGACCGAATCATCTCGGCTGGTCCGTCCGAGTACTCAACAATGCTCACACTGCCGGCTGAGTCCATGCTCAAGTTGGCCTGGATGAACACGCGCCTCGGTTTGCGACGAGCAATCACGATGTCGCGCAGACGCTGGAAGTAGGCGTCAACGGTTGAGTAGGACTCAAAGAATGCCCGGCCGGCCTCCACACTGCAGGTGGACTTGAAGCTCTGCAGGCGCTTCAGGAACTCGCCAATGGCCGGCTTGGCCACGCTGGAGATCTTGGAGCGGTCCAGGCGGACAGTCAGGTCTGGCTTGCCGTCCTCGCCCGTGATTTCGTCAATGGTGACCAGGCCCTGGTGATTGTTCGTTTCGAATATTTATAGTTATGGTAGAAAATATCTTAAATTTTACATCTGCTCCTAGTTGAGAATATTGAGACAAATTCGCCATAGAGTGGTTTCAGAGTGGTTGCAGGTAACACAGGAAATAGGAAAGCTAAATAGGAAAGAAGTGACTCTAGCTAGACGACCCTAAAACGATGAGATATCACAGTAAAATGATTTCGGGGCCGTTGTTGAATCTGAAGCGGGCTGGAGTCGCTGGATAATCACTGATTTGCGTCCACAGATACTAAAATAACTACTAAAGTAGATGGGCCACTCAGGCATACATGCTTATTAAAACAGCTTTCTACTTTCAGTTCAGTAGCAAAGAAGAATACATAAGCTATTTTATAAAAAAATAAGGCAGCTGAAATGACTTTGATAAGTTAAGAAGCCCAAGCTTTTAGGTGTAAACAACTTGCTAATTGGTTCAGCAATAATGTACACTGGCCAGTCCACTGAAATGTACAGGGCAGAAATGTACATGGAATTCTGAGAAAGGCAATAAAAATTGGGGCGGGGCGGTGCGCGGGGGTAGTGTGGTAGGCGCGGTTGGAGGGTTGAGGCTGTTGGTTAAAAGCCAATAAATGAGCCTTGGCTATAAAATACATCAAGATGCTTCTGTTTAACTTACTACTGAACTGAAAGTAGCTTACGCGCAAATGTGCTGAGTGGCCCATCTAGTCATTTTAGAATTTGTGGTTGCGTCTAAATTTGTCTAATTGACTCATTTATGTGACTCGACAGTTGTCTGTCTGTCGCCATACAGTCGTTTGAGTCGTTTAAACGATGAATTCGATTGGGATAAGTGCTACCTAGAAACTTAGCCCAGATGTCAAAGGCTCATTGTGGGAATTGCAGAAATACTGTGGCTCAGATGCTTTGAGTCAAAACTCATGCGCTCGTAGAGGATCTGATATCTCAGGCTAGATAGCTGGCTTTCAGAGCATGGATGCTTTTTTGCTTTAAACCATTGTCCTTAAGAAATTAGTAGTGACTCTTCAAGGTCAAAACCTACATCTATATAAGCTCGAAGTTTATACAAAAAAATGTGGCAGGTGCAGATTGCTAGTTGGAATTTTAACATTGCATTTGCCATGCCAAAATGACATCAACTTTTTTTCAGACAAATGTCTACACAGCTAGTAAAAACAAGCTAAACCACATTGGCCTCGACACTACTGCAACAATATAAAGGTGACAGTAGAGATTACGACAGGCACTGAACAGTAAAACAAAACTCACCTGTCCGGCTTCCAGCAGAGCGCGCAAAATAGCGAATCGAGCCCGACTGTGCGCCTGACGCCAGGTGCCGCCATTCTCAGGTGAGTACATCTCTAACGAGGCCACCCCGGCCCTGGCCATGCACAGCCAGTTCACGTAGATCACCTCGTCGGCCTCTGCTTTGTCCGGATGGCCGAACACGGCCAGCACTTCGGGCACGTCGCACAAGTAAACGCCAACGCACTCGGCACGGCACTCTTCAAAAGCCGACGCCAGATTGCTAAATTTGCCATCCCAGGTTTCGCCGACTTTGTACCAGCTGGCAACCGGCTTGCCAGTGACCAGATCTACCACCGAGCTCGGGTCGAAGTTGAACTTGCCGTCAGAGTCCTGCTTGAACAGCTTGCCGCTGCCGTGGCCAAGGAGTTCGTGCAGGCCTACCTGTTCAAATAGGCCGCAGATAAGAGAAATTGTTGAAGCAAGTTCGCAGTACTTAATAATACGAGTAAAATAGACCGAACTAGACAAACTAAACGAGCAAATACAAATATAAATTGTCTCAGTGCTCTGGTGAGGCGCTCTGATGTGCCAGCGGCCCAGGCTCGATTCCAAGTTCAGTCACATCGACTTGGGTCTGCTCGTGCAGTTAGCGCCCTTAAGTGCCACCCCCCCCCAAGCCACCGTGAAGTGTACATGCCTAACGATAAATAAAGTCAGGGCCGCTGATCAGGGGAGTTGGCGGAATGGGCAGTAATGCCTCTCACGGGTTGCAGGATAATTTCGCTTAAAGTGCATCAGGTAATCAGGTTGCACACAACCTCTGCCTCTGGTAAAAGGCTATAAATTTATACAAATTTATAGCAGATGCAACGTGACCAACCTGGACTTCAAACGACTGTGCAATACGTCGAATCCAGATATCTTTATCCTCAGCAACGAGAAACGTAGTCTTTGGATCCGAGAAACTGCTAGACAACACGTTGGCAAGCGAAACGTTCTTGAATCCTTCAGACTGTCTGATGTCATCGTAGTTGGGAATGTTGATGCCCAGCGGTACTCCGCTATTAGCAAAAGTCACAATCTCCAGCGCAGTGAAGTCAGGCTGCAGAAATTTGTCCTTCTCATAAGCAGCTGGCCACGGGAGCAGCGATAGAAACTTCTCAGCGTTGGAAACGAGAGCGTTGAACTTGGCGCTCTGCTCTTTGTTCACCACGGCTACGAAGCTTTCGAATTCGCCGCGAACTCCGAATGGATCTCTGTATAAAAATTGAGAATTGTATAACTTATAATTTTTACTATAGCGGATTAAGAGCTTCGGGCTCTCGACTGAAAGGTCGGGGGTTCGATTCGTGACCTACTCAGGAACAATTTATGACCTTTACCAAGACACTTAACTCTGCATTGCTTCAGTTCACCTGAAGAAGACTACTGGATCAAGGGCGCCCGCATCACCAACTCATTTAGGCTTTTTTTGAAGCCTGCAATAGCAGATTCAATAAGGATGCAGCAGTAGCTGTCCAAAATGTTCGGGAGGCAGCTAACCAGCTTGGCAATGACATCAAGCGTGGCTTGCGCAAGAGGCATTTACAGTCCTGAATCTAAATTAAACTAATTTATAAATATATTTTATCAATGCAAGTGCAAACTGCAGTGTTTCTTGCTATTTTATTCAATCTAATCTACTATTCTTGGCTATGCCAGACAGTTCGAAAGTATTATACTTGTATAGAAAATATTTTGTTGGTAGAAATTTTAGGAAACTTGAGCTGAGCTACATACCGAATCGTGTGCAGTTTAAGTACAAGCTAAAGATAAAGATACTAAAGATACTACGTACATTACTTAGAAATTTGTGAAGGTTATACTCATAAAATTTATTTTAAAATGTATTCGTATTGTCAATTCCTACCAGAGTTTCTGGAGATAACAACTGGATGCCTACTAGGTCAGCTCTAGACATCCATAATCATAATAAAAATTATAATCTTTCATTTTTATTTCATACTTCATAGTCAAATTGTTTGATTATATGTCATTTGCTATTACTTTTGCCTTAATGGCATTAGTTACATTTCTTAGCTAAATATACAGTCACATGCAAGTTATTTGTTTGTTTTATCTATTTTTTGTTAAAACCTTCTCCTTATATTTATTTACTTTTTTAACGTTTAAAGTTTGTCTTCAAATTATCCCTTTAACTTTTGCTATTCCAGAATCTCCAGACACGCGCCTAAAAAACAGGATCTGGCCTACTATGCAAAGCAAAAAGCAAAGCGGGGCGCCGAGTTGCCATTCTATCAATATTGTAGTGAGCCGCTAGTTTAGTGTTAGGCGTCGCACTTGGTCAGCAGTTTTCCTCGCCCTCCCCCTCGCCCTCGCCCTCGCCCTGGGTTGCTGTCTGCCGCTGGTCAGCTTCCCGCCTTCCCTTGTCTGCCTGTTTGCTGCCCGTTTCCTGCGCCTCTGTTCTCAGCCCTCAGCTTCTCTGCTGTGGTCTGTCCTTGCTTCGATCCAGTCCTGTTTCCCCTGTCATGTGAGCAAGTCACATGACAGATCTTGTTTTCTTGGAGTTTTTCTTAGACTATAGACTGAACTACCCAAGTCCGGACTAGCTAGTCTGGACTAAGCTTTCTGAATACGGCCTCTTGTGCGCTTTGGGCAGAAAAGAATCCCGTGCTATAAATAGGACCCCTCCCCCTTGTTTCCGTAAAGGAGTTTCTCTAGAGTCTAAAGTTCTGAGTGTTCAGCGTCCTGTCTGACCGTTAGTCATCCGTTCTCTAAGTGTCTGAAACGCCCGTTCTGCGTCTGCGTACATTTAATTTCCTATAATTGGTCTGACTGAGACCCCTCTAAAGCCAACCCCGAGCCTACGGCAGGCTAACACAGCCCTCCAATCCACCCACCAAGCCCCCACCAGGCGAGCGAGACGCTTTAAGGATCTGCTGACGAGACGCCCTCTACGTTGAGCTGCAAATCTGCACACGGTGCTGAGTTCGTTGACTTGTTTATTTCGTTCCAACGGGAAGCTCACCTCATCGAAGGCCGAGACCTGAAGGAACTGGTGGCAGCACTACCTACGCTACTAAGAGCTAAGAATGCTTCCGATAGAAGAGGCTCGAGACTTAAGGTAAACTTAAGTGCCTAAACCGGGAAGCCAACAGCGTCTACTTCAATGGTGAAGCAGCGGTGAGATCCGACTACGACACACCCAAGCCAACCGCTCTTTTGAGAACGACGTCGGCCAGCAACTACGACGAGATCAACATGTTCAACGAGCGAGACGAGAGCCGGTGCAGCAGCCGGCTGGATCAGCACGTCAGTAGTTCAAGGCCTGCGGCAGCAGACGCCGCCGCGGCAGCAGCAGTGAGCAACGACTTCTGTCAGCAAACGACGCCGAGGCGAGGTGCGAGAAGCGATGTTTCCGACGACCCGCCAGACGATCTTTTGCAAGGCCTGGACAACATTGGCCAGAACATCACGCACCAGGACGTGAGGACCATGATTGCAGCCCTGCAGCAACAGATGGAGCGGACCGTGAGTAAATAAGTTAAGATCGTTAAATTTACTCCAAGTCAGAACATTCACGTCTGGCTTGCCGCGTTAGAGCAGCGTTGCAAGATGGGGCGCATCGTCGACCCGTTCGAGATGAAGCAACACCTCATCGCGAGTCTTGACTTAGCTACTGCGTAACCTGCCTTGCTTGGTATGAATCTTCCGCGTTTCGCCAGCTACGAGGAGGTTAAACAACTTCTGATAGAGCGATTTGCCCGTCATGGTGGTGCTGATGAGTACCGAGAATTGCTGCGACGTCGTCAACAAGGCAAGAATGAGTCAGCAGAAGAGTTTGCTGACGACCTGAGAACTCTTGGTGAACGTGCGTATCCTCAAATGCACCCTGAAGACCGCGAGAAGGAACTTGCCGATCAATTTCTTGCTGGTATCCGGACGACTCCAGACTTTCGTGAACGGCTTTACTGGATTCGCCGACTAGAAGGCGCCAAAGAGTTGGCGCAGCGATCCGCTAAACCCCCGGTTCGGATGTTTGACGGGGAGCAGGACGGCGACCCGAAGCCCGACGTCACTGCCCAAGCCTTGCCAACTCCAACCGATTTGATCGAGAAGCAGCAGCGACTGCTTGATCACCTGGTGCAGCGTGACCAACAGCAGACAGCAAGCCCGTCATCGAAGGCTGTGATCTGCTACGGATGAGGACAGCCCGGTCACCGAAGTGCACAATGCCAGTTTCGCCAGAACCAGGGAAACGGCCAGCCGGAGAACGACAACGGCACCGCCCTCCGAGAGGTCCAAGCCAAGGCTACTTGGCAGACTCCGAGAGGTCACCAGAAGAAGAGAATGTCGGCTGTGCAGCCAATGCCCAGTCCGACAGTCGCTCGTCAGTAAGTGACGCGGAGTGCAGAGGTTTCGTGGACACCTCCCTGAATAAAAAAATCCATTCGCATGAGGCCGATCCGTACGTCACAGGCCGAGTAGCGAGTCGAGAGGTCCCTTTCTTGCTAGACAGCGGCAGCCGGAAAAACTTCCTTGGTTCGTCAACCTGGGCCGCTATTAGACCTCGGATGCCTCGTTGTATTATATCGCATGCTCTATTCCCGATTGCGTAACTATGTATGACGGGACGCAGCTCCCTCTTGCTTGCAGTGTGTCCGCCGCGTCACGCAGATCTCTCTAAAGTGCCAGGCTGCCCCGCAGGCGCCCTTCTCCGACGGGATCGCCCGCAGCATTGTCATGATCCACAAACAGGTTGAGGCAGACATGGCCTAGGAAGCCGCTGCCGCCAACCAGGAGGAGTCCAAGCCCACGCCAGCTAGCCTCGAAACGACGGGCCGTGAGCATCGCCGTTCCCGAACTGCAGCTCACATCTTCATAGACCTGACAGAGCCGGATACTCCGATGCCTCGTCCCGGGAGCGAGATCACCCAGGCCGGCCCTTCCGTCACTGAGGTCGTGGCGAAGAGTTTCGCTACAGCTTCAGCATCACCGATCAGCGGCAAGCGGGTCAGCGGCGTTGGTGACCCAGGCCGAGCGACGAGACGCCCGACCGGAGACGTCCGCTGACGCTGGCGGACCACTGGCAGACACTAGCACCGCCCCCAGTTTCTTCAGCTCGGTCGGCCAGGAGCGTCGGCTAGAGCCGGCCTCACCACCTCGTGACGACGAGACCTGGCTGCCAACGGTCCCAGAGTCCGAGGTCTCGGAGGACCCAGAGCAAGCCGAGGCCGCCTGCCAGACCGAAGACCTCCCCGAAAGCCGAGATCCCTATGCGGCCGCCTGGACCGAGCTGGCTACGGAGGTCCGCTGGGCCCTGACCTCGGCCATCCGGAACCCCCAGCGCCGCCGAATTCGCCGGATCCGCAGGCGGCGGTCCCGGGAGCGGCCAGAGACGACGATGGAGAGCCAGTGCCGGCGAACCTCGCGCCAGAGGTCCAAGCCGCCGTCAATCGCTACATCAAGGCGGTGTATTACCAGGCTCAATTACTCACGGGCGCCGCTCAGCTGGGCACCCTGCCAACCCTTGGGGCAGGATGGCCGCGGTGGGCCAGCCTCCGCGCCCTGAGTGACGACTACCGATAGCGGCTGATGGACGAGGCCGCCCAGCTGTCCGCGCCAACCCTGCGAAACCCACCGCACCCGGAGACGGCCCGCACAGTCACCCGCTTGATCGCTGGCCAAGCTCCCGAGGTTCCGGACATTGTGCGGATGTGCGACCGGGTACCAAGGCTAAGCCGCGTGTGCTCATGACAGTGACCAGGAGAGACTAGTTAATCGGCACTGGCCCTTTCCCCTTTTAACTTGCCTAGGCCTGTGCTTGAAGGCGCATTTCGTTCGCTCCCAATCTCTAGCCCCTTTTTCTGCAGTCCAGGGGCAACTGCATTGCGTACAGGCCTTTGAATCTCGGGTTTTCTTTACGGTTAGCCCGGCCGCATTTAACCCGTAAATTCGCCTTTTTACGAGTACGAGGTATTTTCCCCTTTCTGCCTTCCTCGGAAGCGCCCATTGATCCCGCGGGCTCTGCCAATTGACTCCCGGCATCCCACCATATTCAGGCGCTAATTTTCTGGGCCGGCGCCCCCAACCTGCTACTGAATTGTAATTTTTGGTGCCATTGTGCCCGAGAGACTTGCCAGCCTCTTCGTTTTTAAGCTCTATTTTAGGGCTCTGCCCTGGCGCGGGCAACCACTTTTAGGCATCCGGTGCTGCGTAGGTTTGCCAAATTTTAAGCAATGTCTGCTGCTCCATTTTTTAGCCTCCCGGGCTCTGCCAGCCTTTAAGGCATCCCGCCATATTTAGGCGCCTTTACTTCGCAGGGGCCGGCGCCCCCCGCTACGCCATTTCGGGCTACAATCCCGGCCTTGGCCCAGCCGTGCAATAATTCTGCCCATGACATCGCCACCTTTTTGCCAGACATTTTTAAGTAAACCCATTATTTTCAACTATTAAATAAAAGCGCGCTCCGCTTTCACTCCGCCTCTTTATTTGAACGGGGAGAGTGTAGTGAGCCGCTAGTTTATTTATCTAAAGTCATCCGTTCTCTAAGTGTCTGAAACGCCCGTTCTGCGTCTGCGTACATTTGCTTTCCTATAATTGGTCTGACTGAGACCCCTTTAAAGCCAACCCCGAGCCTACGGCAGGCTGACACAGCCCTCCCATTCATCCACCAAGCCCCCACCAGGCGAGCGAGACGCTTTAAGGATCTGCTGACGAGACGCCCTGTACGTTGAGCTGCAAATCTGCACACAGTGCTGAGTTCGTTGACTTGTTTATTTCGTTCCGACGGGAAGATCACCTCATCGAAGGCCGAGACCATGAAGGAACTGGTGGCAGCACTACCTACGCTACTAAGAGCTAAGAATGCTTCCGATAGAAGAGGCTCGAGACTTAAGGTAAACTTAAGTGCCTAAACCGGGAAGCCAACAGCGTCTACTTCAATATCCAGTTCTTCAGACTCTGATGATTTTCGTTTGGGTCTAGAAGATGCAACCCATGGACATGCAGAAGATTGGCAACCACGAGTGACTTCGAGTCCAATTCTATTTGACCAATCAGATTCACACTCAAGTGGGTCATTGCAGGACTCGAGCATCTCGTCGTCAGAAGGCTTGTTTGGGAATGCGACAATGAGTGTTGGTTAATTTAAATTTTAAAAGACGGTTTACATCACTAGTTGCAAGCAAGCGTGTCAATGACACAACTGCCGCTGCCTTTCTTTGCCACTGTGCCAAAACGTTAGCATGATAAGCAGTCCCTTCCTCAATCTTGCAACTTACAAAATCGCTTCTCCAGCCATGCAGCTTGGCACATAACACAGCATATGGCGGAACCAGCCGCCACACTTCACAGACATGACTTCTGTCGTCGCCTCCTCCGCAATTCTATTCAGAACAAGGATTCGCCAACCTAATTCGAAATTTAGGCCAACCTAGGCCAACCTAGTGCGATACATTCTTGCACCTTAATTTTTCCCTTTAATATGCCTATTTTTCATTTTTAACTATATATTCACAGCACAACGTACATGTACATTCGTTAGTTTCTTTTTTTGTTTTTAGTTGTATGTTTTCATACTTTCTTTAATATTTGGAATGTTATCAAAACATCCATTGTGTTAACCGATCATGTTTTTATATTTTAACTGTTTTGTTAGTTTTTAAAGTAATACAAATATACATCTTTTTGCATCGAATATCAACTTTTTCAAAAGTTGCAACTGCGCCCTTGTAATGTGCCCTTCGGTTTGAATTAAAAAAAATTGAATATGTGGCTAGTTCGTCAGTTATTTTTTGGTCCTCACTGAAGCTCTCTCGATGTATAGGCTTCATAGGCTCTCATTGTTAAGCGTGTTGCGTTTGCTTAATAAACAATTTTTTTATAAACGTTCTAGACGTTCTGTCAATTTATATATATAAATATATACAAATACAATATTGTATATGCATATATTTAGCAGAGAAAGCGAGGATCAGCGATTGGCTATTTGCTCAGTGCACTACTCCAAGTAGGATAGTAAAAACGTTATGTAACATGATAATTGCAATAAAATTGCTATTTACAAGAAATTTATTGTAATCCTCATGCAAGTTATATGTAATTGACGTGCCATTTTTGTGCAGTTAAATTTCAAGAAAATATCTTACCGAAATTGCAACTAAAGTGCAATTTAGCTTAGGCTTCTCGCAATTAAAAAGAACAATTCACTTGTAATTCGCTTGCAAGAATGGCGAAATTATTGCGTCTCCGACTGCAATTTTTGGTAATTCTGCGCAATTTTGTTTATCTAGTGTTACAAAATATTTTTTTTAAAATGGTGCTTCATATCGGCAGCGGATTATTTATGCTTCTAATTTCTTTTATCCGCGACTTTTACTGCCTGCAATGGAACGTTTTAATTTGTTCAGTTGCAACTTTTATGTTCATTCTTATAGTGCAATACATAATAATACTATAGTACACTATACAGTTTTTGTGCGGCTCCAAAATACTTCCTCGTCGAATAGTTTCTTTTGTAGTGACCTTCGCGAAAGTTCTATACCGTATGATGTTTATTTCCTGAAAATTCTGCAATACAGTACGAGTTAAATTCTAGAAAATTCTTTATCTAGCTATCTCTAATCACGTAGTAAATATTTCTACTCATTAAATATTTAATTACTGTAATTCGTCATTATACAAAATATGAATACCGTACGTACGATACTTACTATAGAATTTGTTTTAATGCACTAGAACGATTCCAGAAATTTCCGGAAGGTCAAATTATAGTATAAATATACAGTAGCCAAACCAGCATTTTTCTCCAAGCCTCTTCGATATTCAAGCAACTCAAGTGCTAACCAAAGAAGCAAAACAAAGGCGAACCACCGCCTAGCTCTACCTTCTTCATTTCCTAGCCGCTACAATTGGTCCGGTGAGGCGACACCAAAGATGTCCAACGAAGACTCAATTCAACCCGAAGCCGACGCACTCCAGGGTCAGGACGCCGCGAACGACGACGCTGCGCCAACTGGTCAACCAGCAGTGGCAGCTGTAGCTGTCAAGCCACCACCCTTCTATCGGACAAATCCAGAAGCGTGGTTCTGCACTCTGGAGGCGCAGTTTAACTTAGCGCACATCACCTCTGAGAAAACTAAGTTTTTTCATCTGGTCGCCCATTTACCCGAGGACATCGGCTCGGTCTTCCTGTCCAGGGATTCGCTATCGTCAGCTAATGCGCAGAGCTACACCAACCTGAAGAAAGGCGTCTGCAACATGCTGCAGAAGAGCCAACAAGAAAAAATCAATGAAATCCTAGCAACCTCAGACCTCGGCGGAGATAAACCTTCGATCTTTCTCCTGGTCGCCAAGATGTCGCAGTGCGGACTAAATTTTACGACGTGCCCGGATATGGTCAAAGCAACCCTGCTCCGCTGCCTACCCAGCGAGTTCCGCATCGCACTGTCGGGTTTCCAAGGCCAATCCCCTACGGAGATCGCCACCATCGCCGACGCGATGTTCAGCGTCCAGAGTACCGGCGGGAAGATCAACGCAGTAGGGCAGCTCGGAGCAGCGCAGCCTGTCGCTGCCATCCCAGCTCTGCACACCCACGGCTCATCTGCGACACGGGGGCCACCTCGCAACGATGTGCCGCCGTTCCGACCTGGTCATCGTCCAGTCGTCTGCCGCGAGCACGTCTTCTACGGCCTGCAGGCGCACACATGCCGCCGGTGGTGTCAGTTTCCGAAGTTGCCGGGACACCAGCCACGCGTGCCCGCCCAGTCTCGCTCTAACTCGCCTGTGCGTCGCGGTCCGGGAAACTGGGCGGCGCTGCCCAACACGCGGCAGTAAATTAAAATTAAATTAATTTTACTGATAAATTTAAATTATCCGTGATGACATTATTCTTCATTCTTTGTTAACTCCAAACCCATTGGATAAGTTCTGAAATTTTATTTCTTTAAACTTTTTAGTAAACAAGTCACCTACATCAGTTTGAAATGTGAGAAGTATATATAGCTTGTATAAAACTTTGCATATTTGAAAGTACTTGAGAAGTAAGTCGAGAAAACATTGCATACTTGCCACGAGGTTGCATTATTGACTTACGAAGTACTTAGCAAGTTTGGTTTTTTTTCTCGGGTTAGGTCCCAAATCACAAGTCATGGCTTTTTAGTCTTCAATTTAGTCGTAGTCTTAGATATAAGTTGGACTCTCAATCTCAGCGAGTCAGTTTGATAACCTCAGTCAGTTCAAAGACAACTTAATCACTTAGGACGGGAGTCTCGCCATTCGTGGTGATTGAGTCAGTTACTTTTTGTGGGAACAGATAGGTTTATGGCACTGTTTTCGGGCACAGCAAAAGATATTCAATTCGTACTACTCGTTAGTAGACGATCTGCTATACAGCACCGTAATTAACGGCAAGTAGAAAAATTAAACCCTAGCACGTTTTCATCAATTTCAAAGGTTTTTAAGGTAAGTCAGGCTGAATATTATAAATCTACTACAGTAGCTGGTTAGATGTTTGGCACCTGTCTAATAATCATCCTGGATAATAATCATAAAAATTGAAATTGACCCAGCCACTGAAATAAATGCCCAAACCTGTAGGACTCGATGAAGCCCATGTAGGTCTCCACAGCCGGTCCCTTGTCGCGAATCCAGGCCCTCGACCCGGCCTTGTGCTCGTCGATGCTGCCGCCGGCGAACGAGGCCGCGTAGCGACGCAGCATCTCCGCTTGGTTGGCGTTGAGCGCAGCGGCTTCGGCGTTGCGCAGATGCGGCAGCGCCAGCGACATCAGCTCGCGGTAGCCGCCCCGCTCGACACTGAACTTGCCGCTGCGACCGCTGGCTTCGTCGGTGAAGTCGGTCGGCTCGGCCACGACGCTCGACTCAGCCGCAGCCTGACGGATGAGACGGGAAGGAGCGATGAGGTTGCCCACTGGTTTTTAATTAGCGCGGCTCTAAAACAATTTTTGAATCTGAAGAGCCACAAAATTACAACCGCCTCAACGTGCCTTGACTTCAGTGCCGAAGCATATATGGCTGATTTTCTCGCCCTCCGATCAATAGGCGGAATAGCCACACTGTAGACAAAGACTAGGTTTAGGCTAGGCGTAAAGTCTTAAGTTCGCGTCTGCCTCCCCGCAGACAATTAAAATTGAATTTTTTCATTCATTTGTAGCTTGTGCATCGACTGATTAGAACATTTTTGTTCAATTAACAAGGCACACTTATTGAATTAAATTTGCTATTCGGCACAAGTCGCATATCAAGGCTGACGGGGGGAATTACTGAGATTGCTTGCTTTCGCCAGATGCTTGCTATTTAGGGATACACGCTACAGGGGATGCTTTCTATCGGAGGATGCTTGCTATCTTGGGGTTTTTGAAATCGAAATCTGAATAAGAAAGAGATCAAATAATGCTATAGTGGAAATTTTCATGATAAAGACAGCCCCGTGGAATTTTTTTGAGTGGAACAACCAAGGGATGGAGTTAGGATGGCAAGCTCCGACTGGAGTTGGAATTGGCTAGTCCACTCTACTATTACCAAATATATAGTTGTGTTGGCCGAATTTCATAAATTTAGCTGTCGCTAACTTTATAATCTTGATTGTACATTATCTGCTATTGTACATTGTACAATATTATTACTATTATTATTATTAGATTAGCATTCAGTTATGTTAATGTGGTCATGTATCGAGCCGCTAGTTTAGTGTTAGGCGTCGCCCTACTGTCAGCAGTTTCCCTCGAACCGCTTTGGGTTGCTGTCTGCCCCTGGGCAGCTTCCCCTTTTTTGGTCTACCTGTGCTCCGTCCCTTTCCCTTTGCTCTGCGTTCTTCTTTGCAGCCATGGGCATCTCTGCTGTGGTTTGCTCTTGTTTTGCTTCTGTCCTGAGGTCACGGCAGTAGCCTGTTTTCCCTTGTCACGTAAGCAAGTCACATGACAAGCCAAGCCTAAAGTGCAGCACATATGTTTTTTGATTATTTTTGTTTATTTATTCATTTTTTATTATCTGTGAAGGATTCTCTATTTTCTCGGATATCTCAATTTCTCCGTACAGTTCAATTCAGTTCGTCTCCGCTCGCGCGTGTGCGTACATTTGAACTCTTCTGTTATTGGCCTGACTGTCCATTCAAAGGCACCAAGCCAACAAGAGGCTAACTTTGCCCTCCCAACCACCCATTGAGCCCGACAGGATCTGCTGACGAGACGCCTTAGTGCGTTGAGCTGCAAATCTGCACGAGGTGCTGTGTTCGCTCGTCTGCTATTTCTTCGCGAAGGAAGGTCACCTCACCGAAGGCCGAGACCAAACGGGCTGGTGGCAGAACTAACTACGCTACTAGGAGAATGCTTCCAAGAGGACGCGCGAGACTTAAGTATAACTTAAGTGCCAGTAAATTGGGAAGCTAAAGCTCTGTACTTTAGCAGTCACGTTAATTGCCTGAGGAATTTAAGATATCGTGGAGACGTTTAATTCCAACTAATGAGACTCTTTTATTTCAGTCAGCAAAATTCCGCAAAAGTTTCCTTGACTTTCTTTCTTTCTTTCTTTCCTGACTATCATTCAGTTTACGACTGGCAAGCAGCAATGCGCCATCATCAATGACGACGACGACATTGATGGCTATCGAACTGTTGGCCATCCAGTGTCTGTCATCACCGCAAACACGAATAAAAAACGGCTACTCGTCATCTAGCCAAAATCGTCAAGGGTCCGTATGCCTCATTAAACCAAGTAAATGTTTTTTCCAAAACTCTGCCAATCCAAAACTCTGCCAAACCGCCGCAAATTCACAGGATCAGCAGACAGTGGTAGAAACCTGCCCAAAAAAAGAGGAGCAACTCCGGAACCTCAAAAGTGAAAACTCGGCTCTTCGTCAGGAGCTCGCTGTGTCATTCGACAATTCACGGCCTGGAGCAGCAGCTTGACACCTAACAAAAGACGAGTCAAGATTTAATAAAAGAAATCACCGACTCGTAAAGTTCGTGCTGCGCAGTTGAAACGGCGCGCACTTCTTTCCGTTTTCGCGGCTATTACTGCTCTAGCCAACGACGACAAAGGCGACACAGACGATGAAAATGAGAATAACAAAGCCACGCCTTCTGACTACCAGGCACAACTGCTGCGCAACGTAGCACAGCATGCTGGGTCGTCTAAAAACCATGACCGGGTTCTTGTGCCCCTGTCAGCCGCTCTGACGGACACTTTGGTATGCAGGGGTTCATTATATTGCGTACGTACATTAATAGGTGTCGGAAATTCAGTTTGAATTTCTTACTCCGGTATTTTATTCATAACACCCGAATTGAATTTGTCTGCTTTTCAAATAATGAATACATAAATTATTATGACAATGAATGAATGAAAACGTATTCATGAAAATAAGCAACAGGTGCGTTCAATCGACCGAACGACTATATAAACGACGTAATAAGCAAGTATAAGACGGCAGCCAACATCGACGCTGTTTGCAAAGTTTTTGGAAACCTACGCACCTTCATTAGAGCGCTTTTCTCCAAAGAGGACCTTGTTAATTTGTCCTTTACGGGCCGCAGCTAAAGCGACGCAGTGCGTCAACCCGCGGACGCCCATAGGCTGGATGTCATTGTTACACATCTAAACAATAATGGCGTCGAAGTAGCTCGGAAGGAGCTGCAGCGGGTTTACGCGGCCTGTGTCGATGCCGTTTGGCAGGCCCAAAAGCGCAAGGCCCGCTTGCCGTCCAATGCCAATGCCAAGCTGCACAAGCAAAGCGCTGCTACATGTTCCGCTAGTGCAGCCACCGACGCCGGTTTAGCAAAGAGCGGTAATGGTTTAGTGTTGTGAGAAGCTTTTAAAAGTGGAAAATCGTTTAAATTTCAGTGTAGTACGCTCGTATACTTTAGTATACATTGAGTATCAGAAAAGGGTGCGCTTTCGGATAATTTCTAGAATTTTGAGACAGGCCAATGGCGTCAGGAGTACCGTAACAAAAACAAGTTAGCAGAGAGCAGAGAGCGCAACTGGCAGTGCATGGTGGAATGACACCATTGCCAATTCTCGGGATTGCCTCTAGAACTGTCTGTCCTTTACTTAAAAAATTATATTAAATCGATGAAAATCGGAGCTTTATACAACACCGTCCTATTTCTCCACAGATAAAAGCCCACGTTATTTCGGGTCAAAGTAGGGAGTTATTACGGTTGTTTAAAATGTCGATGAGTGGTTGGTTTTTAGACCGATTTTCCTCTTTCGGTCCGACAAAAACCGATGAAAATTGAGCGCTGATAAATATTGAACTATTTTTATCTTTTTATTGCCATTTACTGTCTAAACTACCCGATATTCCGTCTCTTGTGTCGATCAGTGAAAATATGAAAGTCGGAGTTGCGTCCTAACTGGAGAGCCGGTGTCCGCACAACTTTAAGGTCTCTAATTTATCTAAGTTTCGCACCTGCATAATCCGATAAGGGCCACTGTCTGCACACTTGAACAGCCTCTAATTTATCTAAATTTCTAAGCTACGGCGGCAGCTACGGCGCCAGTTCCGGCGCCAGCTAAGGCGGCAGCTACGGCGCCAGCTACGGCGCCAGCTACGGCGCCAGCTACGGCGGCAGTTACGGCGCCAGCAGCGGCGGCAGCTACGGCGCGGCCAACAACAATAGCGCGGCCAGCTACATCGCCAACTTTGGCACCCATGCAAACCGGAAAGACCGACAGCCAGCCAATCCGGCGAGCGAAAGCTGCACTGAAAGAGTCTGTAAGAGCTGGCCATGACTACAAGTGCCCTTTCCGTACAGGGTGCGTTGTGCGCAGGTCGAGATTTGCGCAGCACGTTAAAGTGTGCCATCGCCTTGTGTACGAAATCTTTCTGAAAGAGCATGATGGCGAGGCTTTAAAAGTGAACCATGCTCTGACGGCTTTTATAAAGGCGAAGGACGAGCAAAGCAGGTAAGCAGGTAGGCTTTTGGAGGTAACCACAAAATCATTTAGAAATGGGGTTTTAGAGCTGTAGTCTATAGTTTCTAAGACTTACTGGTAGTGATACTGCTTTTATTTAATAATATTATCAGCTTTATTTATTGATAATTATTATCAATTGTTATCAACATTATTTTAACTATTTTCATAATGCTTAGCTTCAGTTATAACTTAATGAGGAGCTGTTTGTGCTACCTTGGCAGAAAATAATTGTCCTAGCAAAATCTAAAATTCTGCAAACTACGAGTATGCCAATTGGCATATTATTTTCCTCAACTGTCCTTTTGGCATAGTTGGCAGTTATGACATGATGTGAGTCAAGATTAAGATAATAAGCGGTGCATAGTTATTGTTTGTATTTGACGGTTGAATCATAAATCTTGAGCGCGTAGCTCTAGACGGGGTCTTGAGGGGAAGAAGGGGTGAAACCGAGAGGGGAAGCTCTGCGAAGAAATAGTGTAATTCCATAGACTAACTAAACAGTAACAGAACAAAAACAATAATGCTATAGACTGAGCTCTAATGCACAACATGTCCCCTTCACGGAACAAAGGGCTTGGACCCTCCTGTCCCGTAGCAGGGGTACCCGGATCTTGGTCGACGTTCGGAACTGGAGCATCGGTTTCATAGCCCTCCTGTAACTGCATGGCCTCTAGCACGCGTTGCTGCTCCCGACTGTCTCGAAGTCCAGCGATCAGCGCCATTCGAATCAACTCTTCCGATGGGCTTTGGCTCGAGCGTAGAGTCGAATTTGCAATCGATTGCAAAGCCGAAGCCGGCTCACAAAGTCGCCAATGGACTCGCTAGGCGCTTGACGAACGTTGAAGAACCGCGCCCGCTCCGCCACAGTCAGCTTCTCTCTGGGTCGTAGGTAGTCCAGGAGTGTTTTCTCAATGTCCGCAAACGACAGGTCGGCTACCGACCGAGACACAAGATCTCGTGGAGACGCAAGATCTTGCAATTTTTCAAGTGCAGTCAGACAGCAATAAGCTAGGAAATTGTCGGCGATGCATTTCTTTTCTGCAGTGTCAGTCCATCCTTTCGCTCTGGCCAACGCTTGGAAGGCAGTCAGCCATGTTTGCGCCCTCTCCGGCTTTTCCAGCGGCAGGTTGCCGAGTTGCGATGCTATTGATGTGAGTCTATAATTATGCTAATCAGCATATTACTATGCCAGACAGAACAAAAGACAATTGTTACATACTTATTCGAATATAATTGTGCCATAACTGTGCCATAACTGTCAATGAAGCCCATTTTTGTTACTAATTAGGAATTATTTTTGTGTTTTTTTCTCTGTTTTTCATATGCCATTTGACAAAGTCAAGGGACAAATATTTCCTGATGTGTTTGTGTCCCATTCTTGCACTATCTAAAAATTCTTAATTTCTTATTTTTTCGATATTTTAAGATGCACAAAAAGTGTCAATGCCTTGAATAAAATTTTATTCCCTATTATTCCCTAACTCTAACTCTCAAAAAAACACAGTCTTAACAAAGGCCTTAAAAATTGCAGGACAAAAAGCATGCGCGCCTTATAAGCGATGAGCAGGTATCGGCGCTCATGGCTTTTAAGAGGCAACTGCTGGCCGAAGCTGAAGCCGAAGAAGATCAGGCAAAAGGCATCAGCGACAAGGAGATGCTTGCTGTCGGAATGGTTATTTGTTTCGGCGAGGGAAATGCTAATTGACAGGACGTAGCCTGCAATTTTTACATTGCTGGAGGTGCGGCAATGGGCCGAGCATCCTGAGAATGAACTTTAGGTGAGCCTCCTACGAATTCTTTTACTATGCACTAAGTAATGCCTAGAGTAAAAGTGGCTTTAAACTGTTCCTTTTTGCAATTGAATTCGTCACAACTACAAAACATTTCGTCCCCTAGACTAACATAGATAGTTAATTAATCTTCTAATACTGATACTATTAAAGTCTAAGATAAGTTTAAAGTCGTTATTAAATAAATTAGACTGAGAACGAAAAGTTTTGCAAACTGGGATGAAACAGCGCAAACGCTACTGTCTATGGCATATTCTGAATTAAGCTCTCGTTTTCGTAGATAAAGTATGTCGCAGTTTGAAAGAATTAAATTGCCAAAAGGTATACTAGAAGTACTAGAAGCACACAATATCTTACATTACATGTTCCATTAATCCACCAGCATAAAATTAGGACACTCACAATTTCCAGAAGGGTCACTTTCAAATGAACTTGTATTGTCATGCACTACAAACTCAGCAGTATAGAGTGTATATAGCAGTATATATAAAGTGTGCTTATGTTTAGATCAGAGAATGGTAAGCATTATAAAAAAATCTACTTGGTTAGGGACAATTTTGTCAAGCCAAAAATGGTTAAATTTTTTACGATTTCTCTAAAGCTGTGCAATATTTTCTAATTTAATTCAGGTGGCCAAGCACAAGACGATGCAGTACTTTGGCGCTGCGAAACTAAATGATCATGAGTGCCGCAGCCTGCTCCTACGCCTGCTTCAACGAGGCGAAAGCCAAAACCCAACTGCCGAGGACGCTGCAAGTCCGTTCATTAAATTCAAGTATGGCAGCTTCGAAGGAATGTTCCGAGAACACAGGACTCGGTTCAGCGAGTTATTGCACAATGTAACATGCACAAGCTTTCGTGTGTTCATTGAAACGAAAGTGAGTATTGCTGTTCCTTAAATTTTATAAACAATTCTTTTGTGTGCCTCTTAATTCTTATCACTGCGAGTCAGCGATTTCTTCCCTTCTTAGTATTGTGACCTAGCTAATTTGCAATCGACAAGCGAGGGGTATTTATGGATAATTCTTGTATGTATATTTAGTTATATAATTATTTACACTAACAAATAATGTCTTTAATATTTATCCTTAATGTCAGAAATTATAAATTTCGATTGTTAATTTGTTTATTAACTTTTATTCATATCATTTTTCCAGGCTCTCCTGGCTGGAGAAGATAAACAGCTGGTGGCTGACTGACTACCATACTCCAAAAGTGGCACGTGATGCATATCAAGTGCACACGGACTGCTACCGAAGAGCGGGCAGCGACGTTCTCATGAAGGCAAATGAAGCGTCGACTGGCCAGGTAATTGGAATTAAGAAATTAAAAGTATTTTTTCACTAGCCTTTACGAAAATTATTTCATTATTATTATATTTGATCTTAGAAAGTAAATAAAAGCCGTCGAACCTTCTGCCCAATTTAGGTTGCCAGCAATCTGCAAGCAGGAGTGCCACAATGCCGTTCCACAGATGCAAAACCGGCTGAGGCCAAGCGCCGCCGGCCGCTTAGCAACGCCACAGCCTCTGGCAACGAGACATCGGCTGAGGCCAAGCGCCGCCGGCCGCTTAGCAACGCCACAGCCTCTGGCAACGAGACATCGGCTGAGGCCAAGCGCCGCCGGCCGCTTAGCAACGGCACAGCCTCTGGCAACGAGACATCGGCTGAGGCCAAGCGCCGCCGGCCGCTTAGCGACGCAAAAGCCTCTGGCAACGAGACATCGGCTGAGGCCAAGCGCCGCCGGCCGCTTAGCGACGCAAAAGCCTCTGGCAACGAGACATCGGCTGAGACAAAGCGCCGCCGGCCGCTTAGCGACGCCACAGCCTCTGGCAACGAGACATCGGCTGAGACAAAGCGCCGCCGGCCGCTTAGCGACGCAAAAGCCTCTGGCGGTGGCAGCGAGAATCCGGTCGGAAAGAAGAACGAGCAGGGCGACTTAGTTTGTGCCTATTGGCCGAACGGAAAAGAAAGCTGGTGGCCAGCCATGGTATGCCGACCATCCTTAAGGAGAAAAACCTTGTCGAGGCGGCCTGCACTTGCAATTTTTTGGCAAGCCGCCAACGCGTGGTTGGATATTCAACTGGCGCCAGTTTGATAAGCAAGCCGATCTCAAGGGCGAAAGCAAATCCTTCAAAATTGCACTTAAACATGTAATTTCAGCTTCGGAGATTCCAAAAAAGCATGAACGTCTTGAAAAAAATTGTGAAGCTGTCATTGTCATCGGTGTATGTACATGTAAATACCAATGTTAACATTTTTAATCATGTTTTCCTATATCCTAAGTTGTAAGTTTTTGCTTGTATGCTCAATTTTCTATTGTATGTTTTTGTGTTTGCGTTGTGCTTTTTCTACTCTCCATTACCAACTGAATGCGTTTAATTTTTTTCAAACTTCAACCTATGCTATATTTTTTATGCTATATTTTAATGCTAATTGTAAAAAGTTTTGCTTTGTATGCTTTTGCTGTGATTTTGTGCTGTCATTTTGTTTGTATCCTTTTATTGTACTTTCTTTTTTTACTATTTCATTATTTGTACAGTATTAGTTAATTGCTTTTAAAATTTTGATTTGTAACATACTGGTGTATGGTTCAAATAATGGTGTTTTAAATTGTTGTGTAATAAAACAAAATATATAGTCGTAAAATAAATTGTTTAATATCAAATTTTATAAATTTTAATATTGTTTTTTAGTTTTCATTTCAACTTTATACTTGTATACCTACAGCATTTCGGGTCATTTATCCACTACATGTATATCGAACTGAAACTTATATTTTTATTATATAACTTTTTCGACTACCACTTGCACTAGACTAGCACATTTGTCCGACCAGAGGGTCATCTGTCCAGTTCGTATCATTCCTTTGGGGGGGGTTTCACAAACTCGAAATTTCACAACGTCGAAAGCACCTTCTTTCACAAGGTCGAAATTTCACAAGGTCGAAATTTCATAACATCGAAAACTCAAATAGCAGCCGCTTTCACAAGGTCGAAACTTCACAAGGTCGAAATTTCATAACATCAAAAGTTTTAGCAAGAGACTTTATAAGGTCGAAATTTCATAAGGTCGAAATTTCACAACGTAGAAAACTACTGTATGGTTCTTGATATATAAAATTTTTGAGTTTGTGAAATTTCGAGCTTATGAAGTTTTGACCTTGTGAAAGTGGCTGCACTTGAGTTTTCGATGTTGTGAAATTTCGACCTTGTGAAAGCACCCCATTCCTTTATCTGCATAGTGTCATATGTCCGACAAAGGTCATCTGTCCAGTTCGTGTCATTCCTTTATCTGCATAGTGTCATTTGTCCGACAAAGGTCATCTGTCCAGTTCGTGTCATTCCTTCATCTGCATAGTGTCATTTGTCCGACCAGAGGGTCATCTGTGAAGTTCGTGTCAGTCCTTTATCTGCATAGTGTCATTTGTCAAACCAGAGGGTCATCTGTCCATTTCGTGTCATTCCTTTATCTGTATAGTGTCATTTGTCCGACCAAGGTCATCTGTCCAGTTCGTGTCATTCCTTTATCTGCATAGTATCATTTGTCCGACCAAGGTCATCTGTCCAGTTCGTGTCATTCCTTTATCTTCATAATGTCATTTGTCCGACCAAGGTCATCTGTCCAGTTCGTGTCATTCCTTTATCTGCATAGTATCATTTGTCCAACAAAGGTCATCTGTCCAGTTCGTGTCATTCCTTTATCTTCATAGTGTCATTTGTCCGACAAAGGTCATCTGTCCAGTTCGTGTCATTCCTTTATCTGCATAGTATCATTTGTCCGACAAAGGTCATCTGTCCAGTTCGTGTCATTCCTTTATCTTCATAGTGTCATTTGTCCGACCAAGGTCATCTGTCCAGTTCGTGTCATTCCTTTATCTGCATAGTGTCATTTGTCCGACCAAGGTCATCTGCCCAGTTCGTGTCATTCCTTTATCTTCATAGTGTCATTTGTCCGACCAAGGTCATCTGCCCAGTTCGTGTCATTCCTTTATCTGCATAGTGTCATTTGTCCGACCAAGGTCATCTGTCCAGTTCGTGTCATTCCTTTATCTGCATAGTATCATTTGTCCGACCAAGGTCATCTGTCCAGTTCGTGTCATTCCTTTATCTGCATAGTGTCATTTGTCCGACCAAGGTCATCTGTCCAGTTCGTGTCATTCCTTTATCTGCATAGTATCATTTGTCCGACAAAGGTCATCTGTCCAGTTCGTGTCATTCCTTTATCTGCATAGTATCATTTGTCCGACCAAGGTCATCTGTCCATTTCGTGTCATTCCTTTATCTTCATAGTGTCATTTGTCCGACCAAGGTCATCTGCCCAGTTTGTGTCATTCCTTTATCTGCATAGTGTCATTTGTCCGACCAAGGTCATCTGCCCAGTTCGTGTCATTCCTTTATCTGCATAGTGTCATTTGTCCGACCAAGGTCATCTGCCCAGTTTGTGTCATTCCTTTATCTGCATAGTGTCATTTGTCCGACCAAGGTCATCTGCCCAGTTCGTGTCATTCCTTTATCTGCATAGTGTCATTTGTCCGACCAAGGTCATCTGCCCAGTTCGTGTCATTCCTTTATCTGCATAGTGTCATTTGTCCGACCAAGGTCATCTGCCCAGTTCGTGTCATTCCTTTATCTGCATAGTATCATTTGTCCGACAAAGGTCATCTGCCCAGTTCGTGTCATTCCTTTATCTGCATAGTGTCATTTGTCCGACCAAGGTCATCTGCCCAGTTTGTGTCATTCCTTTAGCTGCATAGTGTCATTTGTCCAGTTCAGGTCATCTGTCCAGTTCGTGTCATTCCTTTATCTGCATAGTATCATTTGTCCGACAAAGGTCATCTGTCCAGTTCGTGTCATTCCTTTATCTGCATAGTGTCATTTGTCCGACCAAGGTCATCTGCCCAGTTCGTGTCATTCCTTTATCTTCATAGTGTCATTTGTCCGACCAAGGTCATCTGCCCAGTTCGTGTCATTCCTTTATCTGCATAGTGTCATTTGTCCGACCAAGGTCATCTGCCCAGTTCGTGTCATTCCTTTAGCTGCATAGTGTCATTTGTCCGACAAAGGTCATCTGTCCATTTCGTGTCATTCCTTTATCTGCATAGTGTCATTTGTCCGACAAAGGTCATCTGTCCATTTCGTGTCATTCCTTTATCTTCATAGTATCATTTGTCCGACCAAGGTCATCTGCCCAGTTCGTGTCATTCCTTTATCTTCATAGTGTCATTTGTCCGACCAAGGTCATCTGTCCAGTTCGTGTCATTCCTTTATCTGCATAGTGTCATTTGTCCGACCAAGGTCATCTGTCCAGTTCGTGTCATTCCTTTATCTTCATAGTGTCATTTGTCCGACCAAGGTCATCTGCCCAGTTCGTGTCATTCCTTTATCTGCATAGTATCATTTGTCCGACCAAGGTCATCTGTCCAGTTCGTGTCATTCCTTTATCTGCATAGTGTCATTTGTCCGACCAAGGTCATCTGTCCAGTTCGTGTCATTCCTTTATCTGCATAGTATCATTTGTCCGACAAAGGTCATCTGTCCAGTTCGTGTCATTCCTTTATCTGCATAGTATCATTTGTCCGACAAAGGTCATCTGTCCATTTCGTGTCATTCCTTTATCTTCATAGTGTCATTTGTCCGACCAAGGTCATCTGCCCAGTTTGTGTCATTCCTTTATCTGCATAGTGTCATTTGTCCGACCAAGGTCATCTGCCCAGTTCGTGTCATTCCTTTATCTGCATAGTGTCATTTGTCCGACCAAGGTCATCTGCCCAGTTCGTGTCATTCCTTTATCTGCATAGTGTCATTTGTCCGACCAAGGTCATCTGCCCAGTTCGTGTCATTCCTTTATCTGAATAGTATCATTTGTCCGACCAAGGTCATCTGCCCAGTTCGTGTCATTCCTTTATCTGCATAGTGTCATTTGTCCGACCAAGGTCATCTGCCCAGTTCGTGTCATTCCTTTATCTGCATAGTATCATTTGTCCGACAAAGGTCATCTGCCCAGTTCGTGTCATTCCTTTATCTGCATAGTGTCATTTGTCCGACCAAGGTCATCTGCCCAGTTCGTGTCATTCCTTTAGCTGCATAGTGTCATTTGTCCGACAAAGGTCATCTGTCCAGTTTGTGTCATTCCTTTATCTGCATAGTATCATTTGTCCGACAAAGGTCATCTGTCCAGTTCGTGTCATTCCTTTATCTGCATAGTGTCATTTGTCCGACCAAGGTCATCTGCCCAGTTCGTGTCATTCCTTTATCTTCATAGTGTCATTTGTCCGACCAAGGTCATCTGCCCAGTTCGTGTCATTCCTTTATCTGCATAGTATCATTTGTCCGACAAAGGTCATCTGCCCAGTTCGTGTCATTCCTTTATCTGCATAGTGTCATTTGTCCGACCAAGGTCATCTGCCCAGTTCGTGTCATTCCTTTATCTGCATAGTGTCATTTGTCCGACCAAGGTCATCTGTCCAGTTCGTGTCATTCCTTTATCTGCATAGTATCATTTGTCCGACCAAGGTCATCTGCCCAGTTCGTGTCATTCCTTTATCTGCATAGTGTCATTTGTCCGACCAAGGTCATCTGCCCAGTTCGTGTCATTCCTTTATCTGCATAGTATCATTTGTCCGACCAAGGTCATCTGCCCAGTTCGTGTCATTCCTTTATCTGCATAGTGTCATTTGTCCGACCAAGGTCATCTGCCCAGTTCGTGTCATTCCTTTATCTGCATAGTATCATTTGTCCGACCAAGGTCATCTGCCCAGTTCGTGTCATTCCTTTATCTGCATAGTGTCATTTGTCCGACCAAGGTCATCTGCCCAGTTCGTGTCATTCCTTTAGCTGCATAGTGTCATTTGTCCGACAAAGGTCATCTGTCCATTTCGTGTCATTCCTTTATCTGCATAGTGTCATTTGTCCGACAAAGGTCATCTGTCCATTTCGTGTCATTCCTTTATCTTCATAGTATCATTTGTCCGACCAAGGTCATCTGCCCAGTTCGTGTCATTCCTTTAGCTGCATAGTGTCATTTGTCCGACAAAGGTCATCTGTCCATTTCGTGTCATTTCTTTATCTGCATAGTGTCATTTGTCCGACCAAGGCCATCTGTCCATTTCGTGTCATTCCTTTATCTGCATAGTATCATTTGTCCGACCAAGGTCATCTGTCCAGTTCGTGTCATTCCTTTATCTGCATAGTGTCATTTGTCCGACAAAGTTCATCTGTCCATTTCGTGTCATTTCTTTATCTGCATAGTGTCATTTGTCCGACCAAGGTCATCTGTCCAGTTCGTGTCATTGCCTGATTAATAGGGCCGTCGCCTGTCTGTCGGGGCGTCCGCCCATTTGTTGCGCCTGGCGGACACCGACACCCGACCAGGGCGGCCAATCGGCGACTGCCAGTTGGAAACTTTTTTCCCACTGGGTTATTTAAATTTCGCACCTGCACAATCCGAAAAGAGCCGCCATCCGCACACTTGAACAGCCTCTAATTAATCTAAATTTCGCACCTGCACAATCCGATAAGAGCCGCCATCCGCACACTTGAACAGCCTCTAATTAATATAAATTTCGCACCTGCACAATCCGATAAGAGCCGCCATCCGCACACTTGAACAGCCTCTAATTAATCTAAATTTCGCACCTGCACAATCCGATAAGAGCCGCCGTCCGCAGACTTGAACAGCCTCTAATTAATCTAAATTTCACACCTGCACAATCCGATAAGAGCCGCCGTCCGCAGACTTGAACAGCCTCTAATTAATCTAAATTTCACACCTGCACAATCCGATAAGAGCCGCCGTCCGCAGACTTGAACAGCCTCTAATTAATCTAAATTTCACACCTGCACAATCCGATAAGAGCCGCCGTCCGCAGACTTGAACAGCCTCTAATTTATCTAAATTTCGCACCTGCACAATCCGATAAGAGCCGCCGTCCGCAGACTTAAACAGTCTCGTGTTGTAGGCGCTGATCTGCCGGCTGTCCAGAAATGCTTGCGCCAGTTTCGCGTCAGACTCGTCGCAGTTGTCGGAGAAATAGGCGGTCACCCCGGCTGTGCCGAGGCCCAGCTGCCTGTTGCGCTCCGTGAGGCTGCTGGCAGCAGCTCGGACGCGTTGCCAGGCAACCCGGACTCGCTCGCTGGAGGCGTGCGCCTCCGAAACCGTGATGATCCTGGATTTTACCAACAAAAACTAGCTAGAGTTTAACAGTTAAAGGCTAGCGAGCGAGAGAGGAGAGAGAGAGGAGAGAGAGAGAGGAGAGAGAGGAAGAGAGGGAAGAGAGAGAGAGAGAGGGAGAGAGAGAGGGAGAGAGAGAGAGAGGAGAGAGAGAGAGGAGAGAGAGAGGAAGAGAGGGAAGAGAGAGAGAGAGGGAGAGAGAGAGAGGGAGAGAGAGAGAGAGAGAGAGGAGAGAGAGAGGAGAGAGAGAGAAGAGAGAAAGAGAGGGAAGAGAGTGAGAGAGGGAGAGGAAGAGAAAGAGAGAGAGCGCTCTTGGCATCCTCTGTTCTGATGTCTATAGCCGAACTAGCAACTTTTTGCCTTTTTATCAAATTGCTCATAAGATCATACACATATATATGCAGCCAAGGTGTTTCAACTCAGCGAAGACAGCAAGTCACGTGACAGCGATCTGCGCAGCCACAAATGAACGAGAACATAGATAATACTCACTTGTCGAGCGCCTCCTCAGATAGATCCGGCAGAATTTTCGTGTCGCCAAATGATTTATAGTTGCCCAAGTTGCCCAGCACCTGAGTGGCGTACATGAGAAATGCGTCCCAGTCCGCATCGGAGACGCCAGCTTTGCAGGCGGCTCGCAGCTGCTCAGGCGTCTGTCGCCGGAACACCGACTGCAGCACCAGGAAGAGTCCGGGAGACTCAGCGCTGGTCTGGTGCAGGCAGATCAGGCCGCCTATCCAAGAGGCCCGGTACAGGTGATAGGCGTACGCCTTCTCAGCCTGGCTCAGCTTCTCAAATGCGGGCCCGCAGGCCAAGAAAGTCACCGGGGCGTCTGTGGGCACCGTGTAGAGAGATCGGTCCATAACTGGCTGCTGAGTTGCTTGGAGACTCGCTGAGAACAGAGCTACTTGCTGCACTGGTTGCTGGGTGAGTAGCGAGACTGCTGCTGCTGCTGTGCTTGGCAAGGTTCCAAATCGAGAAGCGGCTGCTGCTAGAGGGCGTAAAAAAGAGAGCATCGGGTGTAAAAAATAACGTGTTTTATTTTTACCTGCGACTTTTGTGCCAGTTCTGTGTACCACAGACTAAAGTGCTGACTTCGAATTCGTGAAACCTATCTGACCTAGATCATGGATAAATAATATTACTGGAACGCCAGGGGGTGTTGCATAAAATTGATTAGTCGCAAGTTACAAGCTACAAGCTTGACAAGTGAATAGTGAATAGAGACTTGTGTTGCATAGAGACTTGACTAGTTACAAGTAGGCGATAAGCTACAAGTGAATAGTGAATAGTCGCGCTACAAGCGGTTTGTTGCATAGAATCTAATGTTGACTAGTGTCATAGTAAATTCGAGTGTGACAAGTTGAGTAAACCACGAGCTATTTAAGCTTGTAATCGGTTGAAAGCATATCGCATCCATTGAGCGAAAATATTCTACGAGTCAGATTCCGAAGATTCCGATGCAGATGAGCCAATTAAGCGTCCCCGAACATTCAAGGAAAGGATAAATTTCGACTTTTATGTTGACTACAATGATCATCAGCCGAGGTTTCGCTTGCACGAGGAACATGTCGACGAATTGTTTCATCTGATTGGCGAGCGTCTGCAGCAGTCTCTCTTGTACTCTCGTACTAGACCAAGCAGGAGCTTGTTCTCGTTTGTTAAAGACATTATAATAACAGTAACTAACTCTGTGTGTGGGATGACAACGATGGCTTCTTATCTAACTTATCATTTGACTTATCTGGTCAAGTTCTACGAGCTCGTACAATATAGACCCCAAAAATTTTGCTTGCCCAGTGAATGTCTATGGTCAATCGTGCGCACAAGCTTGTAGCTTGTAGAAAACCTACACCTTTTTGCATTCAATTTCAACCAAAGTCGCATTCAATTTCTGCAAGCTGGCATTCAAAATCGGCAATCTAAATTTAGCCAACCAAATCTTCATTCAATTTAAGCATGCTCGCATTCCATTTTAGCGAACCACATTCAATTTCGGCAATCTGTATTCAATTTAATTTTGTCTCAAACTTGTCTGCTCGTTTATGGGTAAACTTTATTGACGCGTGCAGATTTTGCACTCAATTTCGGCAATCTGCTTTCAAATTCAGCAAAATTTTATTAACCAAACGTAAAACGAAACAAATGTCGTCCAATACATGTACAGTGTCATAGGGAACAGAAGCAGAAATCGAAGTCACGTCAAGTGTGGCCCTTCAGTCCCCATTGATGTGCATCCTGGCCAGGCATCTCGGTACAAAGCTGAAGCAGTGATTGTACCACTGGATACACTTGTCCTGAGTGACGCTGTCGTTCACTGTTAAATCGGCGAAGCGCATCAGCTCGTCCCTTCGATATTCAGCCAGTGTACGCCCAGCGCGAGCTTCGTCGGATGGATTGATGAAAACTTCGCGGCTGTTACTGAGTTCCGCCTTCCATGCGGAGATGGCGCTCTCAACGGGTGTTAAAAATGGACTGTATCTAGGGAGTCGACGGAACTTAGCCAGTCCCACAACCTCTTGTAATTCAGCGTCATTATGGCTGCTGACATCAAAAATAAGGTATGCAAGTTGGTGCGGTGCGGCCAGGTCATTTGAGCGTTACCCATCACAACTTGCAGAAATTCGGCAAATCTCTCCTTTGTCTTGCCGCGAGTATACGCTTGATAGTGGATCAGACCAATCTGAGGCGAAACGGCGACGCAGATGGTGATGCGAGTGCCCTTTTGGCCGGAAACGGTTCTGTAGGCCCGTTGACCGCGGAGCGACATTCCCTGTTGACGTCGCATCCAGGTGTCGAATCCGAATTCATCGATGAACACCTTGGGAGCATTGATAACATCGACCGAGCACCACCAGTTACAATAAGCTTCACGCTCTGCTAGGACTGCCGGGGAATTGCGTTCTGCGGGCACGTCTCGAACAAGTTTGATAGTGTACGCATGGCCCTCCAGTTGTCGGCTTAGTGTAGTCATCGAAACAGCTGTTTTGTCCGGAAATCTTATGCGCAATCGATCATTGATTCCTTTTAGCGTCAGAACAGAATTGTTTTCCAGTAGTTCAGTACAATGCTGCAGCATCTCCTCATCGAACTTTGAGTACCGCCTTCCGCCCTTTGGTCGTTTATATCGGCGGCCTGATGTTCACTTTACATGTTCATGAGCTCTGCAAGTTGTAAATATTCCTGCCCTGTCTCGTGGGCATCGATAAGGCGGGCTCTATCTCCGTCAGAAACTCGTGCGTATGGTCCCCGACCTTCTTCTTCTGACTCAATTTCTTCGTCACCTTGTTCTTCAATGATCTCATCGTCTCATATCTATGCTCGATATCTACACTTGTAGTCGAAAAAAACAGAAAGCTGGGGATGAATTGAGATGAAAGGATTGACAAAGCCTCTTTGGATGTAAACTGTACATGGAACCGAACATTCGTCTGTGGTTGCAATCCAATGTGTTTTGCTGAATTTGAAAATTGTCGAAATTGAGTGCAAAATCTGCACGCGTCAATAAAGTTTACCCATAGACGAGCAGACAAGTTTGAGACAAAATTAAATTAAATACAGGTTGCCGAAATTGAATGTGGTTCGCTAAAATGGAATGCGAGCATGCTTAAATCATGGAGGAAAGAATAGAATGGAGTGCTAATCTGAGCCAGTTATTTTTATCTCGCTCGATTTTCGCTTTTAACATCCCTTTCCCCCCCCCGTTCCTTCCTATTGGCTGAAAGCAGATTTTGATGCGAGCTCATACTATGCTGGGACAGACCTTTCAGAGGGGAACGAAAACGAAAACGAGACGAAAAATACTTTGTCTATGGCAGTCACGAGCCAATAGGAAAGAACGGGGGGAAAGGGATGTTAAAAGTTAAGATCGAGCGAGATAAAAATAACTGGCTCAGATTAGCACTCCATTCTATTCTTTCCTCCATGGCTTAAATTGAATGAAGATTTGGTTGGCTAAATTTAGATTGCCGATTATGAATGCCAGCTTGCTGAAATTGAATGCGACTTTGGTTGAAATTGAATGAAAAAAGGTGTACAAGTGCGTGTGTGCAACGAAAATCACATACACTTGTAGCTTGTCACTATTCAGCTTGTTACTTGTCGCATCACACTAATCAATTCTATGCAACACCCCATGAAGCTCGATTTTTTCGGTTTCATTCATTGACATGTACCAGCTTGAACGGTTGGATCGAAGCTAAGTCACTTAATTTCTAAAGTTAAGATTAAAATGATATATTGGTACAGTGGGTGAAATTTGTCAACACAAACTTGACTGATGGGATGAGGAAAAACTTCAAATTCGACGAAATAAGTGAACTGTGTCCCTACAGCCAGCTTGTATCCGTCTCTCTCGTCTCTCTATACCATTAGCGCTATAATTTGCTTTGCGTTGCAATGCTTTATCAATCAATACAAACTTTATAAATTCGACTAGCGTTGTACACGCTCAAGACAACATACACGCTGATGAATTTCACTCGCTTCGTCAAATTCGAAGACACTTTTTCTCTTCTCTACCTAAAACACAAGCTTTTTTAAGCCTATAGCACACCCTAACCCTATTATTGTGCATGCATGACGAAATCCAAGTTAAAAAGGTATAGCTAGAAATGTTTCAGTAGCGTTAGAATTGAAACTTTTTACTGTAACAGGATCCCGGCAGGGGTTCAATACTAAAAATTCGCTTTCTACTATGAGAAAGAAATCAAAACTGATTTAAAAAAATTTCCAGTACACAAAAAGGAATAGATTTTTGGTTAATTAATTATTTATTTCAATGAAATAACTGTTGCAAAAAAGTCGAAAGGAAAAACTTCATTAAAATCTGTTAACTAAAGACACATGATAAAAATTAATACGGAGATGAAAATGAAAAAAAAAACGGTTGAGTGACTCCTTCTCAAATGCATTTCTGTGGGATTAATTTAATCAGCCACGGTCATAGTCCACCCGATTTCGGCTACAGCTTCACAGATTCGATCAAACAGCCACTGCTTGGTGCAACACTCATTGATGCCGTTCAGTGCCACAACCAGTTTGTCGCACACATCCGCCGAGATGCCCAAAAGAAACTGGTGTCGTATCTGTGCGCAACTCTTATTACGACATGAAACACTGACCAAGCTGCTGCTGTTGCTAAGGCTTAGCAAAGCTAGCTCGCCTAGTGATTGATGCTCCATTAGAAGTTTAGGACGATGGTGTACAGTTGAGCGTAGAAGCTCAGGCGGAGCTGTTAGTAGAACTGAGTTGCTGGCAGATGACTGAAAAGTTGTCAAGTCAGTTACTTAGTTTTATTTTGCAGGGGGGGGGGGGTAGTCGAAGGCGACAGTCAACCCGCAGCCAGGCAAGCAGTCATGCCCATTCCACTGCCCCTCAGCATGCACACGGATACCCGATGAAAACGGTACCTACGCCAAGAAGCGTCCCACTCCCATATAAAACGGAATAATCACAAAAAGGGGCTGTAACCGTTTCGTAACTGTCATGGTCACCTGTTACCATTTGTGACCGTTTTGTTCAGGGTCACCATGTTACCGTTCACTGTGACCGTATTTTGACCGTTTTGTTCAGGGTCACCTTGTTGCCATTCACTGCGGCCATATTTCGTAACCGTTTTGTAACTATATTTTGTAATCATACGTCCTATCAGCTCTTGTCGTTTTAATTGAGAATTAATAGAATGCCAGGACTTCGTTATTTCGGAATGTGGCGCTACGCAAATGTTTGTTGCCAACTTTGTCTGAATTTAGGGTAAAAAGACCTAGAAATTTTAGACAGTACAATATTTTAGGTGTATTCAGAATTTAGTTTGAAATCAGAACATAATTGATGTGCCATGGTGCATCTGCACTGTTTAACTATTTCAGGCTTGCAGCTTGTGCGCCAGTCACTGAATTCAATGAATGCGGACGGGCAGAATCAAAGTTTCATCATGCAGGTGCCCGATTGGTGCGCAGCTGTGGCACCCAGTAATGGTTCTGAGGGCCGCACTTTGCGCAGTGTGAAGGAGCTGCCAGCTGCTGCTGCTAAGCAGGAGACCAGACCGGGGCGCACTGAACTGAAGTCAGTGTTTTCTTTACCCAACCCCCAACCCTTACTCTCTCCTGCCCGTTCTAGCTAGCCCCCCCCCCCCTGGTTCCATTGTGCAATTATCGATTATTTCGATTATTGATGTATAAATTGACCCATTGTCACATTTCAAAAAATTAAGTGGCTGTCCAAGTCACCTTTTGACCAGGAGAGGGTTCGGAAGTTAGTGAGTCAGCTTTACTAGCCCACACTGCCTTCTGGTTTCCACCTAGAGTGTCAGGAGGCTGACAAGGAGATGCAGCGATAAATAGACAAGGAGCGTGCAATGATTCGGGAACCCAGGTGAGGCTGCTTCGCGATACTGCGCCAAACCATTTCAGTAAACTTGGCTTTCAAAGCGCAGTCCGGTGACCAGAGACAATCCGTTATTTCCGGCCGATCTAAATAGTGCCTCTGAAACGTTCACTACCTATGGGGCGGCTCAGCCAGAGACCTAGGAGACGCAGGAGAATGATGTGTTGAGTTGTAACAAGGAGCCCTTAAAAGAGCCGTTTTACAAAATAACAAGCTTAGTTTTTTAAAGGGGTATTTTCTTACTACTCTTCTATAAGTAGGCATCAACGTTAATGTTATGCAAATAGTTAATATTATTTGTGTTGCCGAAATTATCGATCGTGTATTAATTCATGCTTGGATGCAAATATAAGCGCGGGGTCGTCGTCCTTAGTGGAGCGTACTTTGCCGAATTCTTACTTGCCTAATTAACCGTGGCTTTCTGTATGTCTATCGAGACACCACATGTTGTGCAGCACATTAAGAAGGCCCTGCAAGATAATTGTGCCGCAGCTCTTATGGGTGCAGAAAAGGAATTGGAAGAAGCAGGTTTACTGCTTAATGAGCTGAATAAGTATAGTCGCCCTTCATAGCTGCTGCCGCTCCCAGCACCTCTGCCACTGGTGCTTCTGCCACTGCTACTAAGGTCTCGGGTGGCCAAACAGCATGTAGCTACTGGGTATTCGAATACGCACCGGAAGACGGCGGTCAGCTTGTGACATCTGCGCCGACAAGTGCATTGTTACTGACGGCTCAGTAGACCCAAGCCGACTGTCAGTGGACGACGAGGTCACCATTAAGCCAGGAAAGATCTCCACAGCAGCAAAGCCTACCGCGTGCGTGTATGCAAAGGGCCATACTGCACAAAGCGGCTGCAGAGGTCGGTGCCAGTGCCTGACAATCGGTATCAACTTTCCTAACAGCTGCACCACCTTTTAAACCTCCGGACAGCCGCCGCGGAGTTGGCGCAGCAGACTGCCGACGGCTACAGAGAAAGCCAGCGACGGCAGATCGAAGAGTTATATTACACTCTGTACTTCTTTTCATATTTCATAATTTGTTTAATCATCTATTCCAACATTTACCTCTAAAAAATTATGGCAGTCTGCGCATGCATATACAAATACATTTTTACTATCTTTTACTAGATTTTTTACTACTGCGACTACTGCTTACCAATATAGAAGAAAATCATGGCATTTTAGCTCGTACATTTAATATAAATCATTATTAATATTGAGGATATTCAAATATATAGATTAAATTTCTTGTTACTAATTTCTGATGCGATTGCCGGTCACACAACGGACACACAAGGTCAAAGTGGTTACGAAATATGGTCACAGTGAACGGTAACATGTGACCCTATTTTCATGAATATGAATGGTCACATTAAACGGTCACGGTCACAAGTGGGATGGTCACAGCCTCTTTTTATGACAATTCCGTTGTTTAGGGGAGAGTCCCTTGCGTCACCCCAAAGCCGTTTCAGAGTCGTTGCAGGTAACACAGGTAAAATAAAAAAGAAACAACTATTAGACGTTTTTAAACGACGAGATATCACGGTGCAAGTCGCCAAAAAGTCAATTTCAGGCGTTTTATTGTCTGCGACTACGAAACGACTCTGGGGCGACACAAGTGACATCGGGGCGTAGAGTCGTACCTGAGACATGCTGGAGTCGCTATAAAGTCACTGACTTTCGCCTAAAGCGCGTCTGCGTCACTATAGGAATTAGAATCGCCTTTCGAATTTACAATGACAACACGGCGACTCTTGAACTTTTTCGCGACTCTTACGATTCTACAACTCATGTGATGCGCTCGTGACTCAACAGTGGCATCTGCGTCGCATTACAATCGCTTGCACTAGTGAGTTTTTTTGCAATTACTCTTTAGCGATTCTTGCCACGGTAACGTTTTCAACGGATATACGCACGCAGGCGCACACGCTCACGCAGGGGGTACAGCGGACATAACTTTCTAACCGTCAGGTAAGTACACTATGTGCTTTGAATGTGCTTTGGAGCTTGGCACTCACGGGCGACAATTTTATCAAAAGCATTTTAGCATAGCCTGCGCATGTAAAGGCAAACCTGTTCAAATGTATCATCTTCATGGTAACGGTCGGCCGTATCAATCTTATAATCGGCTTGCCCCGCAGTTGGCAAGGACCGTATTAACACGCAGTTGATCTGGTGAGAGCGAATTATCACCTGCTCCTGCTCCCGCTGTTGGAATGGAAATTTAGGGTTTAGCAATACAGCCTCAATCAGGTAGATAATGATAAATGCACACTAACTGTAAACTACAAAATATTTTGCAACTCAGTTCAATCTCAGTTTTGTGGAATAATAATAATAATTGATTACAGCTGCCCTAATTAGGCCAGATGTGCAACCGACAGCTCAGCCGCAGCTATTGCGCGCGCATCTTAAGACTGCGTACGGCTGTTCAGTCCAAGGACTGGGGGGTCGCCACACACTCAGTTACCCAAGCTAATGCTGGCACCCATTTTACACCTGGGGCTGGGTGAACTGAAGCAATGCAGAGTTGTGTCTTGCTCAAGGACACAAATTGTTAGAGAGATCGGGAATCGAACCTCCGATCTTCAAGTCGTGAGTCCGACGTTCTAACCACTAGGCTACAGCCCCCTATGTGGAATACAGCATTTATAAGAACTTGCATAACAAACATAACTGAATACAGAAATACAGAGTCTAATACAATTCAATGCTAGTGACACTTAACTTGTCCGTGACATTTGACTGCCACAACCAAAAATTAACTGTCAACCCTAATAACCCTAACAAAAATCGTTGGCAACATTAATTGAACTCACAGATGGCGACTGAGAGCAAGCAGCCAGCAGTGGGCTAGCAGTTTGCTGCTGATGCTGCTGTTGCTGAAACAGCGCATTTTCTAAACGACCAACAGCTGCCGAGATTCTCACGGCCAAACTGTCGGCCCGACCAGCAGCATCAGTGAGGTCGCGAGCTCGAGCTCTTAAATCGGAATTATCCCGTCGTAGAGCAGCAACATCGACTTGGCTGGCAAGGAATCTGGCTGCCGGGACATCTGAACAGTCCAATTGATTGTGTCTGCCCCAGCAGAAGAGGAACACGCATCTGTAGTTAAGAAGACACGCGTCATCTTTACTCGTCTTATTTTCGAAATCTCAAAAATCAATTCTTTACCCTCTAATATTTACATTACTGAGCCACTCCGACCCTCAAAGTTGCAGAAGTTTGCAGACTCCAAGGAGCTCAATGATTATAATATTGATAGATACTTTAAGTAGATTATTATTAATTCAAGACGGAATTCAAATTTTCGAACTTTCGAAGCCCCAGTTAATTAACACCTGGATTTTCGAGTCAAGACTCGAGTCAAAAGTTTTTTTTATTCGAACAAAACGTTCACCTTCCGCAGACAATAGCCGATCCGGGCAACAGGTCGCAGCCATCCAGAGTAACCTCAACGCCATTTACATATAAATCGTCCGCGTTATCCTCAACTGATAAAGATGGCGTAGTAGTTTCGCCGCATGCGCTCAACTGTTGGTCAATAATAGGCTCAGCTGTAACCCTGCCATTGTTGGCATCATAGACTACAGCAAATAGCGACCGCTGCTGATCATTGGTTCCCGTTGGCGATTCCACAACTGTCCGGCCAGGCTGGAGGCCCAGCACTGCCAGGCCCGGCGTCTCAGTGCCATCCTCCAATCGGAGCAGATGCGGCCCGAGAGCCAATAAGCTAACGGACTGTCGGCATTGACCCTCCCGGCTATTGTTTCGACGCTTCTTAATGCAAAGACTGGGCAGCGCCGATAAAAGGCGAAGATCTGCGCAGCTGCGCCACTGCGCCTGTAATTACATGTAGAGATATATTACACGATGAAAATGGTACCTGGGCTAAGAAGCGGCTCAGAGTCACTTGCTTCTTACCAGAGTTCTTCCAGATTTGTTTCAGTTAAAACAGGTAAAATAGAAAAGAAGTGACTCTAGACGACTCTAAAATGTAACGGTACAGTACAAGTCGCCAAAAAGTTGTCAGAGTTGCCTAAGAGTCAATTTGAAGCGTTTTACTGTGTGCGTCTCGTTTCTTTAATCAAGTAACATGATATACTAAGTATACAAACTTTAATTAGTTACTCAGCTGCATTTTAGCAAGCTATACTTAATTAAATATAGTACCAATAAAAGCTAGCAAATTTGCAAAATATCTTATAACCAATCAGCCTTTCCAACTGCCGATTTTTCAACCTCTGAAAGTGAGTATGAGCAGTCTGCTCCTAACTATTTGATTACTTGGTGAGCTGATAATGTAATAGCTAATTCAGAAACAGGAGAATTGCTAGAAGAGCCAGGTGAAAGTGCTGACAAGGCCGCGCCACCTGTGGCTCAAGAGAATAAATCTCATTAGCAATTAGTGAGACTAAGGTGTTAGTGAATCTCTGGATGCTACTGAAGAGTCAGACAGCAAGATTTCTATTACAGAAAGCATTGAAAGAGACTTCATTATAATTTGCGCCATCCAGGCAAATCCTCAGTGCACATTATAGGAAAGTGCAGACTGAACAAGTTTTTTGGCTGAAAAGGATAAAAAGAGTCAGAGATGAAAGAGAAAAGATCTTAAGGACCCATCTATTTCCTGTATTAGAAACAGGTTTGGTTGCCTAAATAACTGGGTCTAAGTTTAGTTACTTATGTTTGAACGGTGGTCTTTTGCACCTTGAACTATTACTAAAATGTTTATTTAAATGCTTAACCAAAATTAATTAACCACTCTTGCTCGTGGTTGTTTAAATTCATGCTTGGGCGCAACCTAGGGATTCACCCGGCCGCCTCTACCGGCAACACACACACATGTAAGTCGCTATTGGACGGAATAGTAGTCACGTGACTGCTCTCAGCCAAAAGCGACTTACATGTGTGTGTGTTGCCAATAGAAACGGCCGAGTGATTCCCAAGGTTGCGCATGTATGTTTAAATTGGTATAATCATTCTTACTTAACGCTTTTATACTTGCTTTATTGTTCTAATAAAATATCTAAAGTGGCAACTTTGTAATTGGAATTTTGGACCAAGTGTCCCCTTGTCAAGTAATTGAGGCGTGGTGGCAAACATTTGGGCTAAATGTGACGTGATAAGTCAGCATCCCCTCATCTTGTCAGTCTAACGCCTCCTATAAAGAGAGTTTTAGGCCATATATCTCGCTAAGCACCCTATGGTCAATACTAAGGACTTTATCTAACTTTGAGCCACTTTAAAAAAATTAAATTTACATATTCCAAATACAAATAAACAATCAAGCTACACAAAGGTATATTTTAGTCCATGTTGTGCCAGAGAGTGAAGATGTATTAGTTCCCTTCTCTAAGAACCATAGATATTTCTCTTTTAACAGGATAACTAACTAGTAATAGAAGACCCCACTTGCAATAGACAGGGTATGCCAGCTAAGAGATGCAGCCCCAACTGGCTACATGTATTATATGGCATCAAGTTGCTTAGACTGGCTAGGACAAGGTAATAGCAATATTGACTAGGCCTGGCTACAAACCATGGCCTATCTGCATGTCGATGCACATGGTAACTGGCTCTGGCCAATGGAACAATGACTTCTATAAGCCAATTGGGGCTTCAATGCCTGCCTCAGGCCAATAAGTCTACCCAAACTTTAGCTGCAACAACATCCATGGACTAAGCATAAGCCACAGATGTACTGGTGCCTTTGTGTGAGGAGGCAAGGTGGCAACTGGAGCTGCATCTGCGCTGCTTGGCCCAGGGATAGATCATGGCTAAGGTCTACCTACCGAGGTCCTAACCTAGTTAACTTATTCAGTTGAGCTAGAATTCAGGCCAAGGTTTTTGTGCAATGTGATAGAACAATTGCACGAAAATCTGCTGATAATACCCACATTACCATTGTGTAGAAGTGAATGGGCCTTGGCTGTGCACCTCCACAGTCTAGCCATAATGTGTAGATAGACAGGCTAGGGCCTGCCTAAGCTCTTCCACCCATTCTTGAAGAAATTCTTGAAGAGGGCCCATTACTTATTGCCCCACATCTGCAACTACACCACCCAGTGTTGTATTCAAGACAAACAACATTAGAGCAGTTTAGGGGGTTGATAGATTTTAGGCCGGCTTTTTGACCCCATGCACCCACATACATGCGCAACAGTCGGCCGAGTCGGCCGTCTGATTTGGCGGCCAACCAAGGTAAGTCGCAAAAATGCCCACCCGAAAAAATACCTAAGTAGTACTAAGTAGATGACGAGGTATTTTACCTTAATAAAAGAGTCATAGTTACTCCTGCCGTTTACCCAAAGTTGCGTTAATTTTGCTTTAGGGTTTCTTTTACATGTACGAGCTAAGTCGCATTTTTGGCCAAAAACTACGTCGCATTTTTGTTAAAACTAAGTCCCACGGCCGACCGAATTTTGGAGGTTGCGCATGTATGTGCACCCACTCTTTCATCAACAATAATAAAATTCAACTAACCCCACAAATTGCAAGCCTGCCGCACAAAGGGTCATAAAACTCCTTTAGCTTAATTGTGGTGAATGTACATCCTACACTGTACATTCACTCAATACCCGATTGCCCTGCCCCAACCCCCCTCTCGCTCAACCATTTAGCCGCCCAGCCCCCGTGCCATTCAGTCCCCCAACCCTCTGCCCCTTGTACTCGTAATTGTGTTCAGGATAACAAGTTGGAGCCACTGAGCTCAAGCCTTGCGCAACCGAGCCAAATCCCTGTAATGTCCAGACACGAACAAGAGAGCGAGGTGCGAAGAGTCGATAAGCTCTTGACTGACTACCTCCCTGTCCCCCTGAAGCGTGACCAAATCGCTAAAGCCCAGAGAGAAGACCCCTCGATTCGAACCCTTGCACAATGGAAATGTGCGAAAGTTGAAATCCCAGTGCCCCAGAGAACCGACCCCCCCACTGTTAAAGCAAATTTGCAAAGCCTATGAGGCTATGAGAATCGAAAACGAATTGTTAATCGTGAAAGAGGACGAAAAATGGAAGGTTGTCCTGCCAGAGTCATTGGACAGGCTAGTTCTTGGCGATCTCCACGATAGCCCACTAACCGGACACTTAGGCAGAGACAAGACCATCCAAAAAGTCCGCGAGAGATTTTGGAGACCCGGACTGACCACGGCAGTTGAAAAGTACATTTCTGAATGTATACCCTGCCTGGAAAGTAAACGAGGACATAAGGTCCAAGCCCCCATCCATTCCTTCCCAATCAGCGAGCCATTTCACCGCCTCCATATTGATATTATCGGACCCATCTCCAAGCAAAGTAGAAGAGGGCATCGATATGTGCTCACAGTGGTTGATAGCACCACGCGATACCCCTTTGCCTTTCCGATCCGCAACCAGAAATCAGATACTGTCATTAAAATCCTGCAGGAGAGAATCTTTAGTGAGTACGGACAGTGCCACTGGATTCACACCGATAACGGTAAAACATTCTCCAGCAGACAGTTCAAGGCTTTCTGTGAACTCTATAATGTCAAGCAGACATTCACTACCCCCTACCATGCCCAGAGCAACGGCTTGGTAGAAAGGTTGAATAAGCAGATCAAGTCTATTATCACTTGCCTCATTAAGAAAGACCACAATAACTTGGATCTGATGATTCCAGCTGCGCTAGTTGCGGTCCGAACCAGTGTCAATCAGACAACAGGTTTCACACCCCATTTCCTGTTATTTGGAAGGGAAGCTGTGTTACCTATGGACAATCAGATCAAGGACTCAAAGCACTACGCAGGCTATCCATCCTATGTTGCCGAACATGCCGAAAGACTGAATGTCGCAAGAAAACTCGTAAGAAAGAAATTGGAAAAGGTGATAAACCAGAGACAGGCCACTGCTGAAATTAGCAGACAGCCAAAACAAGTACCGTTAGGAAGTTTAGTGCTTATTAATAACCCGCAGCTAGATAACGAGGAGTCGCATAAATTTCATAGACAGCGAAGATCAGCATATCGAGTTTTGAAGCAAATCTCAGAGGTAGTATTTAAGGTGCAGAAAGAGGAAGAAGGAAAGCTAATAGGAAAAGAGTTGTTAGTGCATAGGGATAATTTACCTGTAGTGCCAAATTCCGCCGCAGATAGACAAAGTACCGCCAGCCAGTTAGACAAAACTGCGACTGCGAGAGAGCCTAAAGTTAAGGGAAGCCAGCGCAGCACCGCAGAAGCGCAAGCTAAGGGAAGCCACCCCCGGAGGGAAGAGATAGAGGAAGAAGAATCGGAAGATGAAGACCGCCTGAACTGGCAATGCAATCTTCGAGACAATGAAGAATCAGAGCAAGAAAGTGAAGGCGAAGATGAAGCATCAATTGAGTCAGATAGTGAGATCTTTGAGGAAGAAGGCAGTGAGGTAGAGGAAGCAGAGCCAATGCAAGAGGAAGAAAGAGAAGAGCTCGAACCTGAGCAAGAGGCAAACGAGATTACCGAAGAGGCACCTAGGACTGAAAAAAGGTACAACACTTGTAGTCAGATCAAGCCCCCGAACAGATGCTCGTGCTATCTGAAAAGGCTGATTACAGTGTGGCGCCTATTGCCTAACCTGACAAACTGAGAGACGAGAAGCAGGAGAGGAGCGCGCACAGGCGCAAAGGCTGGGGAAGCAATCCCATTGGAAGAGAGGAGTTGAGCGCGGAGAGCCAATGAGAGCGCGCTATTTGGAAGTTTGATTGTCTAAACAAATCAGAGGCCACGATCCCTTCCCCGGGACCCCTCCCCGGAGAGGCCTATATAAGCGAGACCCCTGACGCCCTGGAAGCCCTACAGATTTCCAGAGAAACCGAGAGTTTCGGACAAGCAATCGAATAATGAGTGAGGAAGACGATTTCTTGTGGCTGAAGGAGCTACTTGACATCGAGGATCCATTCGAGACATTCGATGGATCGGATAGCACTGTAGCTGACAGGGCCAACGAACCAGCCGACAGGGCAGATGTAGAAGCCGAAGTGGCTAATGTGTTAACAGTCGGAACTGACAGCAGAACAGCCGACACTGACAGTAATGAGGCAGCTGGCACCAGCTGCAGCAGCCACCGCAGCAGCCGACGCCAGCGCAGCAGCCGCCGCAGCAGCCGCCACAGCAGCCGACGCCAGCGCAGCAGCCGCCGCAGCAGCCGCCACAGCAGCCGACGCCAGCGCAGCAGCCGCCGCAGCAGCCGACGCCAGTGCCGCAGCCGCCATGGCAGCAACCACTGAAACCACTGCAGCTGCCGCAACTGCTGCCAGCCCCGCCACCTCTGCAGCAGCTGCCAGCTCCGCCACCTCAGCAGCCGCCGCCAGCTCTACAACCTCAGCAGCTGCTGCTGGCTTCGCAGCCCCAGCAACCGCCGCAGTTGATACTGATGGTTCCCCTATTGATGAGCGCTGCTCGCTGTATGGACGTGGGCCAGGCGCATCTCCAAGTTTGGCCTCCATCAAGTCAGTTCCCCCGGCCGGCTGACGTCAATGATTTTGGTGCCAATCTGAGCTAGGCCTTGGCTGAGATACCTGAGGGCCGTCACGCGCACTTCAAGTGCATGATAGCACTCATCAAGGCATACTTGATGAGGATTGCCAATGTGCGCCTTGACTGCGCTCTGCCATAGCGAGCGCACATTCGGCCCATACTTCAAATGCTGCTAAGCAGCTATACGCCCAAGCAAGCAATTGCAACATGGCGACGCGTGGTAGCTTATACCCTTCACGCTCTTTAGCAAGCGGGCCACCCATATTATAGGATTCTCCTGCACATTGAGGTACACTGGATGGGAGACATCCTAGGTTGGACTGATGAACGCGGACTACTAGAAGAATTTGATATGAATTGATATAGGTGACTTTAATGACCATTTCCAGTTTATTATGCAAACTACCTTTAATATTCGCAAACTATTACTTGTCTACTATGTATTGGTGCAATTTTAGTCTACAACTTGCTTAATTGTCTGCTTATCCATTTATTGAATTGCTCATGCTTGGTCATCTACTTATGCTCAATCATTATAAAACTGCCATTGTGTAACCTTATATTTTGCCTTCTATCAAATTTGTTTCACATGTACCACATTTATTTGCTGCATTTATTCATGATAGTTGCTTGAATATTTTTCATGTTTAGTTTATAGCTATGTCACCTTTAATATGCACTTAGTTCCAATTACATTTTATTTTTGTTTTTTTTATATAGATCTACTATTTTTCACCTTATATTGCACATTTTATTAGAAGTACTTGTAGTAACAAATAGAATAATTTTTTCACTTTTTTTTATGTTCAAAAATTATGTTTAGGGAAGCCAGATGATATAGGTCTAAAGTTGAATTGCCACCTTTTTTTATAGAAACATGAAACTTCGAAATTTGTTTAAATGCACTGTAGCCCCCCCCCACCCCAATCTTACTATAAATATAAGCACATTTTGCACCCAGAGAGGCAACTGAGACTTTCCAGTTAGATCTTTGGTTCATAGGCGAATTGCCTATACAATTGAAGAAGTGTTCCAAGCCTTCCTTTATTTGCTAAAGAAGAAGTTAAGAGTGAATGCTCATTGGACAAGAGGTAGAAATTACCAAGAGTAAGAGACAAATAGTCTAAAAGCCAATAGTAGACTCGCGAAGAGCAGAGGTGAAATTCAGCCAATAGACAGGGGAGAAATATCCCAATAGAAATATTTGAACCAAATAGCCAATGGGAAGTCGTATATGACAAGAGCAAATCTATAAGAGGAAAGTGAAATTTACTAGGCAGCCTCAATCCATTGGAGGGCGCTGCTTTAGGACTTAGTCACCCCCTTCTCCCTATCTAAACAGTGTCTTGCTGCTTGGGCACTGCGCGCTACTAGGGCAGTCTGTGCTTACGTGAAAGTCCATAATCTCAACTCCGTGACACTGTATTTTAGTAGTTCATAATGAATCTAATAGCTAATTTTGTGAAATTCTAGAATTATAGCAAGTTTTACCCTAGTACAACTTGATGACATTGGTAGGATAATTTAGAAAAATTAAACACCCCCTACAACAACTTGGTGTCAGCGATTAGGATAAAGCCTAAAACTTTAGTAGCACTACAACAACTTGGTGATTGTGGTGGAATTTAGAGAATAATAAAAGTCCCCTGGAACATTTTATTAATTAATATAAATTAATATAAAAGTTTAGCATTAGTACTTTCAGTAGCAATTAGGTATTGTTCCTTTATAAAAAGACAAAATATAATCTTACAAAGGCAATCAAGTTGTTTCTTTTATTTTCTAACTTAATTTGCAGTTGTTTAAACACCAGGTTATCTTCTTGATTTAAAATATTTTGTTTTCTAAACTTTTTGTTAAAACTATGGCTACGGCTATGGGAACTATGGGAATATGGTAATATTAGGATCCCTATGGCTATGGAATACAGAGAATTGGAATAACCTAGAATTTTTGTTTATGCCTATGGCTATGGCTACAGTATATGGACCCTCCTTATGGCAAAATACTAGAGTCTAGAATATTATTAAATGAGAAATAAACCTCTGGTATAGCTTAATAGCATAATGGTAGGATTAGGCCTATTTTTAGAAAGCAAAAGCAAACCCCTATTACATTAGTATATACCAATATACAATCCTAACCTTGGCTTTTATCTTATCATTCCTATAAAATATAATCACAATGACTCTAATTAATATAAATATTCATCTTAATAGGCATTTAATTTAATATTTAATATTAGGCCTATAATATAATAAAATAAAATCTAAAAAGCTTGCTACTATATTAATTCTTTAAGTTCAATGCTAATATAATCAAAAATAGGCCTATACTTGAGGCTTAAGTTGTCACAAAAAATTGTGATTGCCATTGAATTGATTGAATATTATAACCATTTTTGAATAAAACTCTTAGTCGTATGCCTAATCTTTTAGGAAATTTTTAATTATTTTTTGTAAATGCTGCTTATTTATTAAATACAATTAATAAGCACCTTTCTAATAACTTTTTCTAAAATGGTCAACTAATGCATTGTTTTCCAAAGTAGACTTTCCTTAGGTCAAATTTTCTTTTGCAAATGCCAATAAATGGTTTTTGTTAGAGCCTAGGCCTAAAAATTCATCTGCTTTTGCCAGAGTACAGCAGACTAAGCAGAGCCTAGGCTAGGCTTGGCTAGCCTACTGCCTACCTAAAGTGATAAGTGACAGCCTCGGCCTAGACAGCCTCGGCCTAGTATAGGCTGTAGTAGAATTATATAGAGCATAGAAGATAGCCAGCGATAGGCATAAAGGCGGAGATAAAGCTGCTATTGAGGATGACCGGATTTTCGGTTCTCGGTTCAGTTCCGAAATTTAAATTAATTCACTCCGGATTGCCTCTAAATAGTTAGTGTATAAACAAAGTAAAAACATTTCTGCTCCAATTTCACTTAAACATCGAATAAAAAAGCATTGCCATTGCAATAAATATTTAAATTATATTTTTTTATGATAGTTTTACATTTTATTGTACTTTTTTCGTCAGTCATTTTAGCGCGCATATGAAACTTATCCACACGAAATTCAAAAGCACATTGCTTTCGAAGTGCTTTGAATGAGAATACACTAAGGCAAAGGCAGTGGCGCAACCAGGTGGGGGCGGGGGGCGGTCGCCCCCTCTTATAGGCGCGGAGACCCAAAAAATCAAAGAATCAAAGGGGGACCAAGCGAATTTTCGCCAAAACAGAGCCACCCCGTCCGCCCCACCTCCCGGGACTTTACCCTCCAGAATCCGCCCCCTCATAAAATTTCTGGTTGCACTACTGAACGAAAGTTTCCTTACACACCCTCTCTTCAATATAAATTTATAATTATATTATATTTAATATAAAATTATAATATTAATTACATATTATAATTATAATTATAATTTTAATTTTACTTACATGTATATATAATTATATAATTAAAAAAGATATTTAATTTATCTGCACTTTCTTTGAAAAATTAACCTCATAAAAATAAAATATAAGCATTAAAAGTCATGCTTAAATGTCTTTTGCTGAGCAAAACTGTCACTCTATAATGATGGTATTAAATATTTACGCGTAGATGAACTTTGTTTTAGTTTTTAGTTACTCTTAAGACTATAAAAAAATTACCTGGGACTACATGAAGTATAACTTGTTTCAACTAATTGTTTTACTTAAATGAATAAAAAATATATACACAGTAAAAGTTAATAGCTCATAACAGCAACAACTTAACAACAAATTATGCAGCTAGCAATCAAAGTCACAGAGCAGGGTGCTTCAGATGGCGCGCCGCAGAGCCTGAGAGCGGAGGAAGTCCGCCCCGTTGGCAGTGTCGGGCGCCCTGGCGTCGCGTACGTAGGAGGCAGTCCACGTATCGACGGGTTTGGGCCTGACCCCGCCTGAGCGGGCCCTGCAGAGTGAGCAACAGGGCTAGGACGTCCTGAACAGGTTGGGGGCAGTAGCCCTCGGCCCGGATCACGTACGTGGCCCGCCAGTTGAAGTCGCCGCCGGCGCAGGATGGTGGACGGGCGCTGCAGCTTGGCCCGATCGTACAGGGCCTCAGTCCCGACGCTCTCATCAGCTCGAAAGGTCGCACGGAGCAGCCCTGAATGCGCCGAGTCCAGCTGCCGCTCTAAGCGTAGCCGTCAGTGTCCACGTCTCGGCGTTGTAGAGCACACCGCCTGCCACAGCCGACGAGCCCTCTGGCGGTCGGGCAGCGCTTCGGACTGGACGTCGGCTCGGATCGAACGGAAGGCCGCCCAGGCAAGTCCTCGGCGCCGCCGGATCGAGGTCCGTCCACGTGAGGCACCAGACCGCCGAGTAGGTGATCCCGCTGGTAGCGTGCGTGCGAGCGTGGTCATCTGCCCGTCTGCGAGGCGACATGTCAGGTCCGCTAGCGCTGGGATGTCGGCCGGCACAGTCAGCACCTAGGTCTTTAGCGTGTTGACAACCAGTCCGACGCTCAATGCCACCTTGACCAACCTGTCGATCTGGCGGGATGCCACCTTGAACGGACGAGGACAGGAGGGCGAGTTCGTCGGCGTAGCCAAGCAAATAATAATAAGGCGCTTTTCGCCGTGGCGGCGACCGATGCGTCTGCGCAGCGCAGGAAGCCGTCGTTAGCCGAGGAGACTGCGGTCCGAAGCACCCAGTGGCAGCAGCACGAAGAGAAACGGCGCCAAAGTGTCGCCATGCAGAACTCCTGATGAAGTGTCGAACTGATGATGATTTACATGTATGTAATCGCCCTATAGTGAACCGTCTTCTCATGGGGGAAGGATCAGATCGTATGACTATGGATGGCTGCCAGCCGTCTATGACCAGACTATGACCGACAGATCGCCCTTCAGGTTGTCCCGCCCATGCATATTGATAACTTTTTGGTAGTGCTATATTAGAGACGCGGTAAGGACCCAAATGTGCCCCATCGATAGCTAAGGTGCAAATATTGATCATTGGGTTATTGCATGACCCACTGGCTGCCACCACTCTGTGACCTGGCGAACCTGGATCTACGGTATGACCAGACCTGGCGAGGCCGGAGCCCCCGCCTGGGATGGGTATCAAAGGGTTGGAGCTAGCGGTGAGCAGCATGCAGCCGAATAGCTGATAGGAATCTGCTTGGGCACAAATCGAGAACTCCGGGATCATACAGACCGATTTTTATCAGAAGTCTTTTAAGGCTGTGATGACATACGGTTCAGATTGCAAAAAGTACATGTAGTGTATAGAGAACACGTAGAACAGCTATACGTGTACATCTAGTTTGGATTGATCAATGGGTTCGGGCCTGGCTCCTCATATGAAAGGTTTTTTCTCCACGGAGCACCAGACCGCTGATGTGATGAACCACTGCTGGCAGCGTGCGTCTGCGTCGTGGCATGTCAGGTCCGCTGATACGTCAGCAGACACAGTCAGCATCTCGGTCTTCAATATGCTGTCAACGCTTGAACCCACCTCTTTCTGTGCTTTCAACAGACGAGAAAAAGAGGCTGAGGTCGCCAGCGTTGCCAAACAAGCTCAGGTGTTTTTTGCCGCTGTGGCGAACGATGCGTCTCCACAACAGATAAAAAAGCAGGAAGAAATCTCTCCATTTCAGCATTCGAGGTGTGCCACGAAGCTCACAGATGTTCAATTGAAAAGATATTTTTTGTGTAAGGTCTACTCAGATGTTATATTGCAAAAATGCTTTTAGTTTAATTTTAAAAAGATTTTCCTTGCTGTAGTATGCATTTGATTTTTTTGTACAGTCACCATCTACGTCGTAAATTCTAAAGAAAATTCACTCCATTTCAGCATTCGAGGTGTGCCACGAAGCTCACAGATGTTCAATTGAAAAGATATTTTTTGTGTAAAGTCTACTCAGATGTTATATTGCAAAAATGCTTTTAGTTTAATTTTAAAAAGATTTTCCTTACTGTAGTATGCATTTGATTTTTTGTTTATTTATTTTCGTGGAACTGAACGTGGAACTGAAAATCCGGTCATCTATTGAGGTGGGGACCTGGAGAAGAGAAAACAAAAATTTGAAATATTAGAGGTCGGCCGGTAATTCTTCGAAACGGATAGCGTTGCGTTCGCACGAATAAAACCGGAAAATCGCGCAGACGATTCACAACGAAATATTCTTCTCCTTTACTCCGACTGCCGGGTTCTCAAGTCCGGGGGGAGGGTAGTTGTAATCGTAGCGGAGCGGTCGTAGAGCGGCACGGTCGTTCAGTGGTAGGAACTCCGGAGTTTCTGCCTCCGTTAATTAATGCGTCGAAGTGTTGAACTCGTTACTTTTGGTAGGGTAGTTGCTGCCACCACCGTAATTTACGTATTACGGAACGTTTAATGGTCTCAGAGCTTTCTTTGAGATGAGGCTGATTGGTTATTTTACGCCCCACGGGCAAAGGATTCAAGATAGGCTATGGCTTATATTAACTGGATGAGTATTAACGGAATAATTGACTGTCTGTTTATTATTAACGCAAAGAAAGTTACTAAATCAAGCAGGTTATTATTGTTAAGAAAATTAAGCTACAGACGGAAATGAGTTCGTGGGCGCCGGTGCGCTAATAAACTAAGGATGAATTAAACTGTAACTGAAACACACGAAAACACAAGCGCGAGCGAAAACTAAAACGGAGAAAACAAACGGGGGAAGGAGGGGGAAAGGGGGGAGGGTTGAAGAAATTCAACCGAAAACACATTTATAAAAGAAAATTATAAAATTCTCAGGTGTGGGGCCAGGACTTATCAACACCGGGGCCACACACGGGTCCATACTCTGGTTATAAAACAAAAGCCGCAAAAATACACAAAAAAATTATTAAAACTCAACCGGTGAAAATTTATATTGACCAACTAAGGAAAAAACTATAACAACCAATGGTCCAAACACGGGGCCAACCGGGGGGAAAAGGGTGAGGTCACCGTCTGCCGTTGGCCGCAAGGGTTGGAAACTTACAAAAAGATGGCACGCAATTAAAAAATAGAAAAATTTTAAAAATATTATTAAATGGTGGCAACCCCACTGCCACACTATACTAGGCTAGGCAATACCGCAATAGGCCTAATGCCTATGCCTAAAGGCCTTATGCCTAAAGCCTAAAAAAGCCTAAAAAGGCTATAGCCGTGTATAGTATAGGATAGGACATGATTATGATTATGATATTATCCTAAGCTGTAAGCTGAACAAATTCTAAATAAAAACACAATAGACAAAGTCAAAGATGACAAAAATTAGGACTTACTAGTTACTGTACTAGGCCTACTACTACTACTACTACTACTACTACTACTACTACTACTATAGTGCTATAGTGCTAGTTTACGGCTACGCCTATGTACGGGACGTGTGGTAGTACTACGGTCTACCACGGAGGTTTGTGACGGTTAATTTTGGCATAAACTTTCTGCGAAAAACCCTTCCCCGTCCCCCCCTCCGATGACGAAATTTGTCGTCATCGCCTGTCCGCGGATTACCCCATTTGTTGTTTCCCCGGTCCTGTCCCTGTTCCCGTGGCTGTTCCCCTCGTTGACCCATCCTGTGTTTTATTTTTGTTTTACCTGTTTTTCTGTGGGAATTCTTGCGTTGACCCAACTCGTGGGCTCCCTTTCCGCCGGTTGACCCGCTGGTTGCCCCGCTCTCTGCCCCACTGTTTGCACCATGCGTCGGCATTTTCATTGCTAATATTTATATGGCCGTCCTGGCCGCATTTATGTCTATGCTTCTGCTGCTGCTTATTCTTACTCCTTCCTCCTTCAGCTCCTCCTCCTCTCGCGGGTGCTTTATTCTTGTTCTTGCCCTTTTGCGTTTTGTACCTTTAAGTTCGTGTGCAAGTAATATTTTTTGGACCTTAAGTAACAGCGACCGCCTTTGCGTAAATTTACTTCAATTATTCCGCACCTCGGCACAGTCGGATAACTCTCGTTTCGTTGTTAAAATACCTGTCGGCAAATAATAAATAACTAAGTATCACCTGCTCATTATTTATTTACGTTAATCGATTGAAGCCCTTAATATATTTTATATTATATATTTTAATATAGTTTATCTTGAGTTATTTGCCCGCGGGGCGTTAAACAACCGAATTAGTCTACACTCTGAACGAGCTCTGAGATCTCAACGTTCCGTAATGCGAAATTACGGTGGTGGCAGCGCTACTCTACTGAAAGTATTCAGTTCAGAAACTCAGAAACAGAAATTACGGTGTCTAGACCATTGAGCCTACCGTCTGAACGACCGTGCCTGCTCAGCAACCGCTCGACTACGATTACGACTACCCTCCCCCCGGAATTGAGGACCCGGCAGACGGAGTATCCAAGGAGAAAAGCGATTCGAGTTATACAGTGACATTTTCCGGCTTTACGTGTGCCGTGATTACGAAGGCGGAATTTGAAAGTTAAAACCGCCCACCTCATTGGTATCAGCAAACCGACCGATTTCGAAAGAAATGTTTATTTATTTTCCTATTTTCCTTTTCTCCGCCCCACCTCAGACGTTATCGGACATGACATTGAACGGACATTAGGTTAAAGGATCCTTCTCGGTTAAAAAATCCAAAACAATAGATTAGGAATAATGCAAAACATTGTGTTACAAGTCTAAGGCTACCTTTTAGCACAAAACTGACCATTGAGCTGTGAAGAAAAATTTTTTGTCATAGTGACGTTCACTAAGAAGGTCCTTTTAACTGCTACCCATATGTTGGCATGAGGTCCGTACAGCAATCCGACATTTGGCGACGTCGCTAAAGGTTTCCGACACTTGTATGACAGACAGACGTACTTCTACATAAAACTGGCGTTTAACCGACGTATGACGTCGCGATGTAAATGTAAATTGAAAAGTATGTGTACTACGTGTACATATTTGTCATAGACGTCGATTTCTTTAACGACCAACCCAGATTGGTGTACTGTACGGGTGGCTGTTGTGCTATATTTTGGATCCATAAACATAGTTCTTCTCCTCACCATTGTGTGAGTGAATAGCTAATGTACTACAAGGCTGCACTGCACTTTTGACACTGCACTTTTGACACTGCACATGTACAGGAGTGTACATGTACATGTACATGTATGCACGATGCACGCAATCGAGCTCGATCTTGTAGCACATTCAGTTAGAAAATGGACAAACGGAAATCTCCGTCGTGTATAACGCAATCATATGAATATTTTTTTGTTCTATGGTGTGGCGGCCATGCAGACCGGTGCATGCACGGCTGAGAGCGGGGCCCACCTGTACACAGGCCCCTGCACGCTTGGCTGCGGGGGGAGTTTCGCCCAGCCAGCCAGTTCGATCTGACTCACACCTCCCTATTCTCGTTAAGTATAAATCACTATGCTTAAGCAAATATACGCAAAATATTTTTGCTCGCTTGCTATGCCTAGCATGCAGCTACCACTCGCAAGCCGCTTCATTGGTTGAGCCCTTTCGCAGATATTTCGTGGAATGGCCCCACAAACCGACTCTGCGGTGTCCCTGAAGCTGCCCATGTTTTGCTCGGCCCAGCCTCGAGCCGAGCCTGCATGGTTCATCCAGACAGCAGGCCGAAGTTCACCCTGAGAGGCATCACTCATGACGATACCAAGTACGCCCATCTGGTCGCAGCTCTCTGGACCAGCAGACAGCAGGGCGCCTCCTCGATGTGCTCGAGGCTCCTCCAGAGGCGAACAAGTACGCTCAGCTAAAGGAGCGCCTCAGCAGTGCACTTTCGGTTTAGCTCCTCAGCAGCGGGCCAGCCGCCTGCTCAGTATGTCCGGCCTCGGCGACCGGCGGCCGTCTGAGCTAATGAACGAGATGCTCGCCCTGCTGGGGAACCACCAGCTGCTGCCTGCTGTTCGAGGAGCTGTTCGTAAAAAACGTAAAAACGTAAAAAACTTGAAACTTAAAAAACTCATAAAACTTGAAGTCTGTACGGCCATGACAACCGTCATGTCATGTCTTTTGCGGGCCCCCGGGGCAGCAGCGCAGCAGGCGGACAAGCTCTGGGCCAGCCGATCGCAGCTGGTCGCAGCCTCCGTCCAGCAGCCGGCGGCAGAGCCGGCCCAGCAAGCCCAACCGACAGTCTCTGCGGCCAGCAAGGGCGCCAGACAGAGCCGGCCCCAGCAACATCGCCCGGACGACGGCCTGCGTTTTTTTCACCGTCGCTTCGGCGTAAAGGCCCGCCGCAGCGAGCCTCCGTGCAGCTTCCAGGAAAACGGGCGGACCGGCAGTCAGTGAACAGCTCGACGGCCGGCAACAGCAGCAGCCTGCTCCTCATCCCGGATGTCCAGACGGGCCGGCGCTTCCTGGTCGACACCGGCACCGAGGTCAGCATTTTCCTCGTCGCCGGTTCCGACGCCCGCCTGCACTCGCCAGGCCCGCCGCTCTTCGCAGCCAACGGCAGCCTCATCCGCACCTTCGGCACCCGCAAGCTCACATTGAACCTCGGCATCCGGCGCTGCTCCTGGCCGTTCATTCTGGCCGAGGTCTCCCGCCCGCTGATCGGCGCCGACTTCCTGCGGCCTGCTGGTGGACCTGCCGCACCGGCGCCTCCTGGACGCCCGCTCGCTCGCCAGCGTGCACCTGCTGGACGGCGCGGGGCCCGGACTGCTGCTCGCCGCAGCCGCCGCTGCGGACCCGTACAGCTAGCTGCTGGCCGAGTTCCCCACCCTCACCGAGCCCAGTTTCCAGCGGGCTGCGCTACGACACGGGGTCGAACACCACATCCCGACGCAGTGCCCGCCGGTCCATGCCCACCCTCGCCGCCTGCCGCCGGACAAGCTGGCGGTGGCCAAGGAGGAGTTCCGGCTCCTGGAGCAGCTCGGCATCGTTCGCTGGTTCAACAGGCTTTGGTCCTCGTCGTTGCATATGTTGGATTTTCTGCTTCCGTCCGTGCGGACCGCAGACAGGGTGATCAGGGGTTCGGGTACTGGACTGCCCAGAGCCAGAGCTTGCCGGGTGGGATAGGCGAGAGAGTGGCGACCCCCGAGGCGTACGGACACTTCGAGGTGGAAGTGGAGAGGATGGGAGCGTAAAGACACTCGGCCAGCCCCACGGAGAGAGGGAGATGCAGATGAGGAGGCTGTGAGCACGTAGCCACTCAGGAGCAGCAGAGGTGAGCACGGGTCTGAAGGCGTACAGACACTTCGCAGACCCGAAGGAAGACGGTGGCGAGAGAATGGATAATGGAGACGCGACAAATTAACGAAAGCGAACACTGTCTTACCGGGCGGGGTCGCTTGTCGCGCTCATGCAGGCGTGGCCTCTAATATTTAATTCTAATTCTGCTCAACCAATGCTGTAGTTTCGCAAGCACAAAGTTCGTAGTGGTAGAGAGAGAGCAGGGAGGGCACACTGGGTGAGCACTGAGCAGGGGACTGGGGTGGGTGGGCTTAGCCACGCAGGGCTGGGGTGGGGGGGGCAAAACTCACAGAGTTGAAGGGCGAGAGAGAAGAAAGGGAAGGCTAGCCAATCAGGTGCCTCCGCGGCGAGACACATGATTGGACTGACCACGCGAGAGAGATGAAAATACGCCAGCCAATGAAAATGTGGGTAAATGAAAATGAGAAAAATAAAATGAATGACAGCTTTAGACGGAGGGGGCAAGCCAGAAAAAACCAGTGGCAGGGAGAGGAGGGGCGGAGAGCGCAGGGGTCGGGGCAATGGCATTGTAATGGTGCCAAAAGCCTCCGGCGGCTGGCGGCCCTGCGGCGATTTCAGGTGGCTCAACGACGTCACGGTGCCCGACCGCTACCCGGTGCCGCACATCCAGGACTTCTCAGCGCGCCTGGCCGGCTGCTCGGTCTTCTCCAAGATCGATCTCGTGAGTGGCTACCACCAGGTGCCTGTGGCCGCAGTTGACGTACCCAAGACCGCCGTCACCACCCGTTCGGCGTCTTCGAGTTCCTGCGAATGCCGTTCGACCATAATAACGCCGCCCAGGTTTTCCAGCGGCTGGTGGACTCCGTCTGCCAAGACCTGGACTTCGTCTTCGCCTACATCGACGACTTCCTGGTAGCTAGTCACAGCTCGCAGCAGCACCTGGAGCACCTGCGGACGCTCTTCCAACGCCTGGCCGACAACGGCCTTATCGTCAACCCGGCCAAGTACGAGTTCGGCCGCAGCGAGATTGATTTCCTCGGCCACCGGATCAGCGCCCAGGGAGCCGTGCCGCTGCCCGCCAAAGTCGACGCCATCGCCATGTTCGCACGGCCAGCCACCGTCAAGGGCCTGCAGGAGTTCGCCGGCATGGTGAATTTCTACCACCGCTTCGTGCCCCGTGCCGCTCAGCTGCTGCGCCCCATCCATGCGGCCATGGCCGGCAAGAAGAAGTTCGTCCGGTGGACGCCCGAGCTGACCGCCGCTTTCGACAGAGCGAAGCGGGTGCTGGCCTCCGCTGTCATGCTGGCGCACCCGCGGCCATACGACGCCTCCGATACCGCAGTCGGCGCGGCGCTCGAGCAGCGGGTTGGTAGCTTTGTTCGCCCTGTACCTGGCGGTCCGGCACTTTCGCTATTTTCTCGAGGGCCACGCGTTTACCGCTTTCCCGGACCACAAGCCGCTGGTCGCCGCCATGTCCAAGACGTCTGACCCGTGGTCCGCCAGGCAGCAGCGCCACTTGGCCTACGTGTCCGAGTTCACCACGGACATCCAGCACGTGGCGGGCAAGGAACACTCGGTCGCAGACGCGCTGTCCCGCTGCACGGTCTCTTCGGTGCAGCCCCGGCTGCTCCCCGACGTGGATTTCGCGGCGATGGCGCAGGCAGCCAATAACGGCCAGTCAGGCCGGCGCCAGCCTCCAACTTGAGCCGCTGCAGCTCAGCCCCGGTGTCGCCCTGCTCTGCGACATCTCCACGGGCCGGCCGCGCCCGTTGGTGCCGCCGAATTTCTGACGCCCCGTCTTCGACGCCATCCCCGGACTCGCCCACCCGTCCCTCCGCAGCTCGCGGCGCCTCGTGGCCGCTAATTTCGTGTTGACCGGTATGAAAAAGAACATCAGCTCGGTCCTGTGTCGCTTGCCAGACGGCCAAGGTGCAGCGGCATGTCACCGCCCCAGTTGGCAACATCCGCGTCCCGGACCAGCGCTTCGCCCACGTGCATGTCGACCTAGTGGGGCCGCTGCCGCCTTCGCAAGGCTTCACGCACCTGCTGACCATCGTGGACCGTTTCACCCGGTGGCCGGAGGCGATCCAGATGACCGACACCTCCTCGGCCGCGTGCACCTCCGCCTTCATCGTGGATCGCCAGGTTCGGAGTGCCGAGCGACATCGCATCAAACCGCGGCTCGCAGTTTACGTCGCAGCTGTGGTCCAACGTCTCACGGCTCCTCGGAATGCAGCTCCACCGGACAAACGGCCTTCCATCCGCAGGCGAACGGACTGGTCGAGCGTTTCCACCGGCAGCTGAAGGCCTCCCTCATGGCGCGACTGGCCGGACCAGCCTGGGTCAGCGAGCTGCCCTGGGTGCTGCTCGGCATCCGGACGGCCCCCAAGGAGGAACTGCCGGCATCTTCGGCCGAGCTGGTTCTCGGTGCACCCCTCTGCGTGCCCGGCGAGAGCCTGCAGCCCAGCCCGCCGGCCGGCGACCACGACCAGTGCCTCGCCCGGCTCCGCGGTGCCGTCGAGGCATTCCGGCCGACGCCGACGTCCCGTCACGGCAGCCGCCCCAACGCCTGGCCCGCCGCCCTCGACGCCTGCCAGTTCGTTTTCATCCGGCGCGACGGCCACCGCCCCCAGCTGCAGCGACCTTACGACGGCCTGTTCAAGGTCCTCGAGCGGGACGCCAAAGCTTTCCTGAGCACCTGAGCACTCGACGCGACCGGGTGTCAGTGGAAAGGCTGAAGCCAGCCGTCATCGACGCGGACAACCCTGTCCCGACGCCGGCTCTGCGACCGAGAGGCCGCCCGCCACGGCTGCCCGCTGAGCCGTCCCCTGCCGCCGACCCCGCCTCTTCAGCTGGCGACATTCCGCTGGCGGCCCAACGCACTGCTGCTTTCCCTAGCCGCCGACTGCCGCCCCACCAGTGCCGTCCGAGCCCGGCGGCCTTGGGGGGGGGGAGCTCTGTGACGGCCAGACCGGTGCACGGCTGAGAGCGAGATCCGCCTGTACACAGGCCCCTGCACGCCTGGCTCCTGGGGGGTTTTGCCCAGCCAGCCAGTTCGATCTGACTCACACCTCCCTATTCTCGTTAAGTATAAATCACTATGCTTAAGCAAATATACACAAGATATTTTTGCTCGCTTGCTATGCCTAGCTACCACTCGCAAGCCGCTTCATTTGGCCATTTTTGTTTTCCCTAGTCTACTATAGTTAGCTTTTATATCTAGTCAATTTACTAGTTTGCTTTATATAGCCATAGTCAAATATTTTTAGATGTACATGTAAATTTACGATAAGCTGTCCTCGATCTAGACTGGTTGAATTTAACGTGCGCATCTGTAGTTATGCCACTATACGTCTATAGTTGCAAGAGGGCTAATGTAATCCTAGATTACATGATATACTATTATGGTGACTCTATATATAGAGGTCTTAGGCAGTAGCGCAATCACAAATTTGCTGAGGGGGCGGATTCTGGAGGGTCAGCTCAGCCGCAGCTATTGCGCGGCGCATCTGAAGGCTGCGGTACGGCTGTTCAGTCCAAGGAGTTGGGAGTCGCCACACACCCTTAATTACCCCAGCTAATGCTGGCACCCATTTTACAGTTGGGTGAACTGAAGCCATGCGGAGTTAAGTGCATGCCTTGCTTGATCAAGGACACAAATTGTTCCAGTGGGATCGGGAATCGAACCCCTGACGCTCTAACCACTAGTAAACTAGCTAGCACTGTACTCGAGTAAGGTCCAGTAGTTACATGTAATACTGCACTTGTGTAGAGATCTCTTCTTGTAGTCTCAATCTTCTAATCCTCATGCAGCATCAAAACATCTGTGTCAAATAACTACGAAGAAATAAGTACATGCAAACGCAGTTTACAGATTTTTCAAATAGTTATTGCAGTAAATCTAATGATGAAAAAATAATGGTTGCATACGCACATTCGATCAATATTTACGATGATTGTCAGCCCATATACCAGCAGCAAGTGCATATTTTACAGTAAACTGAAGTTAGAAATTATAAACAGAATACGAGTATATAGCTGAGTAACATGCAGTACGCATTCAAATTCAGTAAGGGATCGAAGAATTCGGTCCAAAAGAAACATTAGAAGGTCGCGGCCGGAACACATTACGTAGACGTAATAACGCAATTAGAAAATTCTTCAAAAAAGAATAAGCAGTGCTTATATATGAGAGATTTTCACTTCACAGCCGGTGTAATTTCATTATAATAATTATTCCATTACCATAAATGAATGCAAAATACTACTTATCGAGTTGATCTGATAAAGATACGAGCTAAACAATAATGCACTTTTAGAACACAAACATTTAAAACGCAATAAGCCTATACGAGGGTATTAAATGTTTTCCCACCGTACAATTGTAGGTTATTTTTTCCATGAACTGTGAGCAATATATTGTAAAGGGTCTGTCGACTTAAGCTCATAAGTTGGAGTCCCTATAATTGACCCCTTGCTGGTTCTCTTCTATCCCAGGTCCAATTTTTGTCACTTTTTGTCAAACCCAGCTTTCTGGTGTCACTGTGAGCAGAATGACGTATCATTTGTGTACATAGGTTATATATATATATATATAAAATGCAGGGAGGTTGTGTGCACCCTGGCGCACTTTAAGCGACATAGGCACACAACCGGCGAGAGGCATTACTGCCCATTCCCCCGACTCCCCTGAGCAGGCATACAAGCGCGCGGATACGTACGCAGGCACACACTCACACAGGAGTGTACAGCGAGCCCTAACTTTATTTTATCGTTAGGCATGTACACTTCACTGCGCCTTGGGGGGTTGGCTCTCAAGGCCGTTAATTGCACGAGTAGAGTCAAGCCGAAATTCCAATTCAGCCCCAAATTAATGTGACTGCACTTGGAATCGAGCCTGGGCCGCTGGCACACCAGAGCCTGCGCTAGACCGCTGGGCTACGGCCCCCGTGTACATAAGTTACTCTGGCTCCACTCTATTAGCTTAAGTTGACAGGTCCTTTAACAGCAGGTAGCTAGCTAAACATCTGAAATGAGAGGTGCCTTACTGGAGGCCGAGTGGTTTCTTTGCCGTCGCAGTCTCCATCGGCCAGCTGCACCGTCGAGTCCCGTCGAATTGCATCCAAACGGCTCCGATTGATCATCGTCAAGCGAGTGAATCGGTGGCATCTCGATGACCACTTCGCCAGGCGATCGAATGGACATCTGATCGGATTGATAGCCGCCGTTGCCACCTCCGCGACCACCAACGATTCGAACTGCCGTCGTGTCGAATTCGATCATCGACTGGCGACGCGCATAGTCCGACACCTCCAACTTGATCACGTTCTGCCTGCCAGTGAACTCGCTGGCGTTGAATTCGCGCGCAATGTCGATGCCTTTTCGAACGATGTCTTCCAGTTTGATGGTTTCGCTGCTGCCAGTCGAGGCTGCCGATGAAGTTTTGCTTCCTCGAGACGCAGCAAGGCTCAGCAGTGTCGCTTTCTTTGGCTGAGGCCGAGTCTGGGGCTTTGTTGGCATCGGTCCCAGCTGTGCCTGCTCAGCTGGCGTCTCCAACGGAGCCGGAACGATTCCATCTTCGTCGCTGATTGTACGATCCATCTTCAGAGCGGTTACTAATTCGGAGTCCGCAATAGAATTGGCGGCAGAAACGCCCTGACAACTGCCGTAGTAGCTGTGCCGATTTTGAGTTCGAAGCAGAGCAGTGCGGTCAGATGTGCTTAGAGGCGTACTCTGGTCGACTACAGCGCGGCTCTGACTGTTTTTAACCAACTCGTCCGAGGACATTACTACTTTTGTAGCTAGCTAAGTTATATGCAGTGCAGTGCAGTGCCGTGCCGTGCAGTCCCCGAAAACGCGTTTGTACGCCAGTTATTCTAGGAAAGGCAAAAATTTAGATTTGCAACTTGGCCTGCGAGCAGTGCAGAGGAGAGAAGGGTTGCGACAGATCGAACGAGAGCAGCGCTCTAGGGGTGGAGGGAAGGGGGTGTCGTGCAGTCCGGTGCACGTGGAATCGAAAAAAGCTGCTTTGGCCTATTTTGAAGTTACAGGGCAATTGGCACAATGTGCGCATATAATTCAATCTATACTATTTGGTGCGTAATTCAAATCGTGTATGTACGTGCATGCAATAACTGCTTGAATCCGGTTCACGTTACCGCCAGTAGCTCCGCAATCAATGTGAAGTCAGTTCAGGTCCGTCTTTTAAAAATTGATTGGAGCAATCTTTGACCCACGGAGCTACTGGCGGTAACGTGAACAAAGCAATATACTCGTACTACCAGGTAGTTAATGCAGCTAGCAGTGAGCACAATAGTTTTCATATTGTAGTACAAGTACGAGCTAATAATAATCGTATTAAAGATTTTCTATTGAATATCGTCGGCTGCTCGTTAGATTTTATGGGCATGGTAGTTGTCAGACGCATTCAAAACTTATTTTTAGACAGACAGACAGACAGACAGACAAACAGACAGACAGACAGACAGACAGACAGACAGACAGACAGACAGACAGACAGACAGACAGACAGACAGACAGACAGACAGACAGACAGACAGACAGACAGACAGACAGACAGACAGACAGACAGACAGACAGACAGACAGACAGACAGACAGACAGACAGACAGACAGACAGACAGACAGACAGACAGACAGACAGACAGACAGACAGACAGACAGACAGACAGACAGACAGACAGACAGACAGACAGACAGACAGACAGACAGACAGACAGACAGACAGACAGACAGACAGACAGACAGACAGACAGACAGACAGACAGACAGACAGACAGACAGACAGACAGACAGACAGACAGACAGACAGACAGACAGACAGACAGACAGACAGACAGACAGACAGACAGACAGACAGACAGACAGACAGACAGACAGACAGACAGACAGACAGACAGACAGACAGACAGACAGACAGACAGACAGACAGACAGACAGACAGACAGACAGACAGACAGACAGACAGACAGACAGACAGACAGACAGACAGACAGACAGACAGACAGACAGACAGACAGACAGACAGACAGACAGACAGACAGACAGACAGACAGACAGACAGACAGACAGACAGACAGACAGACAGACAGACAGACAGACAGACAGACAGACAGACAGACAGACAGACAGACAGACAGACAGACAGACAGACAGACAGACAGACAGAAAGACAGACAGACAGACAGACAGACAGACAGACAGACAGACAGACAGACAGACAGACAGACAGACAGACAGACAGACAGACAGACAGACAGACAGAAAGACAGACAGACAGACAGACACTAAGACAGACAGACAGACAGACAGACAGACAGACAGACAGACACTAAGACAGATAGAGGAACACGCCTAGTTTCATTGGATATCAAATCATAATTTAACTTACCTGCAGATTTTTTCCAGCAATAGGATTAAATATATTTAGGAAACATTGTTAGCTAGGCGGCTTAAATTTTCAGGTAAAAGTTTAATTAAATGAAGGCACAAAGGAAGGCTATATATAGAGGGTAAGACAGCAAAATGTGCGTGTATGCAGTTGATAACAAGCGCTATGGCTAGTAGCCCTTACCTTTCAGAGGAATGAACGCATTGCAGTAGCTACTTCTGCAAGTACATACTTATAACCTTGAGCACAAACGCGAAAAGACAAAAAAATTAAACTATACTCTGTGTGGTTGAATACGCAGGCTCGAATATCTGAACAAATCAGAAGATCTTAGGCGTGGTGAGAGTTGCAATGTAAGAGTCCTATAGTTCTGTCTGTAAATCACCGCCTCTACTGTGCGTTCTCTCAGAATTGTAGTTGTCTGTACAGCCTTAAATATGGCTATAACTCATTTTCTTCTCAAAGCAAACGAAAGCAAGCAGGAAAGAAAACTATAGCCACTCAGATGGCTGAGAGGTTTCAACGTGAGACCACTGCTGGGGTTGTAGGCTTGTGCTTCTCAGAGCAGTAGAGAGTGAGGTAGAGATTAGAATGGAGGTTTGTGGGTGCACGTTTTGGAATTGATTGACTGCTTCAGCTCATGCATTTGCCTGTACCTATCTCTCTCTGTCACTTCCCTCCCGATCTTGAACCAAGCTAAGGAAATAATTGTCCCACTGCAGCGAAGGGGCTACAAAATCTGCCGTTCTCAAGCCGTAGACCGCACGTGCAGTTTGCACGCATTTTGCTTGCTTCAGACCACGATCAATCGTAAATGTACTGTGTCTAAAAATCATTCAAGTAGCACAGCTCGACTCATTGGTTTTATGTATCTATTTTGGTCATCTTGGCTCATTGACAAAATAATAAAACAGGTTCATGAAATCACAGAGTCTAGTGGCCATTTTTATGATTTTTAGGCACAAGACGTGTAGTTAGAATAGTAGATTAATAGGCGCCCTAATGGCGCCCTCTGATTTTCCCATTAACGCCCTTAAAGCATGGGTATTAATGTACTATTGTGCCATAGACATTTGTGTCCTTGACAAAGTGGGACAGAATAATCGGGCGTTAAATGTCAATAACTGCCCGCTAATTTGCATTAAATTAAGTTTAAAGCAAAGAGTATTGAGGTCGCCTAGTATAGAGTGCCAATAAGGATGAAAATCTGAAGCCGATTTTTAGAATCCACCCTGCCCCTCCGGTCACCAAGCTTTTTAGTCTATGGCACAAGTTGTGGCTATCCAGATAGAATGGTGTACAAAGCCGATGCTCAGAAATATGCTTAGAGTGCATGAGAAAAATACAAGTAGCTAATGTAGCTGGACGAATACCATGTATGCTTAAAACGTCCTCAAGACTTTATTTCTGTATCTATACTGTAACCATACGTACATTGATTGCATTGTGTAAGGAGAAAAGAAGTTGAGCAGGATTCTTGCAGCAGAGTCGGAAAGACAAAAACATAAGTCATAAACAGGCAGAGTGAAGGTCCTTGAAAGGCAGACGAAAAGAAGGATACAGATGCATCAGAAACGCAGTTTATTGCAATTAGCTACCGTGCACTTTAGTGGCATGGCTGTTGTTGTTCAGACGTAAGGGCTATATGGCATGGCTGTTACGGAGTTGTGTATCGACGACGGCAACTGAGTCTGGTGACTGAGTGATATTGTCTTGCTTATTTGATACATGCATTTTCTAAGTGTGAAATGTCTTATATTTCTGAGCATCGGCTTTGTACACCATTCTAGCCACAACTTGTGCCATAAACTAAACAGCTTGGTGACCGGAGGGGGTGGGTGGATTCTAAAAATCGGCTTCAGATTTTCATCCTTATTGGCACTCTATACTAGGCGACCTCAATACTCTTTGGTTTAAAGCATTAAAGTCCTGCAAGCGGCTTAAATGTAGTCTATGGCATTAAAAGGCAAGAATAAGTGCCCAGCGGGCACAAAGGTCATGGTACAATATAAAAAATTACCATAGAATCCTTATTTTCTAAACGAAAAGCTTTTTGAATGTCAAGAAGAACCAAGGCAAGACATATCAGAAGATTAACACTGAGTGTCCTTTCTATCGAAAGCAGTAACAACTTTTTGTGCTGAAAAATGAAAAAATGAAAAAAACTTCAGTAGTCCTTGGCTCTCTCAGACGCACTTACCAAATAGAATTGGTAACAGCTTGTAAAAAAATTAGCAATAAACTGCTAATACATAGTTCTACGTACTCATAAGACGTAGCTAGATGTACAACTGCAGTGTTAACGCTCGCGCAAGATTTTTTGTTGCTAGACGTGAGTGGCTATCGCGACTAACTTTGATGTTATGACTTCTGAAAAAAACACAAACCGATTTATCTCACTATCAGCCGTGTAAACAGATGCGAGCGCATTATGAGAGTTAAAAGAGCTCAGATTTAATCGCACCGAACTATCGGAAGTTAAAAATTAACTATACAAACTTTGAGTCATAATTTATTGTGCGCTTTGAATTAAATAGGACTAATCAAAAGGATTTTTTTAATGCAAAAAGATTGTAAAACTTTGTTTAAACCCATTTAAGCGTTGTTAGCGTAAGTACTGTAAATGTTAGTACAATAGTACAGCATGCGGTTCTGCTTTTTTTTTACAAATGTCTGTTCTAGATCTCACATAGTCAGAAGTAATTAGCTAACGACAAAAAGGTAGATAGAGGAGGAGAGGGATGAAACTTCCCATTCTCTACAGCTCAGATAAGTGACAGGAAAAAATGGCAAATATAGAAATCTTATATGCATTATGCATACACATTTATTTATAAACCGGCTTCGACTATTAGGCAGTTCGAATTTCATCAAGCCTTAGAGAGCTGAAGTACTCTTTGCCTGCAGTTGCTAATGCTTTTCCTTTACCTTTGAACGGCAGCACAAAAGTATTGCCAGTGCCAGTGCAAGTTCAAGCGAAGTTGGAGAAGTGCGGGAAATGCGGCAACGGGTGGCTGATAACAAACCAGCACAATCAACGTCAACAGATAAAGATTACGTCAGATGATTGGAGCAGACAGAGAGACAGACAGACCGACACACAGACACAGACAGACACACAGACAGACAGACACTAAAACAGACACTAAGACAGACAGACAGACAGACAGACAGACAGACAGACAGACAGACAGACAGACAGACAGACAGACAGACAGACAGACAGACAGACAGACAGACAGACAGACAGACAGACAGACAGACAGACAGACAGACAGACAGACAGACAGACAGACAGACAGACAGACAGACAGACAGACAGACAGACAGACAGACAGACAGACAGACAGACAGACAGACAGACAGACAGACAGACAGACAGACAGACAGACAGACAGACAGACAGACAGACAGACAGACAGACAGACAGACAGACAGACAGACAGACAGACAAGATCCAGAGTGCTCGTCACTAAAAGTACTGCCAATGATTGCAAAAATGCTTTATCACGACCCCACCCAACTGCCGCGTCAATCACAGCACACGTCGGTAAACGGAACAGTCGTTATCCAAATCGTTAGACAAGCTAAACCCCACCTGATTATCGCGCCCTGTCGAACTAGAAAAAAATTCCTCTCCAAGCTGAACTCGAGATAAATTAAAAGTGCGCTGGTCTGTCGCTAGGCAGGTTTGCTCTTAGCAACAATATTCGAACTGATTGATGAGTGGGAAGCAGTGTTGGATTAAGGCGCGCCGGACCGAATCTACAAAAAATCATGCAAGGCCTCGTATTTGCGTGTGCGAGCCTATTGCAGGGTTGGGTATACTACATGTACGCTACGATAACAAAACCAACACGCGGAATAGAGGATCAAGAGTAACTCTCGTGTGTTCCTTTTCTTAGAGGATTTCCAAGCGCACCTGTTAATACAATGACAAACTACGCCGCATTTTACCCGCAATAGGTTTTCCAAGAAATTATTGAGTGCAGAGGTTGGCTCCTGTTTTACAGAAGCTTCTGTTCTGTGCAGCGGACACCTTACAGGTATAGTGACCTGTACAACAGGTATAGCGACCTGTCTAACAGGTATAGTGACCTGTACAACAGGTATAGCGATCTGTCCAACAGGTATAGTGACCTGTCCAACAGGTATAGCGACCTGTCTAACAGGTATAGTGACCTGTCCAACAGGTATAGCGACCTGTCCAACAGGTATAGCGACCTGTCCAACAGGTATAGCGACCTGTCTAACAGGTATAGTGACCTGTACAACAGGTATAGCGATCTGTCCAACAGGTATAGTGACCTGTCCAACAGGTATAGCGACCTGTCTAACAGGTATAGTGACCTGTCCAACAGGTATAGCGACCTGTCTAACAGGTATAGTGACCTGTCCAACAGGTATAGCGACCTGTCCAACAGGTATAGCGACCTGTCCAACAGGTATAGCGACCTGTCTAACAGGTATAGTGACCTGTACAACAGGTATAGCGACCTGTCTAACAGGTATAGTGCCCTGTCCAACAGGTATAGCGACCTGTCTAACAGGTATAGTGACCTGTCCAACAGGTATAGCGACCTGTCCAACAGGTATAGCGACCTGTCCAACAGGTATAGCGACCTGTCTAACAGGTATAGTGACCTGTACAACAGGTATAGCGACCTGTCCAACAGGTATAGCGACCTGTCTAATAGGTATAGTGACCTGTCCAACAGGTATAGCGACCTGTCCAACAGGTATAGCGACCTGTCTAATAGGTATAGTGACCTGTCCAACAGGTATAGCGACCTGTCCAACAGGTATAGCGACCTGTCCAACAGGTATAGTGACCTGTCTAACAGGTATAGCGACCTGTACAACAGGTATAGTGACCTGTACAACAGGCATAGTGACCTGTACAACAGGTATAGCGACCTGTACAACAGGTATAGCGACCTGTCCAACAGGTATAGCGACCTGTCTAATAGGTATAGCGACCTGTCCAACAGGTATAGCGACCTGTCTAATAGGTATAGTGACCTGTCTAACAGGTATAGCGACCTGTACAACAGGTATAGTGACCTGTACAACAGGCATAGTGACCTGTACAACAGGTATAGCGACCTGTACAACAGGTATAGTGACCTGTACAACAGGTATAGCGACCTGTCCAACAGGTATAGCAAACTTGTCTCAGTGCGATACTCGTCCAAGTATTTATTTCTTACATTTGTTGAAATTCAGCCATTATTTCAATTTAAGGAAGTCACACATGTAGTATGCATTTTTAATAAAAGGTTCATTTCTCAGCACGGTTAAAGTAGATTATAGTTGCCTTGCAGTAAGACAAACAAAATGTTGTTTTTTTATAATGTCAAAAAATCTATAAATTGCATGCATTGCGCGTCAGAATATGCGCTGCACAATCTTTGATCAAAGATTCTGTGTGCTCTGCATCTGTCTGCGTGAAAGGGAGCCGCTTATTAAGGCAGGATAGAGGGGCCACAGGGGTAGAAGGGGATTGAGATAATCGAATAATGACAGATGGCTTCATCGCGCAAGCAAGGACTCGATGAGGAGGCTGCAGGTTTCATGGACTTCTATGACGGAGCGCCGAGACTCGATATATTTTCATAAGATTTTCTCGTATAGCCAATACACTGCAGTATTGGCTGCAGGTTTTCTATACGAGTAACAAGCACTAAGAAAAGCATCGTCTCGAAAAAACGAAATATCATAATCGTTGAAAACTGATTAAGCGTCTGGTTGTAATGAAATTTGCGACGGATGATCGATGATATGATATTTCACTCTGCTAATATCAATAATACTTGTGGTTGCTTCCTGTGACGATTTAAGGTGACGATTGAAGAACACACGCGAGGTTGCACTCTCGCGAATATTGACACAATCTGAACTGACTTTCGTATAGACTTTCCCTGTTATGCAACTCTATTTCAAATTTCATTTTTATCAAAATTTTAAAAAGCATATATCCTAGGATACTGTAATACTGTAATACTGTAATACTGTAATACTGTAATACTGTAATACGAGGGTTGGCCCTCGCGCATGGGTGTGAATGGCACATGAACCCCCGGCTAATTTCTCATGCACAACCCCAAATAATTATGATTGGCGCGCACGGAATTGAACCGGGGGTCGTGGCGAGTGAATATGACGAGTTTATCATCCGAACGAAAATTTCAGAGCAATAAAAGTCTCGAATTTGCAGGACCGACTAGCTCATTGTTTTAATTCCAGACAACTAAATTTAGGAGTCCATGGTCGGTCCGGTGCAAAACAGGCTAAGTATATCAGCCACAGTTGCTAGCATTGAGGCCAGCGAATCCGTGAGCAGCTCGAAACAATATCGCTTCAGCTCACCGGGGGGGGGGCAGGCAGACGGGTTAGCTCACCCCTCCTGATGGGAAGTGTAGAGAGCTGGGCTATCTTCGCCTCATCACATTTGTGTACGCGCATACGATAACACAGGAAGCAGTAAAATATATAAGGCAGGTGTGACTCGTACGAGAGAAGCTCTTGACCGGAGCACAGTACAGTCGACAGGATTTTATAATCTGGAGCGTTTCAGGTAAGAATACTCGAAATATAAACCCCTTTAAGAAAGCGCGACAAAAAAGCGCCCAAAGGGGTCGAAAGGGAGCCATGACTAGTCGAGTCCATGCCACCGTGGACCCATGGTCTAGTCGCGTATTTTTCCTCTAGTGGAATGCCTGACTAGTCCGCGCAAATGGGCGAGCTCATTTTTTGCATCCTTTTGGCGATTACTCTTGGAAATTTTATAAAAGAAAACTTCCAACAAACAATAAATAAGTTAACGTCAGTAGGGAGATGTAAAATGGCACTTTGAATTTTAGGTGCTGATTTCCTGGTCATATCAGATAGCAGAGTTGGAAAATTAGCGGAATTTTTTGTTAACAAGCAACAGCTGCCTCTTTTGCTTCTTTAGCTAGCAGCCATGCATTCGAGCCGACAGCCGCAGACGCCGCCGCCGCCGCCTCCGACTCCACCGAGCTCGACGCCGTCGTCGCAGGCTCCACAGAGGCAGGGCCAGCCGCCGCCTCTAATGCGACAAACGTCCAACGTTGAAATGCTGGTGCAAAACGAATTTGGCGTTGCTCAGGAGGTAGAGATCGACGGTGAACTGCCGGAGGCCCAGCAGATGGCCGGGCTTCGCGGTGAGTTGCAATTAAACAAAAAGTGACATATTTAAACAAAAATATATTGTGTTGTATTAAAAGCATTTTTAATTTAATAACTTTAAAAATATTTTAGAAGAATCCTAACAACTACATAATACCTAGTCGATGATTTAGTTGAAAGTGGGGTTGGGAGGGGCCAATAAACAATCGATAAAAATAAAGTGGGAGGGGTAGCCGGGTTAGGAAAGTGGGGTTGGGACTGAGGGGCCAATAAACAGTCGATAACAATAAAGTGGGAGGGGTTGCAGGATAGGAAAGTGGGGTTGGGACTGAGGGGCCAATAAACAGTTGATAACAATGAAGTGGGGGGGGGGGTAGCAGGGATAGGAAAGTGGGGTTGGGACTGAGGGGCCAATAAACAACAATGGATAGTCTAAGAAAATCAAGAGGGGAAGGTTAGCAGGGCGGGAAACAGGGGGGCTGTGGCTGAGGGACCAACTATTCAAGAAAATGAACGCCCATCAATGCCCAGTGTAGAGAGGTTTAACAAGGATAAGAAAGTGGTGGGGGTTGGGGTATGCGGTCCCGAACGGCAGTAAATCGATAAAGAGTTAATTATCGATTAATTAAAGCGTCGGTCGGGAGGAGATGTCAGGGGGGGCTAGAAAAGCAATCCTTAACCATAGCATAACTCCAGCAGACCATCTAAATGAATTAATTTACTGGTAGTTGTGCATGCGACAGTGAAATAAATAGCTGTTTATTAGGCAAAACCAATAGGAATTGGTTCAGTACTTCAGTAAGAGCGAAAATACATGTAAGCTTCTTAATAAGTGCGTCTATTTTTGTCTCGTATTTGAACTAACCAGCTGTAGCATAAACATATTTTTTCCTAAAACGCCAAAAAAGCTAAAAGGAGTGAAAAAGTGAAGCTCATAAATTAGTGCTGTGACTCCTGTTCGATAGACGTCTAAGACAAAACTCTCAGTTATTTGTTTCCATTTTTGGCACTTCCTTAAAATTTTATGGCCTTTTATAATTTTTAGACCTGATATACATCATATAACACAATAAATTTTTGCCTTTCTGTATACATGAATGTGAGAATGGTGTTGTTGTAGCAGAACGGCAACGCTCTCCGACTCAGTTCGATCTAATTCCCAATTACTCAACTGTAGTCTAAGGCGAACCGAGCCGCACTAGCTGTTGGTCTAGCGCGGCGCTCTGGTGTGCCAGCGGCCCAGGCTCGATTCCAAGTGCAGTCACATTAATTTGGGCCAAATAGAAATCTCGGCTTGGCTCTGCTCGTGCAATCAACGCCCTTGAGGGCCAACCCCCAAGGCACAGTGAAGTGTACATGCCTAACGATGAATAAAGTTAGGGCCGCTGTACACTCTTTTAACTAAACTATTTGCGCGCTTGTCTGCCTGCTCAAGGGGAGTCGGCGTAATGGGCAGTAATGCCCCTCGTAGGTTGTTTGACAATGTCGCTTTAGGTGCACCAGGATGCACACAGACCCCTGCATTTAACTAAACTATCTAGCACTGTGGTCTTTGTTTGTGACAAATTATATAGTCGCTTTCACACCTGAGCTTGCCCACCGTATTACTGATGAGTTGCTATACCTCAGTTTATCAGCCCTATAATGATACTATGGGACAATATTTATTTCACTACGGCTAGTTGTTGTCTCACTCCTTGAGATATGAGCAGAACTGCAGCAGAGCTAAAACATCTCTACAATGGGACAGGAAAAGCAAAATTACGACAAAGCTGCATGGATGAAGCAGTAGCAAAAAGTTTCGGGTCACAGTCAGTCGTGTTGACTTTATAATTAGAGAGCTCGAGTTTCTTCTCAGGGTTGCAGAGGCCGGGGCTGAGAAAAAAGACAAGAAACATTATTTTGCAGAGCATGCAGCTCGAGAACGCTAATCATTATAGAAGCCTGCTGCCTCTTTGACTGCAGCCCCGTCTCCCTATCCGATGCTACTGCAAAGTCATCTCTCAAACAAGCAATCTCTTTAGCCTCAATATCTTGTTGAAGATCCTGAACCTCTGTTAGACCCATGATGAACGAGAAATACTTTTGAATCAATTTGGAGATTAAAGGAATGATATGAAATCTATATTTTGTCAAAAAGGCGATGTATATAAATGAAGTGTGCTCCTTTGCGTAGTATCCGGTTTACACACAGCATCCAAGGATGGATTTGACTCCGAGTTGATGCAGCCACTCCTTGTTCAATACCGCGGGCATTGGCAGACAAAGTGCTGGGAATTTTCATTGTCTAAACATTAGAAGGGGGCAAGGAGCCGACGGGAGCTGGAACGTTCCTCTCTTAGCCAGAGTCGGGCAGATTGTTGCCCTTGCTAGAATCCTGAGTTGCCCCGGGATTTCTTGGCGGTGCAGCTTAGGGCTCGCTGAGCGACCTGGCTGTCGTAGTGGATGATAATCGTCTTTCTAATAGCGCACTTGCGTTGCTGCAACACAGTTCTGCGGCGCCAGGAGCTGATAGCAAGGATTTTTTCTGAAAGACGCTGGAGAGTCTTTTAGTATGCAGGGTGTGGATTGCACTCACACAAATTTTGATTAAGATGCAGATCCCAAAGCTAGGTGAGGCCGTCTTCCAGGGAGCCATCTTTGAATCAGTGGACCTCTTCTGAAAGTTTCAATGGTCGTTGACGTCCTAATGAAGGGTGATCTAGAACTGTACGCCGAGCCAAGAACTGGAGGTTCTAGGCTCGGCGTACGGCATCCAAGAGAATGCTCAGACTCTTGCAAGGTCAGAGTGCGGCAGAAGCTGACGCTTCGCTATGGCTCTATAAAGCTTTGAATTGGACCGCTCGAAGTGATGATCATGCGACACGCACGCCCCTGTGCACCTTCTGAGAGCCTCAAAACATGTCTTAATCCACAGGGAGATAGCCCAAAATTATTCCACCGTATGAAACTGCTGGTTTAAGTCTGGCGGTTAGGTTCCACAAGAGGCGTACCAAAGGTCCTACACAGCTGCGATAGGATTGCAAAGGCTTTTTTTACTTTTGGCTTGAACCTTTGACTTCTGGCTTTTTTCGCTCTGCTCTTTGCTCGGGGCGGAGCACTGCCGTCTCAGGCTCTCTGAAACCAAAAACTGCCGAGATTACGTTCACCAGCAGAGTTAAATAGCAAAGCCGTCGGCTCACGCTTTGCAGAAAAGAAATCTTCCTCTGTAAATAAAATTGGGGGGGGGGCTAATGTTGTCTCTCATGGTCTGATGGTTCCGACGCCACAGTAGTGACGTCATAAGCTTATCCGGCCAAGGGATCAAGGTGAGCATCCTGGAGGAGCTCCAGCTGGCTCCACTGCCAACTTTTCCCCCTAACCCTCGCAGGACTCAACCGGAAGAAGCAGCGCGTCGAGCAGCGAGTGATCCGCCGACGCAATTCCGAGCTGACCGCCAACATGATTCGCTCGTCGGCTGCCCAGCGGAGGCGTCAATTCACCACTCTGCTGGAGGAGCATCGCCTGATCGTGCAGAGGCTGGAGCAGATGCAGCTCGCTGCTGCTGCAGCAGCCGCCACCGAGGATGAAGCTGGCGACTCTCAGAGGGCACCAAGTCTGGCTGAGATCGCCGAGAACAACGCCACGGCCGAGAGGCAAAGCGAAGATGTTGCAGTTGAGAGCAAATGCGACGAGTCCGATGTTAAATAAGGATGTCTGAATGTCGAATGAGCGCTGTTGAATTGCCAGTACGCGTAAATGCATGACATGAGGGTTTGGGCAAGTGAATCTGGTCAATAATATTATACTACTATATACAGTCGGTAACACTTCTGTAGTTACGGTGTAACATCCAATGCCGGAACGTGTAATTTTTTCGAAACTAAAGTAATGCTTCACGTACACTAACTTAATTTTTATTAGACATTCCTACCATGGGAAAGCTGTGTAAAAATTTGGTGAAAGTAAAACTTTGTCTAATACTCGCTTCATTATATAGCAGGGAACGCGATTAATAAAAAGTTATCAATATTTTAAGCTTTATTATCGATATAAGTGTTAAAATTATACAGTACTGAGTTTCTTAACCATTCTTTTCTTGCATAAACATAACTTATACTTAGAAAGTAACCTCACAACCGACTGTTTTCAATTACACTCGCAGTAAAAGTTGTTTAATGGACTCGACGAAGTTTGCCTTAAAGTGGTCTAAACATGCTATGTAGGAATTGACTGCAGATTCAAGAACTGAGGGTAGAGTAGAGAGGCTGCAGATTCAAGAACTGAGGGTAGAGTAGAGAGGCTGCAGATTCAAGAAATGAGGGTACAGTAGAGAGGCTGCAAATTCAAGAACTGAGGGTAGAGTAGAGAGGCTGCAGATTCAAGAACTGAGGGTACAGTAGAGAGGCTGCAGATTCAAGAACTGAGGGTAGAGTAGAGAGGCTGCAGATTCAAAAACTGAGGGTAGAGTAGAGAGGCTGCAGGTTCAAGAACTGAGGGTAGAGTAGAGAGGCTGCAGATTCAAGAACTGAGGGTAGAGTAGAGGCTGCAGATTCAAGAACTGAGGGTAGAGTAGAGGCTGCAGATTCAAGAACTGAGGGTAGAGTAGAGAAACTGCAGATTCAAGAGCTGAGGGTAGAGTAGAGAGGCTGCAGATTCAAGAACTGAGGGTAGAGTAGAGAGGCTGCAGATTCAAAAACTGAGGGTAGAGTAGAGAGGCTGCAGATTCAAGAACTGAGAGTATAGTAGAGAGGCTGCAGATTCAAGAGCTGAGGGTAGAGTAGAGAGGCTGCAGATTCAAAAACTGAGGGTAGAGTAGAGAGGCTGCAGATTCAAGAACTGACGGTAGAGTAGAGAGGCTGCAGATTCAAGAACTGAGGGTAGAGTAGAGAGGCTGCAGATTCAAGAGCTGAGGGTAGAGTAGAGAGGCTGCAGATTCAAGAACTGACGGTAGAGTAGAGAGGCTGCAGATTCAAGAACTGAGGGTAGAGTAGAGAGGCTGCAGATTCAAGAAATGAGGGTAGAGTAGAGAGGCTGCAGATTCAAGAAATGAGGGTAGAGTAGAAAGGCTGCAGATTCAAGAACTGAGGGTAGAGTAGAGAGGCTGCAGATTCAAGAACTGAGAGTAGAGTAGAGAGGCTGCAGATTCAAGAACTGACGGTAGAGTAGAAAGGCTGCAGATTCAAGAACTGAGGGTAGAGTAGAGAGGCCGCAGATTCAAGAACTGAGGGTAGAGTAGAGAGGCTGCAGATTCAAGAACTGAGAGTATAGTAGAGAGGCTGCAGGTTCAAGAACTGAGGGTAGAGTAGAGAGGCTGCAGATTCAAGAGCTGAGGGTAGAGTAGAGGCTGCAAATTCAAGAACTCAGAGTAGAGTAGAGAGGCTGCAGGTTCAAGAACTCAGGGTAGAGTAGAGAGGCTGCAGGTTCAAGAACTGAGGGTAGAGTAGAGAGGCTGCAGATTCAAGAAATGAGGGTAGAGTAGAGAGGCTGCAGGTTCAAGAACTGAGGGTAGAGTAGAGAGGCTGCAGATTCAAGAAATGAGGGTACAGTAGAGAGGCTGCAAATTCAAGAACTGAGGGTAGAGTAGAGAGGCTGCAGATTCAAGAACTGAGAGTAGAGTAGAGAGGCTGCAGATTCAAGAACTGAGGGTAGAGTAGAGAGGCTGCAGATTCAAGAACTGAGGGTAGAGTAGAGAGGCTGCAGATTCAAAAACTGAGGGTAGAGTAGAGAGGCTGCAGGTTCAAGAACTGAGGGTAGAGTAGAGAGGCTGCAGATTCAAGAACTGAGGGTAGAGTAGAGGCTGCAGATTCAAGAACTGAGGGTAGAGTAGAGGCTGCAGATTCAAGAACTGAGGGTAGAGTAGAGAAACTGCAGATTCAAGAGCTGAGGGTAGAGTAGAGAGGCTGCAGATTCAACAACTGAGGGTAGAGTAGAGAGGCTGCAGATTCAAAAACTGAGGGTAGAGTAGAGAGGCTGCAGATTCAAGAACTGAGAGTATAGTAGAGAGGCTGCAGATTCAAGAGCTGAGGGTAGAGTAGAGAGGCTGCAGATTCAAAAACTGAGGGTAGAGTAGAGAGGCTGCAGATTCAAGAACTGAGGGTAGAGTAGAGAGGCTGCAGATTCAAGAACTGAGGGTAGAGTAGAGAGGCTGCAGATTCAAGAGCTGAGGGTAGAGTAGAGAGGCTGCAGATTCAAGAACTGACGGTAGAGTAGAGAGGCTGCAGGTTCAAGAACTGAGGGATGGAGTAGAGGCTGCAGATTCAAGAACTGAGGGTAGAGTAGAGAGGCTGCAGATTCAAGAAATGAGGGTAGAGTAGAGAGGCTGCAGATTCAAGAAATGAGGGTAGAGTAGAAAGGCTGCAGATTCAAGAACTGAGGGTAGAGTAGAGAGGCTGCAGATTCAAGAACTGAGAGTAGAGTAGAGAGGCTGCAGATTCAAGAACTGACGGTAGAGTAGAAAGGCTGCAGATTCAAGAACTGAGGGTAGAGTAAAGAGGCCGCAGATTCAAGAACTGAGGGTAGAGTAGAGAGGCTGCAGATTCAAGAACTGAGAGTATAGTAGAGAGGCTGCAGGTTCAAGAACTGAGGGTAGAGTAGAGAGGCTGCAGATTCAAGAGCTGAGGGTAGAGTAGAGGCTGCAAATTCAAGAACTCAGAGTAGAGTAGAGAGGCTGCAAATTCAAGAACTGAGGGTAGAGTAGAGAGGCTGCAGGTTCAAGAACTGAGGGTAGAGTAGAGAGGCTGCAGATTCAAGAAATGAGGGTAGAGTAGAGAGGCTGCAGGTTCAAGAACTGAGGGTAGAGTAGAGAGGCTGCAGATTCAAGAAATGAGGGTAGAGTAGAGAGGCTGCAGGTTCAAGAACTGAGGGTAGAGTAGAGAGGCTGCAGATTCAAGAACTGAGGGTAGAGTAGAGAGGCTGCAGATTCAAGAACTGAGGGTAGAGTAGAGAGGCTGCAGATTCAAGAAATGAGGGTACAGTAGAGAGGCTGCAAATTCAAGAACTGAGGGTAGAGTAGAGAGGCTGCAGATTCAAGAACTGAGGGTACAGTAGAGAGGCTGCAGATTCAAGAACTGAGGGTAGAGTAGAGAGGCTGCAGATTCAAAACTGAGGGTAGAGTAGAGAGGCTGCAGGTTCAAGAACTGAGGGTAGAGTAGAGAGGCTGCAGATTCAAGAACTGAGGGTAGAGTAGAGGCTGCAGATTCAAGAACTGAGGGTAGAGTAGAGGCTGCAGATTCAAGAACTGAGGGTAGAGTAGAGAAACTGCAGATTCAAGAGCTGAGGGTAGAGTAGAGAGGCTGCAGATTCAAGAACTGAGGGTAGAGTAGAGAGGCTGCAGATTCAAAAACTGAGGGTAGAGTAGAGAGGCTGCAGATTCAAGAACTGAGAGTATAGTAGAGAGGCTGCAGATTCAAGAGCTGAGGGTAGAGTAGAGAGGCTGCAGATTCAAAAACTGAGGGTAGAGTAGAGAGGCTGCAGATTCAAGAACTGAGGGTAGAGTAGAGAGGCTGCAGATTCAAGAACTGAGGGTAGAGTAGAGAGGCTGCAGATTCAAGAGCTGAGGGTAGAGTAGAGAGGCTGCAGATTCAAGAACTGACGGTAGAGTAGAGAGGCTGCAGGTTCAAGAACTGAGGGATGGAGTAGAGGCTGCAGATTCAAGAACTGAGGGTAGAGTAGAGAGGCTGCAGATTCAAGAAATGAGGGTAGAGTAGAGAGGCTGCAGATTCAAGAAATGAGGGTAGAGTAGAAAGGCTGCAGATTCAAGAACTGAGGGTAGAGTAGAGAGGCTGCAGATTCAAGAACTGAGAGTAGAGTAGAGAGGCTGCAGATTCAAGAACTGACGGTAGAGTAGAAAGGCTGCAGATTCAAGAACTGAGGGTAGAGTAGAGAGGCCGCAGATTCAAGAACTGAGGGTAGAGTAGAGAGGCTGCAGATTCAAGAACTGAGAGTATAGTAGAGCGGCTGCAGGTTCAAGAACTGAGGGTAGAGTAGAGAGGCTGCAGATTCAAGAGCTGAGGGTAGAGTAGAGGCTGCAAATTCAAGAACTCAGAGTAGAGTAGAGAGGCTGCAGGTTCAAGAACTCAGGGTAGAGTAGAGAGGCTGCAGATTCAAGAGCTGAGGGTAGAGTAGAGAGGCTGCAGATTCAAGAACTGAGGGTAGAGTAGAGAGGCTGCAGATTCAAGAAATGAGGGTAGAGTAGAGAGGCTGCAGGTTCAAGAACTGAGGGTAGAGTAGAGAGGCTGCAGATTCAAGAAATGAGGGTAGAGTAGAGAGGCTGCAGGTTCAAGAACTGAGGGTAGAGTAGAGAGGCTGCAGATTCAAGAACTGAGGGTAGAGTAGAGAGGCTGCAGATTCAAGAACTGAGGGTAGAGTAGAGAGGCTGCAGGTTCAAGAACTGAGGGTAGAGTAGAGAGGCTGCAGATTCAAGAACTGAGGGATGGAGTAGAGGCTGCAGATTCAAGAACTGAGGGTAGAGTAGAGAGGCTGCAGATTCAAGAGCTGAGGGTAGAGTAGAGAAACTGCAGATTCAAGAACTGAGAGTATAGTAGAGAGGCTGCAGATTCAAGAACTGAGGGTAGAGTAGAGAGGCTGCAGATTCAAGAACTGAGGGTAGAGTAGAGAGGCTGCAGATTCAAGAACTGAGAGTATAGTAGAGAGGCTGCAGATTCAAGAACTGAGGGTAGAGTAGAGAGGCTGCAGATTCAAGAGCTGAGGGTAGAGTAGAGAGGCTGCAGGTTCAAGAACTGAGGGTAGAGTAGAGAGGCTGCAGGTTCAAGAACTGAGGGTAGAGTAGAGAGGCTGCAGGTTCAAGAACTGAGGGATGGAGTAGAGGCTGCAGATTCAAGAACTGAGGGTAGAGTAGAAAAACTACAGATTCAAGAACTGAGGGTAGAGTAGAGAGGCTGCAGATTCAAGAACTGAGGGTAGAGTAGAGAGGCTGCAGATTCAAGAACTGAGGGTAGAGTAGAGAGGCTGCAGATTCAAGAACTGAGGGTAGAGTAGAGAGGCTGCAGAATCAAGAACTGAGGGTAGAGTAGAGAGGCTGCAGATTCAAGAACTGAGGGATGGAGTAGAGGCTGCAGATTCAAGAACTGAGGGTAGAGTAGAAAAACTACAGATTCAAGAACTGAGGGTAGAGTAGAGAGGCTGCAGATTCAAGAACTGAGGGTAGAGTAGAGAGGCTGCAGATTCAAGAACTGAGGGATGGAGTAGAGGCTGCAGATTCAAGAACTGAGGGTAGAGTAGAAAAACTACAGATTCAAGAACTGAGGGTAGAGTAGAGAGGCTGCAGATTCAAGAACTGAGGGATGGAGTAGAGGCTGCAGATTCAAGAACTGAGGGTAGAGTAGAAAAACTACAGATTCAAGAACTGAGGGTAGAGTAGAGAAACTGCAGATTCAAGAACTGAGGGTAGAGTAGAGAAACTGCAGATTCAAAAACTGAGGGTAGAGTAGAGAAACTGCAGATTCAAGAACTGAGGGTAGAGTAGAGAAACTGCAGATTCAAGAACTGAGGGTAGAGTAGAGAAACTGCAGATTCAAGAACTGAGGGTAGAGTAGAGAAACTGCAGATTCAAGAACTGAGGGTAGAGTAGAGAAACTGCAGATTCAAGAACTGAGGGTACAGTAGAGAGGCTGCAGGTTCAAGAACTGAGGGTAGAGTAGAGAGGCTGCAGATTCAAGAACTGAGGGTACAGTAGAGAAACTGCAGATTCAAGAACTGAGGGGAAGAGCGGTCAAAGAAATTCGCAAAGTTACATGTACCCCTTGAGCACTGGGCAAGAATTTCGACCCCTGCCATAATTACAAAGCGGAGATGCAAAGGCAGAACGCACAGACTTCCTCAGAGCGCACAGAGCCGTTTAGCTTGTGAAGCCACTGTGGTTGTCGCCTTTGAGTGTAAATATTTTCTTTGTCTCCAGACGGATCTGTAATCATGTAAATCATAAATTATAATGCATCAGCTCGACCTATCAATTTTTACACAAGTATTCATGCGGAACTATAATTTCCGATGGGGCAGGAATGGGATAAAAATCGAAGTTAATTAGGCTGTAAATATTTATGTAGCTACTGACACATGGCCTAGCTGTGCTGAAAAGGCACAAGAGACCGGCGCCGGCTAAACTTATTAAAAATGATGCCACATTTTTATTCAAACTTTGTGCCTCAACGCTTCAGCCGCTCTATAGCATATCAGAGTGGTATTTTCTCATCTACGCTCTTATAATAAAAGTTAACCCTTTGTCTCGAAAGCTAAGCCAACAGGCCTACTGGTATGAAAATATTAACAACTTCGGGTAGATCAGAGGTAAATTTCCCGATTGCTCAAATCAAATCTTTCTTCTAGTAGCAAAAATACATGTAGCGAAATCCGTTGAAGCAGCCGTTTACTTCAAGTACTTTAGTGCATTAAATGTACGATTTCTTTACCAAAACCACTCGGATGCGTTCGAGAACTTAAGAAATAACAAACGACAACAAAAATGTCGACTGCTCCATTGAGTTTTGTATTTCCCAGAAAAGAGAACACATTTATTGATGCGAATTTTTGTTAAAAAAATGACGCATATGTAAATAGAAACTATATACAAATTGCTTTGTTGGCTTGAGAATAAATAAATGCTAGATAAAAAGCCTTGAAAAAAAGTAAACTGTACTTACACATTTAGCAGTGACGTCTAGAAAATTAATGCTCACCTTTATATTAGTTAAATGCGAGTCAACGTAGTTCTCCGCATTGGCTGCTTCAAGGATGCTCTTCAGTTTAGGAGACACTTGCCAACTTGAGAGGTCGTGCCTGCAACACAGGGTTTTATTTATATAGCCTCTTCATGTTGTATGAAATAGAAGTGAAATCGAAATTTAGTTAGTGTGATGATGATGATGATGACACAAGCTCTGCACCTGCCAACAGCACAATTCACCTGAGTTCTGACCACAGACACTGAATAACTAGATGGGCCACTTAGCACATTTGCGTGTAAACTACTTTCAGTTCAGTAGTAAGTTAAACAGAAGCATTTTAATGTATTTTTAAAGCCAAGGCTCACTTATTGACTCTTACCCCCACTTAAACCTCCAACCGCGCCTTTCCACACTACCCCCGCCCCACCCCAATTTTTATTGCCTTTCTCGGAATTCCAGCCTAAAGCGACCATGTACATTTCAGTGGACTGGCCAATGTACATTATTGCTGAACCAATTAGCAATTTGTTTACGCCTGCAAGCTTGGGCTTCTAAATCTAAAATTATCAGTCATTTCAGCTGCCTTATTTTTATAAAATAGCTTATGTATTCTTCTTTGCTACTGAAGTGAGAGTAGAAAGCTGTTTTACTAAGTATACACGCTTGAGTGGCTGGCCTATCTAAGCTATTTTAGTAATCTGTGGCTCTGAATGACCACGAACTTGAGAAGCCGTGCCTGCAACACAGGGCCGGTTTTTTTTATATAGCCTCTTCATGTTGTATGAAATAGAAGTGAAATCGAAATTTAGTTAGTGTGATGATGATGATGATGACACAAGCTCGCTAGCTCGCTACTCCATAGCTCCATAGCTTGCTACTAAACTGGGGGCATTTCACAAGTTCTCAAAACTTCACAATCTCTGAAAGTACCAGTAGTACTAGAAAGTTTTTTTGTTTTTTTTTATTTTTTGCTTTTTTAACTGCATTTTCTGAGTGCGAGTTTTTTTCTGCAGTAATTAACGTACCGAAAAACTTGTTTCTGAAATTTCGAGCTTGTGAAAGCGACCCATTAAACTAGAACGGTACTTATCGAATTCAAAGTTTTAAGAACATCGGAAATGGTTATTAACTCGTTTGATATTCGGAAGTTTAGGTGATATACGAGTATTAGGAATTTAGTGCGAAAAAACTGAAAACTTCCTTGAATTTGAAAGTGTAACGTCCTACTGCTTCTGTTGTCCATTGTCCGGTTAAGGTTCTGTGAACCCGCGTGAAAGCGGCACTGGAACTTACCTAAAGTACACATTATTATCGCCGTAGTCTTCTTTGCGCAGCCAGCCAGACAGAGAAGCAACCCCAATAGCCCGGCCTGGCCAGTGCGTTGCCAGCACGAGAGCTCCGTGTCCGCCCATGGAGTGTCCGAGGAACACCAGTCGATCTGGGTCGGCCGCTGGCAATTCGACAGTGGCAACTTCAGCCAAAACTTCTACAGCTCGCATTGCGGTCAACGCGCCGGGTCCCTCCCAGTTGTGCGCCCCGTGACGACTTGGCGCCAACAGCCAAGCGCCGGAAATTCCAAATCTATAACCGGCGCTGGCGTCTCCACCAGCCTCTATAAACTTGTGACTATCGGCTTGATCCTCAGGCTTAATACTGGTGCCGTGTAGGCTGACTACGATTGGCAATCGAACCGCTTGCGATTTCTGACTGCGACCGGTGCCGCCCTGCCACTCTATCGGAGCAATCGCGGCAGCTCGCTGCACCGAGCCGTCGTGATCAACGAATGTGAACAGCACGCTCTGGTCTGGGCTGCGACAGCGGAGGGTCACCTGCGTGGAAATGGAGAAAAGATTGCGATGAATATTTCTGTTTTTTTACTTCCGGTACTTCCCAGCAGTATTCTTACTTGTACTTGGTAGCAGTATTTCCTACTTTTACAAGCACCAACTACAAAATGTAAAAACCTACAATGGGGTTGTAGCCTAGTACGTGGTTAGAGCGTCGAACTCTTGACCCGCTCGTAGCAACTTTTATCCTCGAGCAAGACACTTAACTCTGCATTGCTTCAGTTCACCCAGCTGTAAAATGGGTGCCAGAATTAGCTGGGGTAACTGAGGGTGTGTGTGGCGATCTCCAGTTACTGCATGCACTGAATAGCCGTACGCAGCCTTCAGATGCGCCGCGCAATAGCTGCGGCTGAGATTTCGGTTGCACATCCGCCCATTTAGCAACTTCCTACCGGTACTTCCCACCAGTAGCAACTTCCTACCGGTACTTCCCACCAGTAGCTACTTCCTACCGGTACTTCCCACCAGTAACTACTTCCTACCGGTACTTCCCACCAGTAGCTACTTCCTACTGGTACTTCCCACCAGTAGCTACTTCCTATCGGTAATTCCTACTTTTACGCCGTGCCTGTACCTCCCAACCTACCTGCATTTCTTGAGCCGGTCCGGAATCTTTACAGCTGAGCCGCAGCTTAAGCCGTAGGCTGTCGCCAGAGGCTTTGCAAGCGGTTCGGCGATCTTTCCCACCAGTACCGCCGCCTGTCAGTTGCAAGTCACCCGCTATAAAGCCCATCTGACCAGGCGCGAGATCTTTAGATGGAATGAGCTTAGATGGTCCCATCCGGCAATCAATCTTATCCCCGCTGCAATCAAGGCGACAGCTGAGAGCTCCGGTAGTTCGCAGGCTGACAACTGGCACGAAAATTGGCGCCGATGCTCCCGTTAAAAACGCGGCGTCTTGTCCTTCTAGTAGCAGCAAATCGGGCAGAAAATCCGGCGGCCAAGCTCGAAATTTTGATCCTGTCGCCGCTGCAGAGACGAAACGGCACGACACTGCGGCGGCCTGTTTACCGCGAACTCGTGCCGCTAACAGGTGAACACCTCGGCGATTGGTTAGCAACCGCCCGGCAACCGAGGAGACCGCTCGGCCGCGCATGTAGCTAAAATAGTATTTAAAAAATAATGCTAATCCTGACTCATGCTACTAATAGTAGATAAAAAATAATAATGGAGAGAGAACCTACCGATCGGCGGATAGATCGACGACGTCATCAACCGTTACAGCAGCCGGTCCGTCGCACACAAGACTCCATTGTAAATCAGTTTCGTGGTCGTCAGCGTCGTTAATCTCCTTGGTCGTGTACACACCGCCAATGAGCCAGCCCTGGAACTCCAGGGCAGACGTAGAGCCCAGACTGTTGACCAGTTCGCCCCAAGAAACTTCAGGAGCCAGTCGGATCACTCCATTCGAGTCGATGGTATCAACTGGCGTCCACTCCATCGTAGAGGAATAGAAAAGTTCCGTGAAAAGTTTTCGACGATCAAAATTCTCCGATCGAAGCATCACCGTGGCGACGGCATTTGGCAGGCTGCCAAAAGCTGACAGCACCGGATCGGCGTCCAGCTCCCCCGTTCCGATGGGAAACCAGCCGAGCCGATGCCAGTCCTCAATCGATGGAGCAGCATCACCTGACTCGACAGTAGATGCAGCCTCTTTGTAGATGAGTTCCGCTAAGTCCCGCTCGTCCAATTCCAGCAGACAATCGGCCAGGGCCAGACGAAGTTTTCGCAGACGATTCAGCCGGCTGCGACGCACCTTAGTCGACGATGAGGCAGCTTTAGTGGCAGCGACTGTCGCTTGAGTCACTTCGTTGATTAGGCAGACAATGTGTGGCTAAAACAATGCGTGAAATTTAATAAATATAAGCACGATGGCTGTGGCCTGGTGGGCATCTCAGGCCTTTAGCGACATCGTCCAACAACCATCGCCAGGCACGAATTCATACACACGCTCACACAGGGTGCACCAACGGTCCTGACTTTCTAATCGTCAGGTATGTACACTCTGTGACTTGGGGGTGGCCCTCACGGGCCCTCAACGCCAAGTTTCCTGCACAAGCCCCAAATGAATGTGGTCACTCACAGAATCGAACCAGCAGTTGTGGTGCAAAAGTCAGACGTATTTACCTCTGAGCTGCTCTGCTTCCAATAACGAGCTAATTGACAGACTGATGCATGGCATACAAGACTTGCGCTCTGTGCTTGAGGTTATCACACAATAATTGCGCCCAAAAACATGCGAGTCTGTCATGGTTGAGCCAGTGCCCACAAACGCCCCCCTGGATCAATCTGAACTCACCCGGATGTCCCAGTCGGAAAGTCGGGCAGCTGCGAAAGCCAACGGCGAAAGCTCAGCGGCACCGGCGCGGTCTTTCCTCTGGCAGGGCGGCCATCCGCGTTGCTGTGCCAAATCAGTCAGCTGGCCGGATGATGGGGTAGAGCTGGATGCTGGGACCAGCTGGAAATAGAGATAGGTAGATACATGTTACATAGGTAAGAGAACTCACACCCAATTCAATATTTGAACCAACTCACCAATAGAGACAGGCATAGCAGCACTGATCTGTCGAAACTTATACGACCGATATTGCTCTCCATGAAAAAATTCATTTCATTTTGTGTCTCAATTAAATTAAGCAGATTCAAGTAGAAACTGGATACAAGAACGGGCTTTCTCAGCAACTGAGAATCTGGGAGGCTGGCCCAGCAACTGAGGATCTGGGAGGCTGGCCCAGCAACTGACACTGCGAGGCTGGCCCAGCAACTAAGGATCTGGGAGGCTGGCCCAGCAACTGAAGTTCTGGGAGATGGTGGCCCAGCAACTGGGATCTGGGAGGCTGGCCTAGCAACTGAGGATCTGGGAGGCTGGCCCAGCAACTGAGGATCTGGGAGGCTGGTCCAGCAACTGAGGATCTGGGAGGCTGGCCCAGCAACTGAGGATCTGGGAGGCTGGCCCAGCAACTGAGGATCTGGGAGGCTGGTCCAGCAACTGAGGATCTGGGAGGCTGGCCCAGCAACTGAGGATCTGGGAGGCTGGCCCAGCAACTGAGGATCTGGGAGGCTGGCCCAGCAACTGACACTGCGAGGCTGGCCCAGCAACTGAGGATCTGGGAGGCTGGCCCAGCAACTGAGGATCTGGGAGGCTGGCCCAGCAACTGAGGATCTGGGAGGCTGGCCCAGCAACTGAGGATCTGGGAGGCTGGCCCAGCAACTGGGATCTGGGAGGCTGGCCTAGCAACTGAGGATCTGGGAGGCTGGCCCAGCAACTGAGGATCTGGGGATTTGAGAGAGTGAAAGTTCAATTTGAGCATAGCATGACAGCCTAAAAATGAGACTTGTGCTGATATACTACTTCTAAGTACGGATGAGACGTACACTTCTGTTTTTGTAGATGAATAGCTTGTCATATCTATTACAACCAGCGTCTTAAAACGTATTTTATGACTATTAGCAAAATGTAATATCTCTGTAAAATACCTTATCAGTTTTAAAAAAATAGACGTGAGCCAGTCCATTGGACTCAAGAAATAATTCAACAGAAATGGTAGCCATTCCTTTGTTTATTACATTTTTATTCAACAATTTGCAAGTTTAATCAATACTAAAATTATCATTAGTGACCAAAAAATGAACGTTGTGTGCGTGGGGCAAGTTAATGTTACTAAATTTTTCCAGAGTTTCTAAGAAATTAACCAACAACTTGTCTTTCTTTATAAAACGATTTGCAAAAAGAGCTTCCTTAAAGAAAAGTAAGCAAACAAGCAAACATCATAAACAGTCACTCAACATCATCATAAACAGTCACTCTTAACATCATAAAAAACAGTCACTCAGCATCATCAACAGTCACTCAGCATCATCAACAGTCACTCAGCATCATCAACAGTCACTCAGAATCATCAACAGTCACTCAGCATCATCATAAACAGGATCACTCAGCATCATCAACAGTCACTCAGCATCATCAACAGTCACTCAGCATCATCATCAACAGTCACTCAGCATCATCAACAGTCACTCAGCATCATCATCAACAGTCACTCAGCATCATCAACAGTCACTCAGCATCATCATCTACAGTCACTCAGCATCATCATCAACAGTCACTCAGCATCATCATCAACAGTCACTCAGCATCATCAACAGTCACTCAGCATCATCATCAACAGTCACTCAACATCATCATAAACAGTCACTCTTAACATCATCATCAACAGTCACTCAGCATCATCAACAGTCACTCAGCATCATCATCAACAGTCACTCAACATCATCATAAACAGTCACTCAGCATCAACAACAGTCACTCAGCATCATCATCAACAGTCACTCAACATCATCATTAACAGTCACTCTTAACATCATAAAAAACAGTAACTCAGCATCATCAACAGTCACTCAGCATCATCATCAGTCACTCAGCATCATCATAAACAGTCACTCAACATCATCAACAGTCACTCAGCATCATCAACAGTCACTCAGCATCATCAACAGTCACTCAGCATCATCATCAACAGTCACTCAACATCATCATAAACAGTCACTCAGCATCAACAACAGTCACTCAGCATCATCATCAACAGTCACTCAACATCATCATTAACAGTCACTCTTAACATCATAAAAAACAGTCACTCAGCATCATCAACAGTCACTCAGCATCATCAACAGTCACTCAGCATCATAAACAGTCACTGCACGCAAACGCAGGACGACAACTCGTTTCTAAATTGCCAATGGTTGTCATAGTAACCAGCGCAAGAAAACCCGCCCGGCCCGGCCGCACTAGCGGTCTCTAATCGCCTTTGATCACTAGGTAGTCCGGCAGCCAATTGCTGAACGGCGAGCGCGCCATGGGCGGAATTGTTGGCGAGCTCAGACCAATGACTGCGTCACGTAGGCCGCGACTGTCGATGGCAAGGAACACCAGGGCGACACCGTCGGGATCCTCCAGACCAGCCGGAGCCAGGCTGACAAACGCGGATCCGGGCGTCGCTGCAACTAACGGAGCCAAAGCGCATTTCCAACGGCGCATTTGAAGCTTTTCGTCATCGATAAAATCTTGACCAGCCGAAGAATTCCAACCGCCGAGAAAGATGAAGTTTTTAATGCCGAGCGAGTTTAGCTCGCCGCGACGTTGCCAAGTTAATACGGGCGAGGGAGTGTCCGAGGTTAGCAGAAACTGATTGGCCAAGAATACGGCCAAGCTTTCCGGACAGATGGCCGGATCTGTGAAGTAAAGAAAAGCATTGGTTTCAAACGATTCAGAATTATCAAATTAACATTATCACTATGTGAACATATAACGCTAAGTAAGTGCTGCGTAAAATACAGCATTCACGCTGTGAAGTTTTGTTAATGTTGATAATAATAATAATAATAATAATTGATTTCACCTGCTCCAATTAGGACAGATGTGCAACCGACAGCTCAGCCGCAGCTATTGCGCGGCGCATCTGAAGGCTGCGTACGGCTGTTCAGTCCAAGGACTGCGGGTCGCCACACACACCCTCAGTTACCCTCAGTTACCCCAGCTAAAGCTGGCACCCATTTTACAGCTGGGTGAACTGAAGCAATGCATAATTAAGTGTCTTACTCAAGGACACAAATTGTTTCAGTGGGATCGGGAATCGAACCCCCGACCTCCAGTCGTGAGTCGGACGCTTTAACCACTATAGCTACACCCCTGTTAATGTTGAGAATACACACTCAACACACACTAATCTTATGCTTAGACTAAACTTATCTATCTTAGCTCGCAGGAATATGGGCACAGTCCTAAAACTGATATATGATAATTAAATGCTATGAGCGCAAAAACAGGGTTTGAGAGTGTGCTTAGGGAAAGAGGGGCAGACTGATAAACACATAAACAAGGCTGGAGAGAGAAAACGTAAAGTATAGATAAGAACAGAAAAATGAGCCCTGGAAGCGGGGTTTAGCGACCAACATGCAGGGTGAGGAGATGAGAATTAAACACACGCACTGAGAGAGACAGCCAATCAGAACGCAGATGGACGAACGGAGAGCAAGGGAACGCAAAAAACAGACAAACACACAGCGGAGACAGGAGCCTCAGTGCAAATGCACGTAATCACGACAGGAGGATTACTTTATAATACTTTACATTACGAGATTATTACACACTACTGCGAAATAATTTCAAGTAGTACGCACCGAATAGAATGGCAAAAGGCTGCTCCGCGACCCGGCGCATCGGTCCTAGTTGACTCTCAAGTCGCACTATTCTATCCCAGTTGTCACCTGACTGAATCTGTTGATCATCAGCATCAAATTTTCGACACTTCCAATCGCCATAACCACTAGAGAAATTTGACTGCCAATTTCTGAGGCACTTCACTGT
>NIVC01000749.1:0-100769 GCA_002269645.1 Macrostomum lignano | reverse complement strand
GGTAGAAATTTCTGACACTCATGCACTTGGCACGAAATCGTGCCAGCCAGCCGTCGGCAAAGGGTGTGACGCATTTTTTGGTTCGTCGCGTAGAGGCAATTCTCATGGACCCAAATTAGAGTCTGAGTTAGTCTGGAGTCGGTAGAACAGGATGAATATGTTAATTTAATGGGGGGGGTTGCTTGTGGAAAGCCAGAGGCGATTGTAGCTGACGCTATAAAACGCTTACTTTGCTACTGAAAACGAGTAGATGAGTGCATTTTGCGAGTGCATTCTGGCTATTCTGGTATCTGTGTTATATACTTAAGGGGCGGTAAAACTTGACTAAGAGAAGTAAATGGCAACAGTTCGATTTACGAGCACGTACCGTCTCTTTAATCAAGCTAAGCCATTTAGACTGTTCCTACTATAATCAGACGACAAGCTTTCAGTATTGTAGTAAAGATCAGATGAAGAATAGACATACGCAGCTCACTTTACCTAACCATGATTGATACCGGATTCTGTTTTTTTCTGTTTAAACTTCAGGTTGAATCGGATGATACCAATGCAATGGCAGTGGTTACAACTGAAAATGTTCTGCAGTTCACAGCCAATTTTGACTTGCAATCCCAAAATGCCTACTCCATTGATCAGTTTAAAAGTGTTGACGGTCAAGACGTTGATTTGCTGACAGATTCGGCAACAGAGACTCCAAAAAAATTTTTGACAGTGAAGTGCCTCAGAAATTGGCAGTCAAATTTCTCTAGTAGTTATGGCGATTGGAAGTGTCGAAAATTTGATGCCGATGATCAACAGATTCAGTCAGGTGACAACTGGGATAGAATAGTGCGACTTGAGAGTCAACTAGGACCGATGCGCCGGGTCGCGGAGCAGCCTTTTGCCATTCTATTTGGTGCGTACTACTTGAGATTAATTTGCAGTTGTGTGTAATAATCTCGTAATGTAAAGTATTGTAAAGTAATCCTCCTGTCGTGATTACGTGCATTTGCACTGAGGCTCCTGTCTCCGCTGTGTGTTTGTCTGTTTTTTGCGCTCCTTGCTCTCCGTTCGTCCATCTGCGTTCTGATTGGCTGTCTCTCTCAGTGCGTGTGTTTAATTCTCATCTCCTCACCCTGCATGTTGGTCGCTAAACCCCGCTTCCAGGGCTCATTTTTCTGTTCTTATCTATACTTTACGTTTTCTCTCTCCAGCCTTGTTTATGTGTTTATCAGTCTGCCCCTCTTTCCCTAAGCACACTCTCAAACCCTGTTTTTGCGCTCATAGCATTTAATTATCATATATCAGTTTTAGGACTGTGCCCATATTCCTGCGAGCTAAGATAGATAAGTTTAGTCTAAGCATAAGATTAGTGTGTGTTGAGTGTGTATTCTCAACATTAACAGGGGTTGTAGCCTATAGTGGTTAAAGCGTCCGACTCACGACTGGGAGGTCGGGGTTCGATTCCCGATCCCACTGAAACAATTTGTGTCCTTGAGTAAGACACTTAATTATGCATTGCTTCAGTTCACCCAGCTGTAAAATGGGTGCCAGCTTTAGCTGGGGTAACTGAGGGTAATTGAGGGTGTGTGTGGCGACCCCGCAGTCCTTGGACTGAACAGCCGTACGCAGCCTTCAGATGCGCCGCGCAATAGCTGCGGCTGAGCTGTCGGTTGCACATCTGTCCTAATTGGAGCAGGTGAAATCAATTATTATTATTATTATTATTATCAACATTAACAAAACTTCACAGCGTGAATGCTGTATTTTACGCAGCACTTACTTAGCGTTATATGTTCACATAGTGATAATGTTAATTTGATAATTCTGAATCGTTTGAAACCAATGCTTTTCTTTACTTCCACAGATCCGGCCATCTGTCCGGAAAGCTTGGCCGTATTCTTGGCCAATCAGTTTCTGCTAACCTCGGACACTCCCTCGCCCGTATTAACTTGGCAACGTCGCGGCGAGCTAAACTCGCTCGGCATTAAAAACTTCATCTTTCTCGGCGGTTGGAATTCTTCGGCTGGTCAAGATTTTATCGATGACGAAAAGCTTCAAATGCGCCGTTGGAAATGCGCTTTGGCTCCGTTAGTTGCAGCGACGCCCGGATCCGCGTTTGTCAGCCTGGCTCCGGCTGGTCTGGAGGATCCCGACGGTGTCGCCCTGGTGTTCCTTGCCATCGACAGTCGCGGCCTACGTGACGCAGTCATTGGTCTGAGCTCGCCAACAATTCCGCCCATGGCGCGCTCGCCGTTCAGCAATTGGCTGCCGGACTACCTAGTGATCAAAGGCGGATTAGAGACCGCTAGTGCGGCCGGGCCGGGCGGGTTTTCTTGCGCTGGTTACTATGACAACCATTGGCAATTTAGAAACGAGTTGTCGTCCTGCGTTTGCGTGCAGTGACTGTTTATGATGCTGAGTGACTGTTGATGATGCTGAGTGACTGTTGATGATGCTGAGTGACTGTTTTTATGATGTTAAGAGTGACTGTTTATGATGATGTTGATTGACTGTTTATGATGATGCTGAGTGACTGATGATGATGCTGAGTGACTGTTGATGATGCTGAGTTACTGTTTTTTATGATGTTAAGAGTGACTGTTAATGATGATGTTGAGTGACTGTTGATGATGATGCTGAGTGACTGTTGTTGATGCTGAGTGACTGTTTATGATGATGTTGAGTGACTGTTGATGATGATGCTGAGTGACTGTTGATGATGCTGAGTGACTGTTGATGATGATGTTAAGAGTGACTGTTTATGATGATGTTGAGTGACTGTTGATGATGATGCTGAGTGACTGTTGATGATGCTGAGTGACTGTTGATGATGATGCTGAGTGACTGTTGATGATGATGCTGAGTGACTGTTGATGATGATGCTGAGTGACTGTTGATGATGCTGAGTGACTGTTGATGATGATGCTGAGTGACTGTTGATGATGCTGAGTGACTGTTGATGATGATGCTGAGTGACTGTTGATGATGCTGAGTGACTGTTGATGATGCTGAGTGATCCTGTTGATGATGATGCTGAGTGACTGTTGATGATTCTGAGTGACTGTTGATGATGATGCTGAGTGACTGTTAATGATGCTGAGTGACTGTTGATGATGCTGAGTGACTGTTGATGATGCTGAGTGACTGTTTTTTATGATGTTAAGAGTGACTGTTTATGATGATGTTGAGTGACTGTTTATGATGTTTGCTTGTTTGCTTACTTTTCTTTAAGGAAGCTCTTTTTGCAAATCGTTTTATAAAGAAAGACAAGTTGTTGGTTAATTTCTTAGAAACTCTGGAAAAATTTAGTAACATTAACTTGCCCCACGCACACAACGTTCATTTTTTGGTCACTAATGATAATTTTAGTATTGATTTAACTTGCAAATTGTTGAATAAAAATGTAATAAACAAAGGAATGGCTACCATTTCTGTTGAATTATTTCTTGAGTCCAATGGACTGGCTCACGCTATTTTTTTTAAAACTGATAAGGTATTTTACAGAGATATTACATTTTGCTAATAGTCATAAAATACGTTTTAAGACGCTGGTTGTAATAGATATGACAAGCTATTCATCTACAAAAACAGAAGTGTACGTCTCATCCGTACTTAGAAGTAGTATATCAGCACAGGTCTCATTTTTAGGCTGTCATGCTATGCTCAAATTGAATTTTCACTCTCTCAAATCCCCAGATCCTCAGTTGCTGGGCCAGCCTCCCAGAGTGTCAGTTGCTGGGCCAGCCTCCCAGATCCTCAGTTGCTGGGCCAGCCTCCCAGATTCTCAGTTGCTGGGCCAGCCTCCCAGAGTGTCAGTTGCTGGGCCAGCCTCTCAGATCCTCAGTTGCTGGGCTCACCTCCCAGATTCTCAGTTGCTGGGCCAGCCTTCCAGAGTGTCAGTTGTTGGGCCAGCCTCCCAGAGTGTCAGTTGCTGGGCTAGCCTCCCAGATCCTCAGTTGCTGGGCCAGCCTCCCAGATCCTCAGTTGCTGGGCCAGCCTCCCAGATCCTCAGTTGCTGGGTCGGCCTCCCAGATCCTCAGTTGTTGGGCCAGCCTCCCAGATCCTCAGTTGCTGGGCCAGCCTCCCAGATCCTCAGTTGCTGGGCCAGCCTCCCAGATCCTCAGTTGTTGGGCCAGCCTCCCAGATCCTCAGTTGTTGGGCCAGCCTCCCAGAGTGTCAGTTGCTGGGCCAGCCTCCCAGATCCTCAGTTGCTGGGCCAGCCTCCCAGATCCTTAGTTGCTAGGCCAGCCTCCCAGATCCCAGTTGCTAGGCCACCATCTCCCAGAACTTCAGTTGCTGGGCCAGCCTCTCAGATCCTCAGTTGCTGGGCCAGCCTCCCAGATCCCAGTTGCTGGGCCACCATCTCCCAGAACTTCAGTTGCTGGGCCAGCCTCCCAGATCCTCAGTTGCTGGGCCAGCCTCCCAGATCCTCAGTTGCTGGGCCAGCCTCCCAGATTCTCAGTTTCTGAGAAAGCCCGTTCCTGTATCCAGTTTCTACTTGAATCTGCTCAATTTAATTGAGACACAAAATGAAATGAATTTTTTTATGGAGAGCAACATCGGTCGTATAAGTTTCGACAGATCAGTGCTCCTATGCCTGTCTCTATTGGTGAGTTGGTTCAAATATTGAATTGGGTGTGAGTTCTCTTACCTATGTAACATGTATCTACCTATCTCTATTTCCAGCTGGTCCCAGCATCCAGCTCTACCCCATCATCCGGCCAGCTGACTGATTTGGCCCAGCAACGCGGATGGCCGCCCTGCCAGAGGAAAGACCGCGCCGGTGCCGCTGAGCTTTCGCCGTTGGCTTTCGCAGCTGCCCGACTTTCCGACTGGGACATCCGGGTGAGTTCAGATTGATCCCGCATTGAATGTTTGAATTAGTTTGCTTTGCAGGGGGCGTTTGTGGGCACTGGCCCAACCATGACAGACTCGCATGTTTTTGGGCGCAATTATTGTGTGATAATCTCAAGCATAGAGCGCAAGTCTTGTATTCCATGCATTAGTCTGTCAATTAGCTCGTTATTGGAAGCAGAGCAGCTCAGAGGTAAATACGTTTGACTTTCGCACCACGACTCGTGGTTCGATTCTGTGTGGCCACATTCATTTGGGGCTTATGCAGGAAAATTGGCGTTGAGGGCCCATGAGAGCCACCCCCAAGTCACAGAGTGTACATACCTGACGATTAGAAAGTCAGGACCGTTGGTGCACCCTGTGTGAGCGTGTGTATGAATTCGTGCCTGGCGATGGTTGTTGGACGATGTCGCTAAAGGCCTGAGATGCCCACCAGGCCACAGCCATCGTGCTTATATTTATTAAATTTTACGCATTGTTTTAGCCACACATTGTCTGCCTAATCAACGAAGTGACTCAAGCGACAGTCGCTGCCACTAAAGCTGCCTCATCGTCGACTAAGGTGCGTCGCAGGCGGCTGAATCGTCTGCGAAAACTTCGTCTGGCCCTGGCCGATTGTCTGCTGGAATTGGACGAGCGGGACTTGGCGGAACTCGTCTACAAAGAGGCTGCATCTACTGTCGAGTCAGGTGATGCTGCTCCATCGATTGAGGACTGGCATCGGTTCGGCTGGTTTCCCATCGGAACGGGGGAGCTGGACGCCGATCCGGTGCTGTCAGCTTTTGGCAGCCTGCCAAATGCCGTCGCCACGGTGATGCTTCGATCGGAGAATTTTGATCGTCGAAAACTTTTCACGGAATTTTTCTATTCCTCTACGATGGAGTGGACGCCAGTTGATACCATCGACTCGAATGGAGTGATCCGACTGGCTCCTGAAGTTCCTTGGGGTGAACTGGTCAACAGTCTGGGCTCTACGGCTGCCCTGGAATTCCAGGGCTGGCTCATTGGCGGTGTGTACACGACTAAGGAGATTAACGACGCTGACGACCACAAAACTGATTTACAATGGAGTCTTGTGTGCGACGGACCGGCTGCTGTAACGGTTGATGACGTCGTCGATCTATCCGCCGATCGGTAGGTTCTCTCTCCATTATCATTTTTTATCTACTATTAGTAGCATGAGTCAGGATTAGCATTATTTTTTAAATACTATTTTAGCTACATGCGCGGCCGAGCGGTCTCCTCGGTTGCCGGGCGATTGCTAACCAATCGCCGAGGTGTTCACCTGTTAGCGGCACGAGTTCGCGGTAAACAGGCCGCCGCAGTGTCGTGCCGTTTCGTCTCTGCAGCGGCGACAGGATCAAAGTTTCGAGCTTGGCCGCCGGATTTTCTGCCCGATTTGCTGCTACTAGAAGGACAAGACGCCGCGTTTTTAACGGGAGCATCGGCGCCAATTTTTGTGCCAGTTGTCAGCCTGCGAACTGGCGGAGCTCTCAGCTGTCGCCTTGATTGCAGCGGGGATAAGATTGATTGCCGGATGGGACCAACTAAGCCCATTCCGTCTAAAGATCTCGCGCCTGGTCAGCTGGGCTTTATAGCGGGTGACTTGCAACTGACAGGCGGCGGTACTGGTGGGAAAGATCGCCGAGCCGCTTGCAAAGCCTCTGGCGACAGCCTACGGCTTAAGCTGCGGCTCAGCTGTAAAGATTCCGGACCGGCTCAAGAAATGCAGGTAGGTTGGGAGGTACAGGCACGGCGTAAAAGTAGGAATTACCGATAGGAAGTAGCTACTGGTGGGAAGTACCAGTAGGAAGTAGCTACTGGTGGGAAGTACCGGTAGGAAGTAGTTACTGGTGGGAAGTACCGGTAGGAAGTAGCTACTGGTGGGAAGTACCGGTAGGAAGTTGCTACTGGTGGGAAGTACCGGTAGGAAGTTGCTAAATGGGCGGATGTGCAACCGAAATCTCAGCCGCAGCTATTGCGCGGCGCATCTGAAGGCTGCGTACGGCTATTCAGTGCATGCAGTAACTGGATATCGCCACACGCACCCTCAGTTACCCCAGCTAATGCTGGCACCCATTTTACAGCTGGGTGAACTGAAGCAATGCAGAGTTAAGTGCCTTGCTCAAGGATAAAAGTTGCCACGAGCGGGTCAAGAGTTCGACGCTCTAACCACGTACTAGGCTACAACCCCATTGTAGGTTTTTACATTTTGTAGTTGGTGCTTGTAAAAGTAGTAAATACTGCTACCAAGTACAAGTAAGAATACTGCTGGGAAGTACCGGAAGTAAAAAAGCAGAAATATTCATCGCAATCTTTTCTCCATTTCCACGCAGGTGACCCTCCGCTGTCGCAGGCCAGACCAGAGCGTGCTGTTCACATTCGTTGATCACGACGGCTCGGTGCAGCGAGCTGCCGCGATTGCTCCGATAGAGTGGCAGGGCGGCACCGGTCGCAGTCAGAAATCGCAAGCGGTTCGATTGCCAATCGTAGTCAGCCTACACGGCACCAGTATTAAGCCTGAGGATCAAGCCGATAGTCACAAGTTTATAGAGGCTGGTAGAGACGCCAGCGCCGGTTATAGATTTGGAATTTCCGGCGCTTGGCTGTTGGCGCCAAGTCGTCACGGGGCGCACAACTGGGAGGGACCGGGCGCGTTGACCGCAATGCGAGCTGTAGAAGTTTTGGCTGAAGTTGCCACTGTCGAATTGCCAGCGGCCGACCCAGATCGACTGGTGTTCCTCGGACACTCCATGGGCGGACACGGAGCTCTCGTGCTGGCAACGCACTGGCCAGGCCGGGCTATTGGGGTTGCTTCTCTGTCTGGCTGGCTGCGCAAAGAAGACTACGGCGATAATAATGTGTACTTTAGGTAAGTTCCAGTGCCGCTTTCACGCGGGTTCACAGAACCTTAACCGGACACTTTCAAATTCAAGGAAGTTTTCAGTTTTTTCGCACTAAATTCCTAATACTCGTATATCTCCGAATATCAAACGATTTAATAACCATTTCCGATGTTCTTAAAACTTTGAATTCGATAAGTACCGTTCTAGTTTAATGGGTCGCTTTCACAAGCTCCAAATTTCAGAAGCACAAGTTTTTCGGTACGTTAATTACTGCAGAAAAAAACTCGCACTCAGAAAGTGCAGTTAAAAAAGCAAAAAATAAAAAAAAACAAAAAAACTTTCTAGTACTACTGGTACTTTCAGAGATTGTGAAGTTTTGAGAACTTGTGAAATGCCCCCAGTTTAGTAGCGAGCTATGGAGCTATGGAGTAGCGAGCTAGCGAGCTTGTGTCATCATCATCATCATCACACAAACTAAATTTCGATTTCACTTCTATTTCATACAACATGAAGAGGCTATATAAATAAAACCCTGTGTTGCAGGCACGGCTTCTCAAGTTCGTGGTCATTCAGAGCCACAGATTACTAAAATAGCTTAGATAGGCCAGCCACTCAAGCGTGTATACTTAGTAAAACAGCTTTCTACTCTCACTTCAGTAGCAAAGAAGAATACATAAGCTATTTTATAAAAATAAGGCAGCTGAAATGACTGATAATTTTAGATTTAGAAGCCCAAGCTTGCAGGCGTAAACAAATTGCTAATTGGTTCAGCAATAATGTACATTGGCCAGTCCACTGAAATGTACATGGTCGCTTTAGGCTGGAATTCCGAGAAAGGCATTAAAAATTGGGGTGGGGCGGGGGTAGTGTGGAAAGGCGCGGTTGGAGGTTTAAGTGGGGGTAAGAGTCAATAAGTGAGCCTTGGCTTTAAAAATACATTAAAATGCTTCTGTTTAACTTACTACTGAACTGAAAGTAGTTTACACGCAAATGTGCTAAGTGGCCCATCTAGTTATTCAGTGTCTGTGGTCAGAACTCAGGTGAATTGTGCTGTTGGCAGGTGCAGAGCTTGTGTCATCATCATCATCATCACTCTAACTAAATTTCGATTTCACTTCTATTTCATACAACATGAAGAGGCTTTATAAACAAAACCCTGTGTTGCAGGCACGACCTCTCAAGTTGGCAAGTGTCTCCTAAACTGAAGAGCATCCTTGAAGCAGCCAATGCGGAGAACTACGTTGACTCGCATTTAACTAATATAAAGGTGAGCATTAATTTTCTAGACGTCACTGCTAAATGTGTAAGTACAGTTTACTTTTTTTCAAGGCTTTTTATCTAGCATTTATTTATTCTCAAGCCAACAAAGCAATTTGTATATAGTTTCTATTTACATATGCGTCATTTTTAACAAAAACTCGCATCAATAAATGTGTTCTCTTTTCTGGGAAATACAAAACTCAATGGAGCAGTCGAAATTTTTGTTGTCGTTTGTTATTTCTTAAGTACTCGAACGCATTGAGTGGTTTAAGTAAAGAAATCGTACATTTAATGCACTAAAGTACTTGAAGTAAACGGCTGCTTCAATGGATTTCGCTACATGTATTTTTGCTACTAGAAGAAAGATTTGATTTGAGCAATCGGGAAATTTACCTCTGATCTACCCGAAGTTGTTAATATTTTCATACCAGTAGGCCTGTTGGCTTAGCTTTCGAGACAAAGGGTTAACTTTTATTATAAGAGCGTAGATGAGAAAATACCACTCTGATATGCTATAGAGTGGTTTTGAATAAAAATGCGGCATCATTTTTAATAAGTTTAGCCGGCGCCGGTCTCTTGCGCCTTTTCAGCACAGCTAGGCCATGTGTCAGTAGCTACATAAATATTTACAGCCTAATTAACTTCGATTCTTATCCCATTCCTGCCCCATCGGAAATTATAGTTCCGCATGAATACTTGTGTAAAAATTGATAGGTCGAGCTGATGCATTATAATTTATGATTTACATGATTACAGATCCGTCTGGAGACAAAGAAAATATTTACGCTCAAAGGCGACAACCACAGTGGCTTCACAAGCTAAACGGCTCTGTGCGCTCTGAGGAAGTCTGTGCGTTCTGCCTTTGCATCTTCGCTTTGTAATTATGACAGGGGTCGAAATTCTTGCCCAGTGCTCAAGGGGTACATGTAACTTTGCTAGTTTCTTTGACCACTCTTCCCCTCAGTTTTTGAATCTGCAGCCTCTCTACTCTACCGTCAGTTCTTGAATCTGCAGCCTCTCTACTATGCTCTCAGTTCTTGAATCTGCAGTTTCTCTACTCTACCCTCAGTTCTTGAATCTGCAGCCTCTCTACTCTACCCTCAGTTCTTGAATCTGCAGCCTCTCTACTCTACCCTCAGTTTTTGAATCTGCAGCCTCTCTACTCTACCCTCAGTTCTTGAATCTGCAGCCTCTCTACTCTACCCTCAGTTTTTGAATCTGCAGCCTCTCTACTCTACCCTCAGTTCTTGAATCTGCAGCCTCTACTCTACCCTCAGTTCTTGAATCTGCAGCCTCTACTCTACCCTCAGTTCTTGAATCTGCAGCCTCTCTACTCTACCCTCAGTTCTTGAATCTGCAGCCTCTCTACTCTACCCTCAGTTTTTGAATCTGCAGCCTCTCTACTCTACCCTCAGTTCTTGAATCTGCAGCCTCTCTACTCTACCCTCAGTTTTTGAATCTGCAGCCTCTCTACTCTACCCTCAGTTCTTGAATCTGCAGCCTCTCTACTCTACCCTCAGCTCTTGAATCTGCAGCCTCTCTACTCTACCCTCAGTTCTTGAATCTGCAGCCTCTCTACTCTACCCTCAGCTCTTGAATCTGCAGCCTCTCTACTCTACCCTCAGTTCTTGAATCTGCAGCCTCTACTCTACCCTCAGTTCTTGAATCTGCAGCCTCTCTACTCTACCCTCAGTTTTTGAATCTGCAGTTTCTCTACTCTACCCTCAGTTCTTGAATCTGCAGCCTCTCTACTCTACCCTCAGTTCTTGAACCTGCAGCCTCTCTACTCTACCCTCAGTTCTTGAATCTGCAGCCTCTCTACTCTACCCTCAGTTCTTGAATCTGCAGCCTCTCTACTGTACCCTCAGTTCTTGAATCTGCAGCCTCTACTCCATCCCTCAGTTCTTGAACCTGCAGCCTCTCTACTCTACCGTCAGTTCTTGAATCTGCAGCCTCTCTACTCTACCCTCATTTCTTGAATCTGCAGCCTCTCTACTCTACCCTCATTTCTTGAATCTGCAGCCTCTCTACTCTACCCTCAGTTCTTGAATCTGCAGCCTCTCTACTCTACCCTCAGTTCTTGAATCTGCAGCCTCTCTACTCTACCCTCAGTTCTTGAATCTGTAGTTTCTCTACTCTACCCTCAGTTCTTGAATCTGCAGCCTCTACTCCATCCCTCAGTTCTTGAATCTGCAGTTTCTCTACTCTACCCTCAGTTCTTGAATCTGCAGTTTCTCTACTCTACCCTCAGTTCTTGAATCTGCAGCCTCTACTCCATCCCTCAGTTCTTGAACCTGCAGCCTCTCTACTCTACCGTCAGTTCTTGAATCTGCAGCCTCTCTACTCTACCCTCAGTTCTTGAATCTGCAGTCAATTCCTACACAGCATGTTTAGACCATTTTAAGGCAAACTTCGTCGAGTCCATTAAACAACTTTTACTGCGAGTGTAATTGAAAACACTCGGTTATGAGGTTACTTTCTAAGTAAGTAATGTTTATGCAAGAAAAGAATGGTTAAGAAACTCAGTACTGTATAATTTTAACACTATATCGATAATAAAGCTTAAAATAATGATAACTTTTTATTAATCGCGTTCCCTGCTATATAATGAAGCGAGTATTAGACAAAGTTTTACTTTCACCAAATTTTTACACAGCTTTCCCATGGTAGGAATGTCTAATAAAAATTAAGTTAGTTTACGTAAAGCATTACTTTAGTTTCGAAAAAATTACACTTTCCGGCATTGGATGTTACACCGTAACTACAGAAGTTTTACCGACTGTATATAGTAGTAATATTATTGACCAGATTCACTTGCCCAAAACCTCATGTCATGCATTTACGCGTACTGGCAATTCAACAGCGCTCATTCGACATTCAGACATCCTTATTTAACATCGGACTCGTCGCATTTGCTCTCAACTGCAACATCTTCGCTTTGCCTCTCGGCCGTGGCGTTGTTCTCGGCGATCTCAGCCAGACTTGGTGCCCTCTGAGATTCGCCAGCTTCATCCTCGGTGGCGGCTGCTGCAGCAGCAGCGAGCTGCATCTGCTCCAGCCTCTGCACGATCAGGCGATGCTCCTCCAGCAGAGTGGTGAATTGACGCCTCCGCTGGGCAGCCGACGAGCGAATCATGTTGGCGGTCAGCTCGGAATTGCGTCGGCGGATCACTCGCTGCTCGACGCGCTGCTTCTTCCGGTTGAGTCCTGCGAGGGTTAGGGGGAAAAGTTGGCAGTGGAGCCAGCTGGAGCTCCTCCAGGATGCTCACCTTGATCCCTTGGCCGGATAAGCTTATGACGTCACTACTGTGGCGTCGGAACCATCAGACCATGAGAGACAACATTAGCCCCCCCCCCAATTTTATTTACAGAGGAAGATTTCTTTTCTGCAAAGCGTGAGCCGACGGCTTTGCTATTTAACTCTGCTGGTGAACGTAATCTCGGCAGTTTTTGGTTTCAGAGAGCCTGAGACGGCAGTGCTCCGCCCCCGAGCAAAGAGCAGAGCGAAAAAAGCCAGAAGTCAAAGGTTCAAGCCAAAAGTAAAAAAAGCCTTTGCAATCCTATCGCAGCTGTGTAGGACCTTTGGTACGCCTCTTGTGGAACCTAACCGCCAGACTTAAACCAGCAGTTTCATACGGTGGAATAATTTTGGGCTATCTCCCTGTGGATTAAGACATGTTTTGAGGCTCTCAGAAGGTGCACAGGGGCGTGCGTGTCGCATGATCATCACTTCGAGCGGTCCAATTCAAAGCTTTATAGAGCCATAGCGAAGCGTCAGCTTCTGCCGCACTCTGACCTTGCAAGAGTCTGAGCATTCTCTTGGATGCCGTACGCCGAGCCTAGAACCTCCAGTTCTTGGCTCGGCGTACAGTTCTAGATCACCCTTCATTAGGACGTCAACGACCATTGAAACTTTCAGAAGAGGTCCACTGATTCAAAGATGGCTCCCTGGAAGACGGCCTCACCTAGCTTTGGGATCTGCATCTTAATCAAAATTTGTGTGAGTGCAATCCACACCCTGCATACTAAAAGACTCTCCAGCGTCTTTCAGAAAAAATCCTTGCTATCAGCTCCTGGCGCCGCAGAACTGTGTTGCAGCAACGCAAGTGCGCTATTAGAAAGACGATTATCATCCACTACGACAGCCAGGTCGCTCAGCGAGCCCTAAGCTGCACCGCCAAGAAATCCCGGGGCAACTCAGGATTCTAGCTAGGGCAACAATCTGCCCGACTCTGGCTAAGAGAGGAACGTTCCAGCTCCCGTCGGCTCCTTGCCCCCTTCTAATGTTTAGACAATGAAAATTCCCAGCACTTTGTCTGCCAATGCCCGCGGTATTGAACAAGGAGTGGCTGCATCAACTCGGAGTCAAATCCATCCTTGGATGCTGTGTGTAAACCGGATACTACGCAAAGGAGCACACTTCATTTATATACACCGCCTTTTTGACAAAATATAGATTTCATATCATTCCTTTAATCTCCAAATTGATTCAAAAGTATTTCTCGTTCATCATGGGTCTAACAGAGGTTCAGGATCTTCAACAAGATATTGAGGCTAAAGAGATTGCTTGTTTGAGAGATGACTTTGCAGTAGCATCGGATAGAGAGACGGGGCTGCAGTCAAAGAGGCAGCAGGCTTCTATAATGATTAGCGTTCTCGAGCTGCATGCTCTGCAAAATAATGTTTCTTGTCTTTTTTCTCAGCCCCGGCCTCTGCAACCCTGAGAAGAAACTCGAGCTCTCTAATTATAAAGTCAACAAGACTGACTGTGACCCGAAACTTTTTGCTACTGCTTCATCCATGCAGCTTTGCCGTAATTTTGCTTTTCCTGTCCCATTGTAGAGATGTTTTAGCTCTGCTGCAGTTCTGCTCATATCTCAAGGAGTGAGACAACAACTAGCCGTAGTGAAATAAATATTGTCCCATAGTATCATTTAGGGCTGATAAACTGAGGTATAGCAACTCATCAGTAATACGATAGGCAAGCTCAGGTGTGAAAGCGACTATATAATTTGTCACAAACAAAGACCACAGTGCTAGATAGTTTAGTTAAATGCAGGGGTCTGTGTGCATCCTGGTGCACCTAAAGCGACATTGTCAAACAACCTACGAGGGGCATTACTGCCCATTCCGCCGACTCCCCTTGAGCAGGCAGACAAGCGCGCAGATAGTTTAGTTAAAAGAGTGTACAGCGGCCCTAACTTTATTTATCGTTAGGCATGTACACTTCACTGTGCCTTGGGGGTTGGCCCTCAAGGGCGTTGATTGCACAAGCAGAGCCAAGCCGAGATTCCAATTCAGCCCCAAATTAATGTGACTGCACTTGGAATCGAGCCTGGGCCGCTGGCACATCAGAGCGCCGCCCTAGACCAACAGCTAGTACGGCTCGGTTCGCCTTAGACTACAGTTGAGTAATTGGGAATTAGATCGAACTGAGTCGGAGAGCGTTGCCGTTTTGCTACAAACAACACCATTCTCACATTCATGTATACAGAAAGGCTAAAATTTAATGTTATGTATCAGGTCTAAAAATTATAAAAGGCCATAAAATTTTAAGGAAGTGCTAAAAATGGAAACAAATAACTTAGAGTTTTGTCAAGACGTCTATCGAACAGGAGTCACAGCACTAATTTATGAGCTTCACTTTTTCGCTCATTTTAGCTTTTTTGGCGTTGTAAGAAAAAATATGTTTATGCTACAGCTGGTTAGTTCAAATACGAGACAAAAATAGACGCACTTATTAAGAAGCTTACATGTATTTTCGCTCTTACTGAAGTACTGAACCAATTCCTATTGGTTTTGCCTTATAAACAGCTATTTATTTCACTGTCGCATGCACAACTAAATTAATTCATTTACCTTAGTAGATGGTCTGCTGGAGTTACGCTATGGTTAAGAATTGCTTTTCTAGCCCCCCCCCCTGACATCTCTATCACACTCCCGACCGACTCTCCAATTAATCGATAATTAACTCTTTATCGATTTACTGCCGGTCGGGACCGCATACCCCAACCCCCACCACTTTCTTATCCTTGTTAACCCTCTCTACACCGGGCATTGATGGGCGTTTATTGTCTTGAATAGTTGGTCCCTCAGCCACAGCCCCCCTGTTTCCCGCCCTGCTAACCTTCCCCTCTTGATTTTCTTAGACTATCCATTGTTGTTTATTGGCCCCTCAGTCCCAACCCCACTTTCCTATCCTGCTACCCCTCCCACTTTATTGTTATCGACTGTTTATTGGCCCCTCAGTCCCAACCCCACTTTCCTATCCTGCTACCCCTCCCACTTTACTGTTATCGACGGTTTATTGGTCCCTCAGTCCCAACCCCACTTTCCTATCCTGCTACCCCTCCCACTTTATTGTTATCGACTGTTTATTGGCCCCTCAGTCCCAACCCCACTTTCCTAACCCGGCTACCCCTCCCACTTTATTATTATCGATTGTTTATTGGCCCCTCCCAACCCCACTTTCAACTAAATCATCGACTAGGTATTATGTAGTTGTTAGGATTCTTCTAAAATATTTTTAAAGTTATTAAATTAAAAATGCTTTTAATACAACACAATATATTTTTGTTTAAATATGTCACTTTTTGTTTAATTGCAACTCACCGCGAAGCCCGGCCATCTGCTGGGCCTCCGGCAGTTCACCGTCGATCTCTACCTCCTGAGCAACGCCAAATTCGTTTTGCACCAGCATTTCAACGTTGGACGTTTGTCGCATTAGTTGCGGCGGCTGGCCCTGCCTCTGCGGAGCCTGCGACGACGGCGTCGAGCTCGGTGGCGTCGGAGGCGGCGGCGGCGGCGTCTGCGGCTGTCGGCTCGAATGCATGGCTGCTAGCTAAAGAAGCAAAAGAGGCAGCTGTTGCTTGTTAACAAAAAATTCCGCTAATTTTCCAACTCTGCTATCTGATATGACCAGGAAATCAGCACCTAAAATTCAAAGTGCCATTTCACATCTCCCTACTGACGTTAACTTATTTATTGTTTGTTAGAAATTTTATTTCATAAATTTGCCAAGAGTTATCGCCGAAAGGATGCAAAAAATGAGCTCGCCCATTTGCGCGGACTAGTCAGGCATTCCACTGGAGGAAAAATACGCGACTAGACCATGGGTCCACGGTGGCATGGACTCGACTAGTCATGGCTCCCTTTCAACCCCTTTGGGCGCTTTTTTGGCGCACTTTCTGAAAGGGGTTTATATTTCGAGTATTCTTACCTGAAACGCTCCAGATTATAAAATCCTGTCGACTGTACTGTGCTTCGGTCAAGAGCTTCTCTCGTACGAGTCACACCTGCCTTATATATTTTACTGCTTCCTGTGTTATCGTATGCGCGTACACGAATGTGATGAGGCGAAGATAGCCCAGGCTCTCTACACTTCCCATCAGGAGGGGTGAGCTAACCCGTCTGCCTGCCCCCCCCCCGGTGAGCTGAAGCGATATTGTTTCGAGCTGCTCGCGGATTCGCTAGCCTCAATGCTAGCAACTGTGGCTGATATACTTAGCCTGTTTTGCACCGGACCGACCATGGACTCCTAAATTTAGTTGTCTGGAATTGAAACAATGAGCTAGTCGGTCCTGCAAATTCGAGACTTTTAATGCTCTGAAATTTTCGTTCGGATGATAAACTCGTCATATTCACTCGCCACGACCCCCGGTTCAATTCCGTGCGCGCCAATCATAATTATTTGGGGTTGTGCATGAGAAATTAGCCGGGGGGTTCATGTGCCATTCGCACCCATGCGCGAGGGCCAACCCTCGTATTACAGTATTACATGCAGTATTACAGTATTACCAGGGACAACTTAAACTACCGGGACGCGAAACAAGCCAAATCATGGTGAAAAAAGTTGGGGGCTCGTTTGAAAGCAGTGTTCTATGGCCGTTCCAACTACAACTCTTTAGTCTAAAGAGGTGTGAGGGCAAATAAAAAGCCCTCAACTCTTGTGCGACTGTGAAAAATGTCGAGAAAGTGCAGCATCTTTAACTGCAGATCAAACTATAACTCAGAACAAAGCCGAACAACGATATTTGCTCTTCCTTGAGATGCACGAGAACGGGAGCGTTGGAGACGAACCCTACCAAATATTTTTGAGGTAAGAAGGATGTTAATTCTAAGCGATCACACGCTGGTATGCGTGGATGAATTTATTACAACCTAATTGTTAAAAATAACCACTGCGATAAAATTTACCTTTCTAGAAAGTGACTGAACACATGGACATATGCCAAAAGCACTGGCCAAGTTTTGATTCGAGACTTGCAACAATTGGCAAACTGAATCCAATGGAACCTTAACTATTCAACCGCCAGGTGCAGACAGTCAATATATCGGCCAAATGGATGGACGTGATCCGACTGTACAAATCAGAAGAATATCACGTTGTCAAACGAACGGAATTAACCCACGAAGCTTGCTATCCTTCAGTTCAAGCATACAGAAAAACGAAGGTAACACTCGCTCTCCAAGTCTTCAATGAAAAGGTTGTTGCAGCACTGAAGTGCGACGGCTCCATAGACACGGCAGTATAAGTCGTCGGCTTACGAATGTTTATTTTAAAGGCCTGGTAAAGCGCTCATTGAAAGTTGCACCTGCGCCGACTACATCGCACGACAGAAAGCTACGCAAACTGGGAGACCAGTGAATTTGCGGTAAAGTTTTTAGTATTCTGTCTTTGGAGTTTCAAATTTTTCAATCCGAAATCTTTCATATCTAGCTGCTCCTCATCTGGGTTCCTCCTAAAATTCGTTCTGTTTAGTCCTGATTTTCTGTGTTCTATTCTACGAGTACGAGTTGCCTTGTACTTTTGTACACGCATCATTTCATGCTTTAAAACTTTTTTCTCTTGTGCTTATTTCACATGCTTAAATATATGTAATTTTCGCTTAGTACCCCAGTTTTTCCTATACAGTATACAAGTCCTCGTATAAGTTCCTCCTCAAATAAGCTATTCAGTTCCGTTCCACGATGTATACACCATGCTAAGTTTAAATATTTTCTTCGTGAATATCTCGCGTGTCTAATTGTATGTCACTGTGCTCTGCACGGCCGTTTTTTAGTGCTCAAAAAACAAAATAAAAAATTTAAAACTGAATAAAAAACCTTTTAGACAACTTACTGAACCTTTTAAAGCAAAAATAATACTGTGGCCTTAGTCTTTTCAGCAGCTAAGCTAAGCATTTAATGCATGAAAAATCGGGCGCCCATAGACTCAAACTAGCCCCCAACTTTTTTTCGGCATGATTTGGCTTGTTTCGCGTCCCGGTAGTTTAAGTTGTTTCTGAGTATTACAGTATTACAGCATTACAGTATCCTAGGATATATGCTTTTTAAAATTTTGATAAAAATGAAATTTGAAATAGAGTTGCATAACAGGGAAAGTCTATACGAAAGTCAGTTCAGATTGTGTCAATATTCGCGAGAGTGCAACCTCGCGTGTGTTCTTCAATCGTCACCTTAAATCGTCACAGGAAGCAACCACAAGTATTATTGATATTAGCAGAGTGAAATATCATATCATCGATCATCCGTCGCAAATTTCATTACAACCAGACGCTTAATCAGTTTTCAACGATTATGATATTTCGTTTTTTCGAGACGATGCTTTTCTTAGTGCTTGTTACTCGTATAGAAAACCTGCAGCCAATACTGCAGTGTATTGGCTATACGAGAAAATCTTATGAAAATATATCGAGTCTCGGCGCTCCGTCATAGAAGTCCATGAAACCTGCAGCCTCCTCATCGAGTCCTTGCTTGCGCGATGAAGCCATCTGTCATTATTCGATTATCTCAATCCCCTTCTACCCCTGTGGCCCCTCTATCCTGCCTTAATAAGCGGCTCCCTTTCACGCAGACAGATGCAGAGCACACAGAATCTTTGATCAAAGATTGTGCAGCGCATATTCTGACGCGCAATGCATGCAATTTATAGATTTTTTGACATTATAAAAAAACAACATTTTGTTTGTCTTACTGCAAGGCAACTATAATCTACTTTAACCGTGCTGAGAAATGAACCTTTTATTAAAAATGCATACTACATGTGTGACTTCCTTAAATTGAAATAATGGCTGAATTTCAACAAATGTAAGAAATATTAAATAAATACTTGGACGAGTATCGCACTGAGACAAGTTTGCTATACCTGTTGGACAGGTCGCTATACCCCCTGTTGGACAGGTCGCTATACCTGTTGTACAGGTCGCTATACCTATTAGACAGGTCGCTATACCTGTTGGACAGGTCGCTATACCTGTTAGACAGGTCGCTATACCTGTTGGACAGGTCACTATACCTGTTAGACAGGTCGCTATACCTGTTGGACAGGTCACTATAACTGTTGGACAGGTCACTATACCTGTTAGACAGGTCGCTATACCTGTTGGACAGATCGCTATACCTGTTGGACAGGTCGCTATACCTGTTAGACAGGTCGCTATACCTGTTGGACAGGTCGCTATACCTGTTGAACAGGTCGCTATACCTGTTAGACAGGTCGCTATACCTGTTGGACAGGTCACTATAACTGTTGGACAGGTCACTATACCTGTTAGACAGGTCGCTATACCTGTTGGACAGATCGCTATACCTGTTGGACAGGTCGCTATACCTGTTAGACAGGTCGCTATACCTGTTGGACAGGTCGCTATACCTGTTGGACAGATCGCTATACCTGTTGGACAGGTCACTATAACTGTTAGACAGGTCACTATACCTGTTAGACAGGTCGCTATACCTGTTGGACAGGTCGCTATACCTGTTGGACAGGTCGCTATACCTGTTGGACAGGTCGCTATCCCTGTAAGGTGTCCACTGCACAGAACAGAAGCTTCTGTAAAACAGGAGCCGACCTCTGCACTCAATAATTTCTAGGAAAACCTATTGCGGGTAAAATGCGGCGGAATTTGTCATTGTATTAACAGGTGCGCTTGGAAATCCTCTAAGAAAAGGAACACACGAGAGTTACTCTTGATCCTCTATTCCGCGTGTTGGTTTTGTTATCGTAGCGTACATGTAGTATACCCAACCCTGCAATAGGCTCGCACACGCAAATACGAGGCCTTGCATGATTTTTTGTAGATTCGGTCCGGCGCGCCTTAATCCAACACTGCTTCCCACTCATCAATCAGTTCGAATATTGTTGCTAAGAGCAAACCTGCCTAGCGACAGACCAGCGCACTTTTAATTTATCTCGAGTTCAGCTTGGAGAGGAATTTTTTTCTAGTTCGACAGGGCGCGATAATCAGGTGGGGTTTAGCTTGTCTAACGATTTGGATAACGACTGTTCCGTTTACCGACGTGTGCTGTGATTGACGCGGCAGTTGGGTGGGGTCGTGATAAAGCATTTTTGCAATCATTGGCAGTACTTTTAGTGACGAGCACTCTGGGATCTTGTCTGTCTGTCTGTCTGTCTGTCTGTCTGTCTGTCTGTCTGTCTGTCTGTCTGTCTGTCTGTCTGTCTGTCTGTCTGTCTGTCTGTCTGTCTGTCTGTCTGTCTGTCTGTCTGTCTGTCTGTCTGTCTGTCTGTCTGTCTGTCTGTCTGTCTGTCTGTCTGTCTGTCTGTCTGTCTGTCTGTCTGTCTGTCTGTCTGTCTGTCTGTCTGTCTGTCTGTCTGTCTGTCTGTCTGTCTGTCTGTCTGTCTGTCTGTCTGTCTGTCTGTCTGTCTTAGTGTCTGTCTGTCTGTCTGTCTGTCTGTCTGTCTGTCTGTCTTAGTGTCTGTTTTAGTGTCTGTCTTTCTGTGTGTCTGTCTGTGTCTGTCTGTCTGTCTGTCTGTCTGTCTGTCTGTCTGTCTGTCTGTCTGTCTGTCTGTCTGTCTGTCTGTCTGTCTGTCTGTCTGTCTGTCTGTCTGTCTGTCTGTCTGTCTGTCTGTCTGTCTGTCTGTCTGTCTGTCTGTCTGTCTGTCTGTCTGTCTGTCTGTCTGTCTGTCTGTCTGTCTGTCTGTCTGTCTGTCTGTCTGTCTGTCTGTCTGTCTGTCTGTCTGTCTGTCTGCTCCAATCATCTGACGTAATCTTTATCTGTTGACGTTGATCGTGCTGGTTTGTTATCAGCCACCCGTTGCCGCATTTCCCGCACTTCTCCAACTTCGCTTGAACTTGCACTGGCACTGGCAATACTTTTGTGCTGCCGTTCAAAGGTAAAGGAAAAGCATTAGCAACTGCAGGCAAAGAGTACTTCAGCTCTCTTAGGCTTGATGAAATTCGAACTGCCTAATAGTCGAAGCCGGTTTATAAATAAATGTGTATGCATAATGCATATAAGATTTCTATATTTGCCATTTTTTCCTGTCATTTATCTGAGCTGTAAAGAATGGGAAGTTTCATCCCTCTCCTCCTCTATCTACCTTTTTGTCGTTAGCTAATTACTTCTGACTATGTGAGATCTAGAACAGACATTTGTAAAAAAAGCAGAACCACATGCTGTACTGTTGTACTAACATTTACAGTACTTACGCTAACAACGCTTAAATGGGTTTAAACAAAGTTTTACAATCTTTTTGTATTAAAAAAATCCTTTTGATTTGTCCTATTTAATTCAAAGCGCACAATAAATTATGACTCAAAGTTTGTATAGTTAATTTTTAACTTCCGATAGTTCGGTGCGATTAAATCTGAGCCCTTTTAACTCTCATAATGCGCTCGCATCTGTTTACACGGCTGATAGTGAGATAAATCGGTTTGTGTTTTTTTCAGAAGTCATAACATCAAAGTTAGTCGCGATAGCCACTCACGTCTAGCAACAAAAAATCTTGCGCGAGCGTTAACACTGCAGTTGTACATCTAGCTACGTCTTATGAGTACGTAGAACTATGTATTAGCAGTTTATTGCTAATTTTTTTACAAGCTGTTACCAATTCTATTTGGTAAGTGCGTCTGAGAGCCAAGGACTACTGAAGTTTTTTTCATTTTTTCATTTTTCAGCACAAAAAGTTGTTACTGCTTTCGATAGAAAGGACACTCAGTGTTCATCTTCTGATATGTCTTGCCTTGGTTCTTCTTGACATTCAAAAAGCTTTTCGTTTAGAAAATAAGGATTCTATGGTAATTTTTTATATTGTACCATGACCTTTGTGCCCGCTGGGCACTTATTCTTGCCTTTTAATGCCATAGACTACATTTAAGCCGCTTGCAGGACTTTAATGCTTTAAATCAAAGAGTATTGAGATCGCCTAGTATAGAGTGCCAATAAGGATGAAAATCTGAAGCCGATTTTTAGAATCCACCCACCCCCTCCGGTCACCAAGCTTTTTAGTCTATGGCACAAGTTGTGGCTAGAATGGTGTACAAAGCCGATGCTCAGAAATATAAGACATTTCACACTGAGAAAATGCATGCATCAAATAAGAAAGACAACATCGCTCAGTCACCCGACTCAGTTGCCGTCGTCGATACACAACTCCGTAACAGCCATGCCATATAGTCCTTACGTCTGAACAACAACAGCCATGCCACTAAAGTGCGTGGTAGCTAATTGCAATAACTGCGTTTCTGATGCATCTGTATCCTTCTTTTCGTCTGCCTTTCAAGGACCTTCACTCTGCCTGTTTATGACTTATGTTTTTGTCTTTCCGACTCTGCTGCAAGAATCCTGCTCAACTTCTTTTCTCCTTACACAATTCAATCAATGTACGTACGGTTACAGTATTGATACAGAAATAAAGTCTTGAGGACGTTTTAAGCATACACGGTATTCGTCCAGCTACATTAGCTACTTGTATTTTTCTCATGCACTCTATGTATATTTCTGAGCATCGGCTTTGTACACCATTCTAGCCACAACTTGTGCCATAGACCAAAAAGCTTGGTGACCGGAGGGGGTGGGTGGATTCTAAAAATCGGCTTCAGATTTTCATCCTTATTGGCACTCTATACTAGGCGACCTCAATACTCTTTGCTTTAAACTTACTTTAATGCAAATTAGCGGGCAGTTATTGACATTTAACGCCCGATTATTCTGTCCCACTTTGTCAAGGACACAAATGTCTATGGCACAATAATATTAATACCCATGCTTTAAGGGCGTTAATGGGAAAATCAGAGGGCGCCATTAGGGCGCCTATTAATCTACTATTCTACCTACACGTCTTGTGCCTAAAAATCATAAAAATGGCCACTAGACTCATGATTTCATGAACCTGTTTCATTATTTTGTCAATGAGCCAAGATGACCAAAATAGATTCATAAAACCAATGAGTCGAGCTGTGCCACTTTAATGATTTTTAGACACAGTACATTTACGATTGATCGTGGTCTGAAGCAAGCAAAATGCGTGCAAACTGCACGTGCGGTCTACGGCTTGAGAACGGCAGATTTTGTAGCCCCTTCGCTGCAGTGAGACAATTATTTCCTTAGCTTAGTTCAAGATCGGGAGGGAAGTGACAGAGAGAGATAGGTACAGGCAAATGCACGAGCTGAAGCAGTCAATCAATTCCAAAACGTGCACCCACAAACCTCCTTTCTAATCTCTACCTCACTCTCTACTGCTCTGAGAAGCACAAGCCTACAACCCCAGCAGTGGTCTCACGTTAAAACCTCTCAGCCATCTGAGTGGCTATAGTTTTCTTTCCTGCTTGCTTTCGTTTGCTTTGAGAAGAAAAATGAGTTATAGCCATATTTAAGGCTGTACAGACAACTACAATTCTGAGAGAACGCACAGTAGAGGCGGTGATTTACAGACAGAATAGGACTCTCAAGGTTATAAGCATGTACTTGCAGAACTTGTCTGTCTGTCTGTCTGTCTGTCTGTCTGTCTGTCTGTCTGTCTGTCTGTCTGTCTGTCTGTCTGTCTTTCTGTCTGTCTGTCTGTCTTTCTGTCTGTCTGTCTGTCTGTCTGTCTGTCTGTCTGTCTTTCTGTCTGTCTGTCTGTCTGTCTGTCTGTCTGTCTGTCTGTCTGTCTGTCTGTCTGTCTGTCTTTGTCGGTCTGTCTGTCTGTCTGTCTGTCTGTCTGTCTGTCTGTCTGTCTGTCTGTCTGTCTGTCTGTCTGTCTGTCTGTCTGTCTGTCTTTGTCGGTCTGTCTGTCTGTCTGTCTGTCTGTCTGTCTGTCTGTCTGTCTGTCTGTCTGTCTGTCTGTCTGTCTGTCTGTCTGTCTGTCTGTCTGTCTGTCTGTCTGTCTGTCTGTCTGTCTGTCTGTCTGTCTGTCTGTCTGTCTGTCTGTCTGTCTGTCTGTCTGTCTGTCTGTCTGTTCTACTGTCTGTGTGTTTACGTGGACTTTTTGGAAGTTCAGTAGCCTCGTTAGCTGGACCAACCGGTGTAGGTAGACCACTTAGGTGGACCACCAAATAATTTTGTCTCTGGTGGGGTTAAGACGTTGATGAGGATCTCACATTAATGTCAGGCGGGTCAAGAAAGGCTTAAGCAATTTTGGGATGTCTAGCATGGATTTTTCCAAAGTTATTTGCATTTCAGTTTAGCTGGACCTCCAGCCTGGTCTACCTAAACCGAGCGAGTCTGGTCCACGTAAACCGAAAAATTTTAGAAAATTTTTCGAAAATCGTCTGTTTGTGTCTGTTTGTGTCTGTTTGTGTCTGTTTGTGTCTGTTTGTGTATAGCAGTTATTAAGCATAGATTCGATGCAAAACTGAATTTTTTTACAGATCATTACCTTACGAACAAAGGGCTATGTTGGCATCATATTATGACCGCTACTGGCTTTAAAACAATATGCGTTCAGTTCTTTGACATTCAAGTAGGTGCGCAGGTTAATTAAAAATTCTGAAACCTCGTATGCGAAATGAATTTGATACAGTAAACTTTAAACTCCATTTAATTAGCTCAGTTCCAGCAATTCCGGTATCGTACTCTGAGCACAGACTCACAGAGTAAGACACCAACGTAAAGAAATCCAATTCGCTAACCAGATCAAACGATAAAGACTCCGAGACAAGAAAGATATTTAAGTGAAGCTTAAATAGTATTCTTCAATGACTTCTCAAGAACTCCCAGTGGTCCTTGATAGCCACACTGTGTAAATGCGAATTTCTGAGGCTCTACCATTACACAAGAAGAAAATAGCAACTTCATGAATTAAGTGCTTGCCAATTCTATCCTAAACACTATGGGATATCCTGTTCTATCCTCCTCCAATGTTGGAAGAAGAAGATCCTAAGCTGCAGCCTTTCAAGTGCAAAGTTGAAGATGCAATTTACCTAATTGAAAAGGACAATTCATACATGTACATGCAAAAGATTTGATCAAGAGGACGCAATTAAGAAGGGCCTTTTAGCTAGCGATCGGGTCTCTGACTCTCTAGCAAAAGGTCGACTTGATTGCGGTCCCAGTAAAACTAAGAACGCATTAACAGTCAGCCTAACACTCACTGTCTGTTTGGTCCTCGTAAACACATGTGCAGGAGTATAGGGTTGGAACAGACAGACAGACAGACCTCCCTTTCTATAATTGGCTGGTTAACACTTAGGAGGATAGATCCACCCCAACAATGGGACCGACCGCAGCCAATAGGAAACCCGCAAGCGTTCTGAAGGTAAGACAGTGGAGAGAGGGATATATAATGTCTAAGCGGGTGGTCCACGTAAACCATGGCGTAGTGAGACCAGACACAGACAGTTTAAAAGAAAGTACTTATAATCCATACTATACAACTCTAAAGGATTGCAATTGTATAGATTAGAACGGTTTTTTTATACTTAATAGGTCTAATGTTAATCCTTACTCCAAGTTTCATCCATATATAAATTTATTGTGCCAAAAACTGTAATCTACAACCAAGATATGATGACCCGCAAAAAAGGACGCCAAGCCTAAAATAAAAACTAAAAAAACACCGTCGCAAAAAGCCACTGCGAAATCGAAGAAGCCGCATCGCCTGGTGAAAATCATCAGTCTGCTCGCAAATCCGTCGACACCGAGTCCAGAAAAGTGAGTTTCGTTTGATGATCTCAAAGTAGCTAGCTGCAAGGCCTGCAACTCAATTGCTGTAGAGAAGCTGGTCCACCTAACCTACAGACACAACTGAATCAGCTCTCTCAGTCTGTTTGAGGCTTTGGCTCTCAGAAGGTGGTCCACCTAACCTACAGACACAACTCGAACAGATTTCTCTGTCTGTTTGAGGCTCTGGCTCTCAGAGCCGCCGAGAAAGTTTAGTGCCGAGAATGCTTCAGTTTGTTAGAATGCAATCAGAACAGATTCCTAGAAAGTGAGCTAGTCCAGCATCGAGGTAGAACATCTGGATGTGTAACGAGAGGCTCTCGGAGATTCCTGGCTCAGATTATCGCCTAGAAGTGCTGTGGAGTAGCTGGTCCACCTAACCTACAGACACAACTCGAACAGATTTCTGTCTGTTTGAGGCTCTGGATCTCAGAGCCGCCGAGAAAGTTTAGTGCCGAGAATGCTTCAGTTTGTTAGAATGCAATCAGAACAGATTCCTAGAAAGTGAGCTAGTCCAGCATCAAGGCAGAACATCTGGATGTGTAACGAAAGTCTCTCGGAGACTCCTGGCTCAGATTATCGCCTAGAAGTGCTGTGGAGTAGCTGGTCCACCTAACCTACAGACACAACTCGAACAGATTTCTGTCTGTTTGAGGCTCTGGATCTCAGAGCCGCCGAGAAAGTTTAGTGCCGAGAATGCTTCAGTTTGTTAGAATGCAATCAGAACATATTCCTAGAAAGTGAGCTAGTCCAGCATCGAGGTAGTACATCTGGATGTGTAACGAGAGGCTCTCGGAGATTCCTGGCTCAGATTATCGCCTAGAAGTGCTGTGGAGTAGCTGGTCCACCTAACCTACAGACACAACTCGAACAGATTTCTCTGTCTGTTTAGGGCTCTGGCTCTTAGGTGGTCCTCATAACCTACAGACACAACTGAAGCAGCTCTCTCAGTCTGTTTGAGGCTTTGGCTCTCAGTAGCTGGTCCACCTAACCTACAGACACAACTCGAACAGATTTCTCTGTCTGTTTGAGGCTCTGGCTCTCAGAGCCGCCGAGAAAGTTTAGTGCCGAGAATGCTTCAGTTTGTTAGAATGCAATCAGAACAGATTCCTAGAAAGTGAGCTAGTCCAGCATCAAGGCAGAACATCTGGATGTGTAACGAAAGTCTCTCTGAGACTCCTGGCTCAGATTATCGCCTAGAAGTGCTGTGGAGTAGCTGGTCCACCTAACCTACAGACACAACTCGAACAGATTTCTGTCTGTTTGAGGCTCTGGATCTCAGAGCCGCCGAGAATGTTTAGTGCCGAGAATGCTTCAGTTTGTTAGAATGCAATCAGAACAGATTCCTAGAAAGTGAGCTAGTCCAGCATCGAGGTAGAACATCTGGATGTGTAACGAGAGGCTCTCGGAGATTCCTGGCTCAGATTATCGCCTAGAAGTGCTGTGGAGTAGCTGGTCCACCTAACCTACAGACACAACTCGAACAGATTTCTCTGTCTGTTTAGGGCTCTGGCTCTTAGGTGGTCCACATAACCTACAGACACAACTGAAGCAGCTCTCTCAGTCTGTTTGAGGCTTTGGCTCTCAGTAGCTGGTCCACCTAACCTACAGACACAACTCGAACAGATTTCTCTGTCTGTTTGAGGCTCTGGCTCTCAGAGCCGCCGAGAAAGTTTAGTGCCGAGAATGCTTCAGTTTGTTAGAATGCAATCAGAACAGATTCCTAGAAAGTGAGCTAGTCCAGCATCAAGGCAGAACATCTGGATGTGTAACGAAAGTCTCTCGGAGACTCCTGGCTCAGATTATCGCCTAGAAGTGCTGTGGAGTAGCTGGTCCACCTAACCTACAGACACAACCCGAACAGATTTCTGTCTGTTTGAGGCTCTGGATCTCAGAGCCGCCGAGAAAGTTTAGTGCCGAGAATGCTTCAGTTTGTTAGAATGCAATCAGAACAGATTCCTAGAAAGTGAGCTAGTCCAGCATCAAGGCAGAACATCTGGATGTGTAACGAAAGTCTCTCGGAGACTCCTGGCTCAGATTATCGCCTAGAAGTTCTGTGGAGTAGCTGGTCCACCTAACCTACAGACACAACTCGAACAGATTTCTCTGTCTGTTTGAGGCTCTGGCTCTTAGGTGGTCCTCATAACCTACAGACACAACTGAAGCAGCTCTCTCAGTCTGTTTGAGGCTTTGGCTCTCAGAAGGTGGTCCACCTAACCTACAGACACAACTCGAACAGATTTCTCTGTCTGTTTAGGCTCTGGCTCTCAGAGCCGCCGAGAAAGTTTAGTGCAGAAAATGCTTCAGTTTGTTAGAATGCAATCAGAACAGATTCCTAGAAAGTGAGCTAGTCCAGCATCAAGGCAGAACATCTGGATGTGTAACGAAAGTCTCTCGGAGACTCCTGGCTCAGATTATCGCCTAGAAGTGCTGTGGAGTAGCTGGTCCACCTAACCTACAGACACAACTCGAACAGATTTCTGTCTGTTTGAGGCTCTGGCTCTCAGAGCCGCCGAGAAAGTTTAGTGCCGAGAATGCTTCAGTTTGTTAGAATGCAATCAGAACAGATTCCTAGAAAGTGAGCTAGTCCAGCATCAAGGCAGAACATCTGGATGTGTAACGAGAGGCTCTCGGAGATTCCTGGCTCAGATTATCGCCTAGAAGTGCTGTGGAGTAGCTGGTCCACCTAACCTACAGACACAACTCGAACAGATTTCTCTGTCTGTTTAGGCTCTGGCTCTCAGAGCCGCCGAGAAAGTTTAGTGCAGAAAATGCTTCAGTTTGTTAGAATGCAATCAGAACAGATTCCTAGAAAGTGAGCTAGTCCAGCATCAAGGCAGAACATCTGGATGTGTAACGAAAGTCTCTCGGAGACTCCTGGCTCAGATTATCGCCTAGAAGTGCTGTAGAATAGCTGGTCCACCTAACCTACAGACACAACTCGAACAGATTTCTCTGTCTGTTTGAGGCTCTGGCTCTCAGAGCCGCCGAGAAAGTTTAGTGCCGAGAATGCTTCAGTTTGTTAGAATGCAATCAGAACAGATTCCTAGAAAGTGAGCTAGTCCAGCATCAAGGCAGAACATCTGGATGTGTAACGAAAGTCTCTCGGAGACTCCTGGCTCAGATTATCGCCTAGAAGTGCTGTGGAGTAGCTGGTCCACCTAACCTACAGACACAACTCGAACAGATTTCTCTGTCTGTTTGAGGCTCTGGCTCTTAGGTGGTCCTCATAACCTACAGACACAACTGAAGCAGCTCTCTCAGTCTGTTTGAGGCTTTGGCTCTCAGAAGGTGGTCCACCTAACCTACAGACACAACTCGAACAGATTTCTCTGTCTGTTTGAGGCTCTGGCTCTCAGAGCCGCCGAGAAAGTTTAGTGCCGAGAATGCTTCAGTTTGTTAGAATGCAATCAGAACAGATTCCTAGAAAGTGAGCTAGTCCAGCATCAAGGCAGAACATCTGGATTTGTAACGAGAGGCTCTCGGAGATTCCTGGCTCAGAATATCGCCTAGAAGTGCTGTAGAATAGCTGGTCCACCTAACCTACAGACACAACTCGAACAGATTTCTCTGTCTGTTTGAGGCTCTGGCTCTCAGAGCCGCCGAGAAAGTTTAGTGCCGAGAATGCTTCAGTTTGTTAGAATGCAATCAGAACAGATTCCTAGAAAGTGAGCTAGTCCAGCATCAAGGCAGAACATCTGGATGTGTAACGAGAGGCTCTCGGAGATTCCTTGCTCAGATTATCGCCTAGAAGTGCTGTGGAGTAGCTGGTCCACCTAACCTACAGACACAACTCGAACAGATTTCTCTGTCTGTTTGAGGCTCTGGCTCTCAGAGCCGCCGAGAAAGTTTAGTGCCGAGAATGCTTCAGTTTGTTAGAATGCAATCAGAACAGATTCCTAGAAAGTGAGCTAGTCCAGCATCAAGGCAGAACATCTGGATGTGTAACGAGAGGCTCTCGGAGATTCCTGGCTCAGATTATCGCCTAGAAGTGCTGTGGAGTAGCTGGTCCACCTAACCTACAGACACAACTCGAACAGATTTCTCTGTCTGTTTGAGGCTCTGGCTCTTAGGTGGTCCTCATAACCTACAGACACAACTGAAGCAGCTCTCTCAGTCTGTTTGAGGCTTTGGCTCTCAGAAGGTGGTCCACCTAACCTACAGACACAACTCGAACAGATTTCTCTGTCTGTTTGAGGCTCTGGCTCTCAGAGCCGCCGAGAAAGTTTAGTGCCGAGAATGCTTCAGTTTGTTAGAATGCAATCAGAACAGATTCCTAGAAAGTGAGCTAGTCCAGCATCAAGGCAGAACATCTGGATGTGTAACGAAAGTCTCTCGGAGACTCCTGGCTCAGATTATCACTAGAAGTGCTGTGGAGTATCTGGTCCACCTAACCTACAGACACAACTCGAACAGATTTCTGTCTGTTTGAGGCTCTGGATCTCAGAGCCGCCGAGAAAGTTTAGTGCCGAGAATGCTTCAGTTTGTTAGAATGCAATCAGAACAGATTCCTAGAAAGTGAGCTAGTCCAGCATCAAGGCAGAACATCTGGATGTGTAACGAAAGTCTCTCGGAGACTCCTGGCTCAGATTATCGCCTAGAAGTGCTGTGGAGTAGCTGGTCCACCTAACCTACAGACACAACTCGAACAGATTTCTCTGTCTGTTTGAGGCTCTGGCTCTCAGAGCCGCCGAGAAAGTTTAGTGCCGAGAATGCTTCAGTTTGTTAGAATGCAATCAGAACAGATTCCTAGAAAGTGAGCTAGTCCAGCATCAAGGCAGAACATCTGGATTTGTAACGAGAGGCTCTCGGAGATTCCTGGCTCAGAATATCGCCTAGAAGTGCTGTAGAATAGCTGGTCCACCTAACCTACAGACACAACTCGAACAGATTTCTCTGTCTGTTTGAGGCTCTGGCTCTCAGAGCCGCCGAGAAAGTTTAGTGCCGAGAATGCTTCAGTTTGTTAGAATGCAATCAGAACAGATTCCTAGAAAGTGAGCTAGTCCAGCATCAAGGCAGAACATCTGGATGTGTAACGAAAGTCTCTCGGAGACTCCTGGCTCAGATTATCGCCTAGAAGTGCTGTGGAGTAGCTGGTCCACCTAACCTACAGACACAACTCGAACAGATTTCTCTGTCTGTTTGAGGCTCTGGCTCTTAGGTGGTCCTCATAACCTACAGACAGAACTGAAGCAGCTCTCTCAGTCTGTTTGAGGCTTTGGCTCTCAGAAGGTGGTCCACCTAACCTACAGACACAACTCGAACAGATTTCTCTGTCTGTTTAGGCTCTGGCTCTCAGAGCCGCCGAGAAAGTTTAGTGCAGAAAATGCTTCAGTTTGTTAGAATGCAATCAGAACAGATTCCTAGAAAGTGAGCTAGTCCAGCATCAAGGCAGAACATCTGGATGTGTAACGAAAGTCTCTCGGAGACTCCTGGCTCAGATTATCGCCTAGAAGTGCTGTGGAGTAGCTGGTCCACCTAACCTACAGACACAACTCGAACAGATTTCTCTGTCTGTTTGAGGCTCTGGATCTCAGAGCCGCCGAGAAAGTTTAGTGCGAGAATGCTTCAGTTTGTTAGAATGCAATCAGAACATATTGCTAGAAAGTGAGCTAGTCCAGCATCAAGGCAGAACATCTGGATGTGTAACGAGAGGCTCTCGGAGATTCCTGGCTCAGATTATCGCCTAGAAGTGCTGTGGAGTAGCTGGTCCACCTAACCTACAGACACAACTCGAACAGATTTCTCTGTCTGTTTGAGGCTCTGGCTCTCAGAGCCGCCGAGAAAGTTTAGTGCCGAGAATGCTTCAGTTTGTTAGAATGCAATCAGAACAGATTCCTAGAAAGTGAGCTAATCCAGCATCAAGGTAGAACATCTGGATGTGTAACGAGAGGCTCTCGGAGATTCCTGGCTCAGACTATCGCCTAGAAGTGCTTTGGAGTAGCTGGTCCACCTAACCTACAGACACAACTCGAACAGATTTCTCTGTCTGTTTGAGGCTCTGGCTCTTAGGTGGTCCACATAACCTACAGACACAACTGAAGCAGCTCTCTCAGTCTGTTTGAGGCTTTGGCTCTCAGTAGCTGGTCCACCTAACCTACAGACACAACTCGAACAGATTTCTCTGTCTGTTTGAGGCTCTGGCTCTTAGGTGGTCCACATAACCTATAGACACAACTGAAGCAGCTCTCTAAGTCTGTTTGAGGCTTAGGCTCTCAGAAGGTGGTTCACCTCACCTACAGACACAACTCGAACAGATTTCTCTGTCTGTTTGAGGCTCTGGATCTGAGGTGGTCCACATAACCTACAGACACAACTGGAACAGATTTCTGTGTCTGTTTGATTGTCAGTTAATTTTATTTTCTACCTTTGTAGGAGCCTGTGGTTGATTTTGTTCGCCTGAGCTCGACGAGACTGACTGCGTTTCACCGAGATGAAGGTTAAAACGAACTGTAAAAGAAGCTGAGCTGACGAAAGTGGATTCGATGGCTGAGTAAGCTGAAATTCGTGAGAGAGGCAATGACAGATCAATAACAGAAGCGGTCCCGGACCACGGAGGCAGGGAAGGTCCAGGAGAATATTTCGTAGAAAAAATAAGAAGATTAAGCCATCATCTGCGTGAACGAAAAGATGAAAGTCGGTAAAATGATTGGCTTATCATATGATTGCTCACCAACTCATTCAGTATAATAGGACTGATGTAGTCAAATCAATTTAATTTCAGTTTTAGTAACTTTTGTCGTTATTAAAAATGCCCTTCAACTTCTTGTAGGCTCGTACTCGGATGACCTTTTTAACTAATGGAATCTTACGTTTGTTAACATGTATTTGAAGCATACATTTTGACCTAAATTAGTTTTAATGAGTTTACAGTTAGTATTTGATATGATTCTGTATTTATTTTCAAAATGCTTTATTTTCATTTACCTTCTTGTATTCACGCGACGCAACTAACTAATGCGATCGTACATTTGTTTAACCCGATTAACCCGATTAGTAATGCTAAATAAATTGGCTTGAACTTGGGATATTTTCATTAAATGACGTCGTAACCCTTTTATCTGTTCTTTTTGAGAATTTCTGTTTTAATTAGTTCAAAAGAACAGTTTAAAGCAATAAATTTTCTACAACGAAAGAGGTCTAACTAAACCAACTGTTTTTTTGCGGTCCACCTAACCCGGTCCCCAAAACGTAGTTAGTGAACCACCACAGTTTCCCCGAACTGGCTATTCCGTCAAGTTAACAAAAAGATAACCCTAGCTAGCCTTTCGCGTTGTCAAAACAGACTCTATTTTTTAACCGGAATTGCGTGGTCCACGTAACGCATTAACATAACTCAGGTCCCGCTAAACACACAGACAGTCGTAAGAGTGTCTGTCTGTCTGTCTGTCTGTCTGTCTGTCTGTCTGTCTGTCTGTCTGTCTGTCTGTCTGTCTGTCTGTCTGTCTGTCTGTCTGTCTGTCTGTCTGTCTGTCTGTCTGTCTAAAAATAAGTTTTGAATGCGTCTGACAACTACCATGCCCATAAAATCTAACGAGCAGCCGACGATATTCAATAGAAAATCTTTAATACGATTATTATTAGCTCGTACTGGTACTACAATATGAAAACTATTGTGCTCACTGCTAGCTGCATTAACTACCTGGTAGTACGAGTATATTGCTTTGTTCACGTTACCGCCAGTAGCTCCGTGGGTCAAAGATTGCTCAGATCAAGTTTAAAAAAACGGACCTGAACTGACTTCACATTGATTGCGGAGCTACTGGCGGTAACGTGAACCGGATTCAAGCAGTTATTGCAAGCACGTACATACACGAGTTGAATTACGCACCAAATAGTATAGATTAAATTATATGCGCACATTGTGCCTTGCCCTGTAACTTCAAAATAGGCTATAGCAGCTTTTTTCGATTCCACGTGCACCGGACTGCACGACAGCCCCCCTTCCCTCCACCCCTAGAGCGCTGCTCTCGTTCGATCCGTCGCAACCCTTCTCTCCTCTGAACTGCTCGCAGGCCAAGTTGCAAATCTAAATTTTTGCCTTTCCTAGAATAACTGGCGTACAAACGCGTTTTCGGGGACTGCACGGCACGGCACTGCACTGCACTTCTCAGTCCTATATAACTTGGCTAGCTACAAAAGTTGTTATGTTCTCGGCCGAGTTGGTTAGCCCGAGCCGCGGTGCAGTCGACCAGAGCACGCCTCTAAGCACATCAGACCGCACAGCTCTGCTGCGAACGCAAAATAGACACAGATACTACGGCAGTTGTCAGGGCGTTTCTGCCGCCAATTCTATTATTACAGACTCCGAATTAGTAGCCGCTCTGAAGATGGATCGCACAATCAGCGACGAAGATGGAATTGTTCCGGCTCCGTTGGAGAGGCCAGCTGAGCAGGCACAGCCGGCACCGATGCCAACAAAGCCCCAGACTCGGCCTCAGCCAAAGAAGGCGACACTGCTGAGTCTTGCCGCATCCCGCGGAAGCAAAAATTTATCGGCAGCCTCGACTGGCAGCAGCGAAAGCGTCAAACTGGAAGACATCGTTCGAAAAGGCATCGACATTGCGCGCGAATTCAACGCCAGCGAGTTCACTGGCAGGCAGAACGTGATCAAGTTGGAGGTGTCGGACTATGCGCGTCGCCAGTCGATGATCGAATTCGACACGACGGCAGTTCGAATCGTTGGTGGTCGCGGAGGTGGCAACGGCGGCTATCAATCCGATCAGATGTCCATTCGATCGCCTGGCGAAGTGGTCATCGAGATGCCACCGATTCACTCGCTTGACGACGATCAATCGGAGCCGTTTGGATGCAATTCGACGGGACTCGACGGTGCAGCTGGCCGATGGAGACTGCGACGGCAAAGAAACTACTCGGCCTCCAGTAGGGCACCTCTCATTTCAGATGTTTAGCTTGTTATTGCTGTTGAAGGACCTGTCAACTAAAGCTCATAGAGTGGGGCCTATGTACACAAATGATAGGTCATTATACTCACAGTGACACCAGAAAGCTGGGTTTGGCAAAAAGTGACAAAAACCTGGGCCTGGGATAGAACAGAACTAGCAAGGGGACAATTAGGGACTCCAACTTATGAGCTTAAGTCGACAGACCCTTTACAATATATTGCTCACAGTTCATGGAAAGAAATAACCTACAATTGTACGTGGGAAAACATTAAATACCATCGTATAGGCATATTGCGTTTTAAATTTCTGCGTTCTAAAAGTGCATTATAGTTTAGCTCGTATCTCTATCAGATAAACTCGATGGGTTTAGTGTTTTGCATTCATTTATGGTAATGGAATAATTATTACAATGAAATTCCACTGGCTGTGAACTGAGAATCTCAAATATAAGCACTGCTTATTATTTTTTGAACAATTTTCTACATGCGTTATTTCGTCTACTCGTGTGCATGTACATGCGTTCCGCGACCTTCTCATGTTCCGTTTGGACCGAATTCTTCGATCCCTTACTGAACTTGAAGGCGCACTGCATGTTACTCAAGCTAATATACTCTGTTTATAATTTCTAAACTACCAAATGGCAGTTTATTGTAAAATATACACACCGCTGGTAAATGGGCTGACAATCATCGTAAATCTTGATCAGGCTACTGATCACTGAGAGCAGGCTATCGGCATTTTTCTTCCTTTTATGTAATTTTCCTAGAATTCATACTAGTAGAATTTCTGTAGCTATATGATTTTGCCATACCTGTAGTCACTATAATATAGGCGCGGTTTTCGCTACTTTTGGGATCATAAATCATTGCTTGTGAGCTGGTCTGACAGCCACCAGCGCCTCACTCAGTGTTGAGGCTGGCACCACATGGTCTGAGAGGATGCGGGCGGTAGCTTTTTCTCATCATTTTCGACACGCCATCAGATTTATGAGGTCAGGGCCTATTGTTCGTGTTCACTCAAGCGTGTGACAGCTCTGACAGCTATGCTTTTTACCCCTAAAAGTACTTTGGGATTGGTAATTAGCGATTTCTCTTCACCATCTTCTACTTAATAGATCTTTCTAATGCATATATTTCATTATTTGTTGTAATTCCTACGCGAAAGGTCATAAACCATTGTGCAGCGATGTTGAATCATTTATGACAACACCTGGCGTATTTTTATGGCCCCTAGGGAACTGATAGGATCTTCTGGTCACGTAAGTTTGGGTGGCAACAAGCTCAGCCAATCAGAAAATTCCACGTCAGTTATAACAAATCGGCTCAGCCAATCAGCGTCGAAGTGATCCATTTTAACAAATTGCGGTCCAGTCAACGGCTATTTAAACCGATATTTTTGGCCCGCTCGGACTCGACTGTTCTACGCCTTCGGGCTCCCGGGACTCGACCCGCTTTACGTTGGCGGCTCCCATTCCGGAGTCACGACCGTCGTCTCTTGATCCCCGGATTGCGACAACCCCCCTCATCATCAAGGACGTCTCACCCGGTCGACTGCATCAAACATCGAGGTTAAAGATCATCACCTGCTAGCTATCTGCAGCGATTGTGACAGCATCATCCTGGGCCTACAGCTGCGAAGCACTAAGCTGATTCGGTCACTGTGGATTACCTGGTCTCCGGCTGTTGAGTTTCTGATTGGTTCGGGTGAGAGGCTACCTAGACTTGCTTGATTGGGTGATTCCTTATCTGTCCCCTATTTCAGTAGCTGGATTAGGCGCGCACTTTTGCTCATTTTGTTCAGCAGTGCTGTTATTGAGGCAGAAATCATTCAATAATACTGTTAGTAGTCTGAGTACTCCAATTCAATCTGAAGTGTGAAGTGATTTAGTGAGGAGGTTAAATCTGACAGTTATTTTTATCGGTTTTATTTCTTTGTTCGCCGATGGCTCAGATGAGTAGCTAAGCTAGTAGGCGCCGGTCACAGTGGACCAATGGCAAGGCAGTTCTCGGTCGACCTATTTATCAAATCAGTTAGCGAAATTGCCAAAAGTGCAAAATCGGCGCTAGAGATGTACTCTATGCACTCTAGATTCGCCAAGCGGCTCGGGACTGAATCATGCGATCTCTAAAGTTCGAGTTAGCCTATCATCAGCGCTACGAGAGGCTGGTTGGCGCGTTGAAGGCCAAAAGTACAATCCCTCGTATTTAGCAATGTAATAGTGCATGTAACTACCCCATAGGCTCGCCACTGCAAGAATCCCCTGCACAAGTCCCCTCTGTACTTGCATGGCCAATGCGATCTAGTCCCAGCAGTGTCCCTTATCATCGGCTATGACTTTGAGATTGACAGCAAAAGGGCACTAGTTGGCAGGTAAGTATAAAGCCCCTTTTAGTCGGAAGCCCAGTTTCGAAAGTTCCGGTTTGGTGAGCCAGGACGTACGGGCTGGTGGCAGCGAGTTAGTTAATCTGCGGATTAGCTGACCTCTACCTTCAAAATTCTCCCTGTTTGTCTCTCGCTGTCCCTCTCTTAGCTATAGGACCTAGACTGCTCGCCACAGATCAAGCTACCTTGGGGGCTGACCGTCTTGACAGGAGTGGGGGGCCAGGACTCTAACCCTCGAAAGATATTGGGGTCCATTGGTCCCCAACGGTGTCTTTACTTAGAACAAATTCATACTTAATATTATGTTAAAACAACCAGATCTTAGGAGAGTTATTATTTTTGAAGGTATTCAACCATGTAAACCTCGTTGTTCTTGTTTTATCTAAGCGCTGTTCACCAAGTGAACTTATTATATTGGGGGTTCTTGGGGTATAGCTATATTTATATAATTGAAAGACATAAGGTCGGTTGGGGCTGTGCAATATTTTCTAAACTTTCTAATATTTTCTATTTCTAGAATATTCCATATATAGCTGTTGGGTATATAAGGAGCGCCCTCTTGCCCTAATCTTGTGAAAATAGCTATTCTATAACAAAAGATTTCCAGCTGATTCATAGAGAAAGCTACTATACCAAGCATTTACTCAGCAAGTGTTTGCGAAAATTTACGAAATGGGTTCTTCTAGACCGATGGACGTAAGAGCTGCTAAGTCTAGAGCTCTTGAAGTGATTATGAACCAACCAGTTGCTCACCCAGAAGCCCATATTGACGCTGAAGTATCGGACGAAGACGAGGCTCTTTCGGATATTGCTGAAGCCGAACAAGATATTGATTTGCCCGATGTTGAAGACGCATCTAGTGATTCATCAATGCCAGCATCGCCTGTTGCTGCAATTGCTGCCGCAGCTGCTGCTGCTGATTTTGGAAGAGGTTATCGCAGTCCTTGTGGTCAAGTATGGCACCGTGAAACTCCACGTCCTGGACAGAGGCCAGCCTGTAACATCTTGCGCAATAGACCTGGAATCACAGCTTACGCTGCAGCACGCATTCACGATGAAGAGTCGGCTTTCCACGTCATCTTTGACAATGACATGGTTGACACAATTGTGATAGAGACCAACCGCGAAGCTAGGAGAGTTCTTGGAAATGCTTGGAATCCAACTACTAGAGAGGAAATCGATGCCTTCATTGGCCTAAACATTCTTCGCGGAGTATTCAAAGGAAGCATGGAGAGCATCGATGAGCTCTGGAGTGAGGAATTCGGAAGAAAGGTTTTCAAGAACTCCATGTCTTTGACGCGCTTCAAGACTATTCGCCGATTTCTGCGATTTGACAACCGCGAAACTCGAAATGCGCGACTGCAAAGAGATAAGCTTGCCGCTGTGAGGTTGCTGCTTGACGGACTTGTCCAGAACTCACAGAAGAGTTACTTTCCTAATGAAGCTGTTACTGTACACGAACAGCTGTTTCCCTATAGAGGAAGATGCAGCTACATACAGTACATGCCAAAGAAGCCTGCCAAGTATGGGCTGAAGTTCTGGTGCCTAAACGATGCGGCTACTGGGTACTGCTGGAATATCCTTATGTATGTTGGCCGTGAGGAAGAGCGTGAGGCAAGCCTTGGTGAGCACGTCGTTTTGAAGTTGACGGAAGGGTTACAAGGATCAGGAATTGGAGTGACCGTCGACAATTTCTTCTGCTCTCTAGCACTAGCAAGATATTTACTGCAAAGGAATATGTCGCTGCTAGGTTCGATACGGCTGCACAGACGGGAAGTGCCGCTGGAGATGCAAAACCATCAAGGCCGTGAGCTGTACTCAACTGAGTTTGTTTACACAACTGAAGATCAGATCCAACTGCTTGCTTACAAGGCGAAACTCAACAAGCTTGTACTACTACTCTCTAGTCAGCACAGAAGTCCCACGGTGTCTAACAACGCAACAAGATGGTCAGCTAATCCGCAGATTAACTAAACCGCTGCCACCAGCCCGTACGTCCTGGCTCACCAAACCGGAACTTTCGAAATCGGGCTACCGACTAGAGGGGGTTTAGCACTTACCTGCCAACTAGTGTCTTTTTGCTGTCAATCTCGAAGTCATAGCCGATGTTAAGGGACACTGCTGGGACTTGATCGCATTGGCCATGCAGGGACAGAGGGGACTTGTGCAGGGGATTCTTGCGGTGGCGAGCCTATGGGGTAGTTACATGTACTATTACATTGCTAAATACGAGGGATTGCACTTTTGGCCTTCAACGCGCCAACCAGCCTCTACTAGCGCTGATGAAAGGCTAACTCAAACATCAGAGACCGCTTGATTCAATACCCGAGCCGCTTGGCTAACCTAGAGTGCACAGAGTACATCTCTGGAGCCGATTCTGCACTATTGGCAATTTCGCTAACTGATTTGATAGTTTGATCGACTGAGAACTGCCTTGCCATTGGTCCACTGTGACCGGCGCCTACTAGCTTAGCTATTCATCAGAGCCATCGGCGAACAAAGAAATAAAACCGATAAAAATAACTGTCAGATTTAACCTTCTGCTTAGACCACTTCACACTTCAGATTGAATTGGAGTTTCAGACTACTAGCAGTATTATTGAATGACTTCTGCCTCGATGACAGCACTGCTGAACAAAATGAGCAAAAGTGTGCGCCTAATCCAGCTACTGAAACAGGGGACAGATAAGGAATCACCCAATCAAGCAATTCTAGGCGGCCTCTCACCCAACCAATCAGAAACTCAACAGCCGGAGACCAGGTAATCCACAGTGACCGAATCGGCTTAGTGCTTCGCAGCTGTAGACCCGGGATGATGCTGATGTCACAATCTTCGCAAATAGCTAGCAGGTGATGTTCTTAATCTTGATGTTCGCTGCTGACGACCGGGGGATTCGTCCTTGATGATGATTGGGGGAGTCGCGATCCGGGGATCAAGAGACGACGGTCGAGCTCCGGGAATCAGAAGTGGAACCGGGTGGAGCGCAAGAGTCCAGAGAGTGTCCCGAGAGTGCAACAGTTGGTGTCCAAGCGGGCCAAAAACATCGGTTTAAATAGCCGCCAACTGGACCGCAATTTTTTATAATGGAATACCTCGATTCTGATTGGCTCAGCCGATTTGTTATAACTGACGTGGAATTTTCTGATTGGCCGAGCTTGTTGCCACCCAAACTCACGTGACCAAGAGATCCTATCAGTTCCTTCGGGGCCATAAAAATACGACAGGTGCGGTCATAAATCACTAAAAGTCGCTACATAATGATTTATGATCTTTCGCGTAGGAATTACAAAAATTAATGAAAAAATATACATTAGAAAGGTTATATTAAGTAGAAAGTGAAGATGATGAAGAGAATTTACGCTCGTACTAATTGCTAATCCCAAAGTACTTTTAGGGGTAAAACGCATACGAGGGGCGTTCAATAAGTTTCCGGATGCACAGAAATGAAAAGCGTCAGAGGGAAGATAAATTTCAGGCCTTTTCGAAGTACTCTCTAGCAGCTTCGATGCACTTTCTCATTCTTTCAAACCAAGTAGCAAAGCAGCCAGCCAACTCCGACTGAGGGATGTCGAACAGGTGACTTTGGAAGGCCTCGACGTCCTGTTCCGGCGATGCAAATCGGACTCCCTTGAGCAGGCGTTTGACTTGTGGGAACACAAAGAAGTCACATGGTGCCAAGTCGGGGCTGTAGGGTGGGTGCTGAAGCAGTTGGACGCGATTCTGCTCCATGAACTCCACAGTTAGTCGCGCAGTGTGGGCCGGGGCGTTGTCCTGGTGGAGCAGCAACCCGCGATGGCGAGTCCTTGGGCGATTCTCAGCGATGGATTGCAGCACCTGGGGCATACAGTCGGTTACATACCAGCCCGCAGTCACCGTCCGCTGTGTTACCAGCGGAATCATGGCTACAGGACTGCTGCGAGCCACAAAAACAGCCACCATCTGCTTGGCGACGCTTCGTGACTGCACCAGCTTTGAAGGTGGCGAGCTGCCAATGGGGGTCCACTGGGCCGACTTCTGCTTGCTCTCCGGGTCAAAACAGTATACCCAGGTCTCATCACCACTGACGATGTCCCAGGAGCTCGTTGATCTTCCACCATTGAATTTTTCGAGCATTGAATGGCACCAATCGATCTGAGCCTGTTTCTGCTCCTGGGTCAGGTGATGAGGCACCCAGCATGTGGACACCTTGCTGAGGCCAAGCCTTTCATGTACGATGGTTGAGGTGCTTCCCGATGAAATGCCCACAGCAGTGGCTAGCTGTTGCACTGTCAACCGCGGGTCTTCCTCAACCAGGGCCTGCACTGCAGCCACTGCTTCCTGAGTGGTCAAACTCGGGGGTCATCCTTCGCAAGCCTCGTCTTAGAGCGACACTCGGCCCCGACGAAATTCCGCGAACCAGTCAAAGACGGTTGTTCTCGAGGGTGCAGTATCCCCGAAGGCTAGGCGAAGCCGTTCTAAGCTTTGCGACTGGTTCAGACCACATTTGTAGTCGTAAAAAATCATCGCTCTCCAGTGGATGCGTGACAGTTCCATAATAGATACTTGAAGTTGGAGGTGATAGGTGCCTTTGAAGTGAAGTTGTGAGATTCAGGTTTATTGAGTAACCTTTATATTTTATGTCAAATCTCAGGAGATGTACATTTTTCATGTGAGTACATTTTGAGCAGCCTAGAGTGCGCTGGCTCTTATGGTCCGGAAACTTATTGAACGCCCCTCGTAGCTGTCAGAGCTGTCAAACGCTTGAGTGAATAAACGAACAATACGAAATACGAACAATACGAACAATACAATACAACACTAATACATAAATTATACTAATACAATACATAAATCTGATGGCCTGTCAAAAATGATGAGAAAAAAGCTACCGCCCGCATCCCCTCAGACCATCTGCATGGCGCCAGCCTCAGCATTGAGTGAGGCGCAGGTGGCTGTCAGACCAGCTCAAAAGCAATGATTTATGACCCGAAAGCCGCAAAAAACCACGCCTATGTTTTTATAACTACGAGCGTACAAGTATGGCAGATTCATATAGCTACAAAAGTCCTACTAGTATGAATTCTAGAAAAATTACGAAAACAAAAAAAAGCTTGCTAGCCTGCTGTTAGTAGGCTAGCAAGTTTAGAGCGCATGTGCTAGCGTGGAATTTGGGAAAAAGTGCGTCCTCATCACAATCTGCACTCCTCGACATCTGGAGGCAGTGGCTGATCCAGGATTTTTAAATTAGGGAGCTAGCGGATTGCATAGCTAGGTTTTGGCCTCGTACAGTCACTTTAATTACACGCTTACACAACTGATTTAGATCAAATAGTTGTTTAACGTGGCCTTTCGGTGTGTGGCTGTTCTGCGTGTGGCCGCGTTTTTTGACGTGTAAAAAGTCGTGCGTGTACCCCCTAAGACCTCTATAGAGTCTACTACTGGTAAATCATGTAGTCTAGGATAATTATAGCCCTCTGAAACTATATAGAAGTAGTTGGCATAACTACAGATGCGCACGTTGAATTCAACTGGCCTCTAGATCGAGGGCAGCTTATCGCAACTTATTAATCTAGTTCGTACATGTACAACCAAAATATTTGACTGGCTAAAGCTAACTAGTAAACTGGGGCAACGGGACGTTTCGGTTATATTGTAGTAAAATTATCGAAAAAACTGGTCGTTTCGGATAAAAGGTAGGAAAACGGATAAAGTTTCGGAAAAAAACTAACCAGAAAGATCGAGAAAAAGTATAGAAAACAAAAATGGCCACAGAATGAACAAGTAAAGATTCATATGATTGCGTTATACTCGACGGAAATTTCGTCAATTTATGAGCAGCTGCAAGATATCGAGCTCAATTGCGTGCATGCATCTACATGTACGTACACTGTACATGTGCATATATTTGTCAAAGTGCCTTGGAGTACTATAACTATTCACTCACGCAATGGTGAGAAGCAGAACTTATATTTATAAGATCCAAAATAGCACAACAGCCACCCGTACATAAATCTGGGGTGGCTGTTGAAGAAATCGACGTCTGACAACATAATGTACACATACTTTTCAATTTAAATTACATCGCGACGTCATACGTCGGTTAAAAGTGCATGTCTGTCATAGGGCCTTTTCATATTGCTTGTTCTGGTTCCAGAACCAGAACCAATTTGTGAAGTATAACTTTTTGTCTCCATAACTAGAGGGAGATACGTGCTATAAAGTTTTTATTATTGAATGACAATCGCCAAGAAGAAAGTGAAAATCGTGCAAAGTGAGGCTGTTAAGGCAGTCAAATATTAACAGAGTTTAATAGTTATACTGCTGTTTTTCTTGGAATTCCGAACCGATTCTGGTTCTGGAATTGGTAATATGAAAAGGCCCATACTTGCAGATTTCGATAAGCGCGCGTCGGAAACGTTTAGCGACGTCGCCAAATGTCGGATTGCTGCACGGGGGGTTGCTTTCACAAGCTCGAAATTTCATAAGCTCGAAATTTCACAACCTCGAAAACCATTTTAGCAGCCACTTTCACAAACCCGAAACTTCATAAGCTCGAAATTTCACAACCTCGAAAATTTTAGCTGCCGAATTCATAAGTTCGAAATTTCACAACCTTGAAAAACATTCCAGCAGCCCACTTTCACAAACCCGAAACTTCATAAGCTCGAAATTTCATATCCTCGAAAACTATTTTGCAGCTATAGGCGACTTTCGATTCTCGAGGTTACTTTTTTAGTGAACGTCACTATAACAAATAAGCTTTTCTTTACAGCCCTATGGTGAATTTTGTGCTAAAAAGTAGCATTTGACTTATAGCACAGTGTTTTATTATTTATTATTTGTAAACTATTGTTTTGGATTTGTATATTAACTGAAAATGATCCTTTAACCTAACGTCCGTTCATGCCCGAAACGTCCCGTAAAACTAGCGCTAGCTAGCACTATAGCTAGTAGGCCTAGTAGTAGTAGTAGTACAGTGACTAGTAAGTCCTAATTAATGTCATATTTGAGGCTCTTCATATTGCTTGTTCTGGTTCTAGAACCAGAACCATTTTGTAAAGTATAACTTTTTGTCTCCTAAAGTAGAGGGATATTAGTGCTTTAAAATTGTGATTATTGAATGGCAAAAGCCAAGAAGAAAGTGAAAAATTGTGCAAAGTGAGGCTGTTAAGGCAGTCAAACATTCAACAAAGTTAAATAGTTATACTGTTTTTTTCTTGGAAATCTGAACTGATTCTGGTTCTGGAATCGATTGCCATGAAGAGGCTCTTTGTCTATTGTGTTTTAAATTTTAAATTTAGAATTTATTTAGCTTCACTCACAACTTAGGATAATATCATAATCATGTCCTATACTCCGCTATAGCCTTTGGCTTTAGGCTTTAGCTTTATAGGCTTATTGACAATTTTCCTCTTTTGTTTGTTAAATTTATTTTCACTAGGCCTAGAAAATATCACTAAAAAACATGATGAAGTTCAAAAGTCAAAAACTCATACTTGGCTTATATGTTGCCATCCAGTTCAAGGTGTCTCAAGGTGTTGTCGTGATAGTGGTGAGGTGAGCTCCCACATTGTGAAACTAATGACAATGTTGCATAGCTCCAGTGTAGGAGCAGGACGCACTTTCCCAAGGGGTAGGCTACAATAAATGTAGGTGCTGCAGGGCAACCAGCCATGTCGTTGAGTATAATTATATGTTTTTGAACTTTTTGAGCAGTAGCTGACTAAAAACTTAAGTCGTAAGAGGACTTGTAAATTATTTTCTTTGTAGGCCTACCCCCTTTCTAGTTTTCTAGTGATAAGGGCCTAAGCCTATCCCCATAGTTTTAATCGTGGACAATGCTAAAAGACAGTTGTTGCTTCATTTTCTTACACACCTTGGTATGATTTCACTTTCATGTTTTTCTAAATGTTACAAAGGTTTCTACAACATACTGTTATTGTTTTTTTTGTCTTAAAGTTAGTACTATTTGTGTTCAAAGAAAAAATTAATTTAACAATCAAAAGAGGAAAATTGCCAGCTTATCTATATAGCCTAGGGCCTATACTTCTTAGGTAGGGGCTAGGGCAGGCTAGCTTAGGCTCTCTTCAGTCTATTACACTCTGGCAAAGGCAAAAGCAAATCAATTTTTAGCAAAAACCATTTATTGGCATTTGCAAAAAAATAAGAAAAGTCCACTTTAGAAAACAATGCATTAACAACCATTTTGGAAAAATGTAGGCCTAATTGAATATTAGAATTTTGGAAAGGTGCTTATTGATTGTATTTAAGCCTAGGCCTAATACAATTTAAATAGGGCCTAAGCAGCATTTACAAAAAGTAGATTTGTTAAAAGTTAATAAAATAGGATTAAAGAATTTTATTTAAAATTGTTATAATATTTAATTTAATAAATAGGCCCCCTATATAGAGCTTGTGTGCATTGTAGCCATCTACCCAGTGTTTTAATTGCATATATAGCAATTATATCTCATAAATAATATGTCATAGGGCCCCTATATTATTTAAATTATTAGTAATTAATGTTCAAATTAACAAAAAACAGCGATCACTTTAGATTATATTGTATGTAGGATAAAACAAGCAACAAATTATTAAATAAGATTTAGTTAGTAACAACATGGATTAGAAGGAAAGGGTCCAATTTGCTATATTGCCTATCTCCTGGCTGGCATGCAATGCAATTAAAACACTAGGTGGATAGCTGCCATATATGCAATTAAAATAGTAAATAGATAGCTGCTATGTATATAAGCTCTCTATAATAAATGAACTATTTTTTTAAGAATCTGATCAATCAATTCAATAGCAATTGCAAAAAATCTAATGATAAGGGTTAAGCTTAGCATGACATTATTAAACGACTGGTCCATCTTCAAAGCAGCAGCAGCCTCCTTGCTATGCACTGAATTTATCCTACCAATAATGTCAGCAAGATATTCTGGCAGCTTGTAGGTTACATATATTGCAAGTGGCTCAGGATTTTGGCCCATGGTGACAGCTAAGCCATCAACTTCAGTGGTTGGCTTTGAGATGGTAGACTCATCATTCTTGTGGAAGACAAAAATTTGTTCTGGGTTGGCAGCAAACAGAGTTGTCCAGATCCTTTCACTTGTGATTTCAACATTGTCTTCTGTACTGATGATTGGCATTGTTGTAATATAGAGAGCTTGACATCCAGCAGCAATAAGTTTATCAAAGTTTTGGCTGTCCAGTTCAATGAATACTTTTTTGCCTTTCTAGGTAGATGGAATTTTGTAGAGAGGCATCAAGCCACATATAGAATAGCTACGGGCAAAAAATGTTGTTTAAACTAAATAAATTAGTAGGTAGGTAGACATAAGAGTACCATCATATTCTAAAAATATACACCATGGTAGTTGTATTTTAATTGTATTTACTTTGTTCATAGTTAAATATGAAAAAATTGTTTTAATTGCAACCTAGTTAAACAAAGAACCTGTTAGTGTTACCATGATATTGCAGTTGTAGTTGTAGTTACTTGCATTAGTGTTGATTACTAGCTGAACCAAGATGATACTTAAAACACAAAAATATTATGTCTAGCATAATGTTAAACAATTGCAGTTATTGTACAACTCAATGACAAGTCAAAGAAAGTATAAGATTGTACATGTGTTCAGTTTACTACTAATGTGCATTTTTTACTTTACTAAAGAATGCACTTTCCTCTACTAAGAGTTCACTTTACTAAATGTGAATTCGCTAAGGTTTATAATTTTTTATAAACATACAAAGAAAGTTCTATTTAAGAACAGCATCACTTATTATCTAAGCTTTTTTAAAGTTTTGCCTGATGCGTCTCCTGCCATCTGCCATGAGAGATGCGCTGTTGAAGGACCAGGACGCGGACTCTTGTTCGCTGACCGCCATTGTCGACAGAGCTGCGCGGCTTGAGCTGGTGAGCCACGCGACTACAGCCTCATCAGCTGCGGTGTCGGTGGAGGACAGACGGCTGAGCCAGCTGGAGCAACAAATGCAGCAGCTGACAGCCAGCATGCGAACGGGACCACCCGGAAGAGACAGGCGTCAGAAGGGACCCATTAAGTGCTTCAGCTCCGGTGAGCCGGGTCACATCGCTAGGCGGTGCTCAGGTAAGGGTCACTCTGCCGCGGTGTGCCCGACACCAACTGGTCAGCCGCAGGGAAACTTCTGAGGGTCGGCAGCCTGGGGCCAGCACCGACCCGCTCAAAAGGGGCCCTCAGATCAGCGCCTTCAGTCTTCGTGAAGGTGCACTTTGGCAGCGTGTCAACGCCCGCTCTGCTCGACACCGGCGCGCAAACTTCGTTGATAGACAAGTCTCTGTTCGATAGATTGCCGTGCAAGATCGACTCCACCGACATCGGTGCGCTGCCGACGGCTGTCGACGGATCCCGGCTGCGCTGCCTTGGCCTGTCAGCAGCGGATGTTTCGATCGGCCAGACCATCCGCGTGTGCCATCGCTTCAGAGTCGTGGACGGGATCCAGCCCAGCCTGATCATCGGCATGGACTTCATCGGCGAGGTGTCGCAGGCGATGACCATCGACATTAAAGAAGGCGTCGTCAAGTTCGACAGCACAGCTGTGCCTTTCAGCAGCGAGCCGGCTCGAGCAGACTGACGCCTGGTGCCGAGTGTTCTGGTGGCGCGTGTGGTGGCAACTATGGAGCTGCCCGCCCGCATCGAGAAGCTGGTGTGGCTCAAGGTGGATTCCAGCGGCGAGCAGGGAGTCTTTGAGCCATCTGAGGACTTCGTAAAGTCCACCGCCGTCCTGCCGGCCCGCGTGCTGGCGGTCTCGGACGGCTGCCGCATCCCGGTGAAAATGTGCAACCTGGCAGAGGAGCCCGTGATGCTGTATGCCAACAAGGCGGTCGGCACGTTCGAAAGCGCGATGACAGACGGGGACGGTCGCCAGGAGGCGGCCCAGGAGACCCCCGTCGGTTGGAACATCAATGCGGAGCTGCCCGAACCGGATGCTGCGAGGCTGCGACAGCTGCTGGAGCGCAACGAGGACCTGTTCTCCAGGCACAAGTACGACCTGGGCACGACGGCGTTGCTGCAGCACCAGATCGAGCTGGAGCCGGGAGCGCGGCCACACCGGCAGGTCCAGCGCCGGCTGCCGCTGTCTGTGCGAGACCAGGTGGACAAGAAGATCAGCCAGATGCTGGACAGCGGCATAATCGAGCCGTTGACATCGCCATGGGCAAGCAACCTGCTGGTGGTCCGCAAGAAGAACGGCGACATCAGACTGTGCATGGACTGGCGGCAGCTCAACGCCTGCACCGTCAGGGACGCGTACCCGCTACCGCACCTGCAGCAGGCCATGGATGCGCTTGTCGGATGCTCATGGTTCTCCACCATCGACTGCCGGCAGGGCTACCACCAGGTGGAGGTGGCGGAGGAGGACCGGTACAAGACGGCCTTCTATTCGACGCACGGCTTGATGCAATTCTGCAAGATGGGCTTCGGGATGTGCAATGCCCCGGCGACGTTTCAGCGGCTCATGGAGCTGGTGATGTCCGGCCTGTCCTGGGAGTCCGTGCTGACTTACATCGACGACATCATTGTCTTCAGCAGGACATTCGACGAGCACTTGGAAAGGCTGGCGGAAGTTTTTAAGCGGTTGCGAGACGCGGGACTCAAGCTGCACAAGGCCAAGAGCGCGTTCGGCCATCGCCGGGTGCTGTACCTGGGACACCTGATCAGCGAGCAGGGCATCGCACCGGATCCCGGCAAGGTCGAGGCCATTCGCAGCATGCCCAGCCCAACGACGACCGAGGAGGTGAAGCGTTTTCTCGGAATGCTGGGGTTCTACCGCTGGTTCATCCCAGGCTTCAGCCAGACGGCGAGGGTCCTGCACGACGTCAGCGTGAAATCGACGGACTAAAATAAAGATAAAAAGATAAAAATAAAACAGTTAAATAATCTATAAATCAATTAGGCCCTAGGCTTAGGCCTAGCTAGATAATCTATGAATCAATAATCAATTTATATACAATGATTGACAAGCAAGATTTGGAGCAACAGAAAGTAGAAGTAGAATAGCTATGAAATTTCATGTATAAAATGTCAATAAATAGGGCCTGGCTAGTATAAAACAAGGCCTTGCTCCTAGATTAGATATGCATTGGTCTAGCTAGCTAGCTAAATAAGTTAAGAAAGTCAGTAAAGAGATGTGTTTATATTAGTGCATAAGACAGAAAATGAAACTTATTTCTGACATAAAGGTATATTTTTAAGTTACTTTAATAGCTTTTATATATATCATCAAAATTCTAGATCTGTACAACACAATTTAGCTTGACTGAATAAATTAAAACACTGAGCAATTAGGACATTTTTACAACTGGCTACTGTGACGTACACATGAAAGAAATGTCCCATAGACAACATTCTAGCAACTTTTAATGAAAAAATATTGTTATATAGGCAGTTATATTTACACCGCATTATGGATTAAATAATTTTTCAGTTTTTTCTAATTTACAACTGGCCACTTTACAAATAGCCACTATTGCGTCCACTTTTGATTTACAGTGTAACTTGTACCTTAAGTGTTTAGCAGCCTTATAGCTTTAGTGGACACTGAGCATTGCAAGATGGGTCACTCCATTGATTGAGTCTGCATCTATTCCAATTCTTACCAAGTTGTGGCAAATATGCTTGGCTGCCACTAGATGCAGTCTTTCCTACCTGATGTTTTCTTAGTTGTCATCCAACTTTGACATTTTTTGGCTTCATAGTAGAGTCTGAATTGCTGATATAATCAGCTCCTCTTGACATTTGATATTTTCTGTGATGGTGCTGACTATTTGACTGCTTCTAAAGGTCTCAATGAATGTGTTGCTATTGTAGTTGACAATAGTGCAGAATTTAAGGGTCTCAATCCTATGCAACATCTGTATCTTTATGGCAATATATAGTTAGCAAAATTTCTAGTTCACTTTCTTTTGAGGTTGGCATCATTTAAATTTAATAATGAATGATTAAGGTTTTTTAAATAAAAGATTTTGGACAGATGTTATCTATATCAATATGTTTTCATTGTATACAAATATTTTAGTGACTAAAGTCATATGCTTCAATAGCTAAATCTCTGCTAGCTTAGATTTGAAAGTTGCCATGATGCATAATCCACATTGCCTTGGGATTTTGAAGATTGCTATGATAGCACTGTCCATGCCACTTTAGGATTACCATAGTGCATTTCCAACAAGTTCTTAAAATTTATTCCAATATGTTTAATGAACTGGGGGAAGAATCCAACTAGGCTCCCTGTCTGACCCCGATTGTGTACTGACCTTTTAACAATGTGGTCATTCAACATACTTGTGTACGATGCAGAGTCGGCTGAGATCAGGCTGCTTGAGTGTACAATGCATGATGGCCTCTAGCTAAGTGTACAACACTAAGCTGGTTGGGGCGGAATCGGAGTACAACACTCCTAATCCTGACTAAGCCATAGGCAAGCAAAACCTGAAGAGACAAAGCAGTAGGAGTGTTCATGGTGTGCTCGCTGAAAAGGCAAGTCCTGGCTTGGTCGACTTTGGTATATTTTGGGGGCAGCATTGTATTGCTCGCTGAATAGCAACAGCCCAGTCTGGTCATCGGGTCAGCTTTGGTGTAATAAGGTCATCTTATTACATATTACATAATTGCAGCTGCAGAGGCCTCGCATAAATAGGCAGGCCAGGGCAGACTGCAGCCAATCAGAGAGCACACTGAGCCAGCGCTGGGAAATACATCGCAAAAAGGGCTGGAAAGGAGTTGACAGCACTACAATACAAATAGGGGGGACACATTGCTCGAGCCTCTGCCAATCAGGCACGGGAGGCTTACACAGGCGCCAGAGGGGTGGGGCACAAACACAATGGGCGACTGAGAAACCAAGGGTCAGGGGGGGTTTACAACAAAGAGCTGAGGCATTGGTGGGTGTAGAGCACACAAGGGCAACAGTGACTCACAAACAATGGGGGTTAGGCAAAACACTTCAAGGGTGGGATGAGAGTAGGGGGCGACCCAGTCCCGGGCCTGGGCCCGAAAAGTCGGGAATCCCGACCAAAATCGTGGCCCAACCCGGGCCCGGGCCCGACCCTAAAAAAGTCGGGAAATCGGGACAAGTCTTTTTTCCCTAAAGGCACTAACTGCGTGCAAATAAGAATAAAATTATTTTTATTCACAGCACAGCACAACACTCAGTTAAGCATTGCATCAGCACTCAAGACTCAAGCACTGCACGACTGCAGTAATAGTAATAGATGATATGATGTGAAGTAGCAATATCATTGATTCGTAGTAGGCTCTAAGCGTGAGCGTCTGTGACCGTGAGCGTCAGCCACAGCCAGTTTCCACTTTCCAGGAAGATCGGATTTTTTCCAGGAAGATAAAATTAAAACATAGTTGATGCAATATTGATTCCACTTTACACGCTGCAGGCTGCAGGCTAAAAGCAAAAATATGATTCTTTAAAAAGTTGATTTGTCATTTTTAAGCTTTTGTAAATAACATTTCCTATTTACGTTCCAAGAAGTACTTATTAAGGGCCAAGGCTACCATTTTTCCAAGAAGTTTGCTATCTATCAGAGTTTGTAATCGTGTTCATATTTGTATTGTATTCGTAGGTAGTTGTAGTTGTAGACTCAGTATCGTATTCGTAATCATATTCGTTTAGGTAAGTAGGTGAGCAGGTAGGCAGGTATCAGCTAATTACTTGTATTTCCATTGTCTGTTTGCCTGTTCTGTTGAGACAGTTGAGTGTTGTGTTGTGTTGTCACTTCACTTGTGTTCTGTTCTGTTATCTTGTCTTGTTGTCTTACTGAATACTGACTGTGTACATGGCTCTTTACATTGAAGCTATGTAAAGGAACTAAAAATTCAAATAAAAGAATCAATCAATTGATTTGGTTCTTACTTCCTTACTGCTTCCAATGCCAAGTGCCTTACACTTAATGCTTCAGCTTTTCTTCTTTTTGCTTACTGCCACTGCCAGTGCCAGCCGCACTACCGCAGTGCCTGCTTGCCTACCTCACTGCCTGTTAAGTGTTAGTGTCACTGTCACTGGCACACACACAGTACTTGTGCCACACAGTGACATTGAATTTGAACTATTGAGTATATTGATATTTGAGTATTAAGTCTTTTAATGTAACTCTTATCTATTCTGAAGTATTAACTAATGTATTAAATAAAAATAATATTTATTATATATTTAATATAATATATTATATTTATATATTATTATATATTTAATATATTCATATATTATAATATATTTAATGTTTATCATATATTTATTATACATTTAATATATTATATTAGATTTAATATATTAATATATTTATTATATATTTAATAGTAATCTGCATATGCTAAAAGTATTAAGATTTATTATGATTTTTTTCCAATTATTGAGCTGTCCTAAAGATCTTGTCCCGAATTCCCAAGGCCCGACCCGGGCCCGAGTCCTCATTCCCGGGCCCGACCCGGGCCCGACTTTGGCCGTCCCGGTCGCCCCCTAGATGAGAGGCGCATTCAGCATATAGGGAATTATAAGCATAGTATATCATGTCACTTGATTAAAAAAATGAGGCGCAGACAATGAAATGCCTCAACTTGACTCTTGGGCAACTCTCTGACGACGTTTTGGCGACTTGTACATGTTAAAGTCGTCTAGAGTCACTTCTTTTCTATTTTACCTGTTTTAACTGAAACAAATCTGGAAGAACTCCGGGAAGAAGCAGGTGACTCTGAGCCGCTTCTTGGCTTAGGTACCATTTTCATTGGGTAACATATCTCTACATGTAATTGCTGGCGCAGTGGCGCAGCTGCGCAGATCTTCGCCTTTTATCGGCGCTGCCCAGTCTTTGCATTAAGAAGCGTCGAAGCAATAGCCGGGAGGGCCTATGCCGACAGTCTGTTAGCTTGTTGGCTCGCGGGCCGCATCTGCTCAGATTGGAGGATGGCACTGAGACGCCGGGCCTGGCAGTGCTGGGCCTCCAGCCTGGCCGGACAGTTGTGGAATCGCCAACAGGAACCAATGATCAGCAGCGGTCGCTTTTTGCTGTAGTCTATGATGCCAACAATGGCAGGGTTACAGCTGAGCCTATTATTGACCAACAGTTGAGCGCATGCGGCGAAACTACTACGCCATCTTTATCAGTTGAGGATAACGCGGACGATTTATATGTAAATGGCGTTGAGGTTACTCTGGATGGCTGCGACCTGTTGCCCGGATCGGCTATTGTCTGCGGAAGGTGAATGTTTTGTTCGAATAAAAAAAACTTTTGACTCTTGAGTCTTGACTCGAAAATCCAGGTGTTAATTAACTGGGACTTCGAAAATTCGAAAATTTGAATTCCGTCTTGAATTAATAATCTACTTAAAGTATCTATCAATATTATAATCATTGAGCTCCTTGGAGTCTGCAAACTTCTGCAACTTTTGTGGGTCAGAGTGGCTCAGAATGTAAATATTAGAGTGGGTAAAGAATTGATTTTTGAGATTTCGAAAATAAGACGAGTGTCTTCTTAACTACAGATGCGTGTTCCTCTTCTGCTGGGGCAGACACAATCAATTGGACTGTTCAGATGCCCCGGCAGCCAGATTCCTTGCCAGCCAAGTCGATGTTGCTGCTCTACGACGGGATAATTCCGATTTAAGAGCTCGAGCTCGCGACCTCACTGAAGCTGCTGGTCGGGCCGACAGTTTGGCCGTGAGAATCTCGGCAGCTGTAGGTCGTTTAGAAAATGCGCTGTTTCAGCAACAGCAGCATCAGCAGCAAACTGCTAGCCCACTGCTGGCTGCTTGCTCTCAGTCGCCATCTGTGAGTTCAATTAATGTTGCCAACGATTTTTGTTAGGGTTATTAGGGTTGACAGTTAATTTTTGGTTGTGGCAGTCAAATGTCACTGACAAGTTAAGTGTCACTAGCATTGAATTTTATTAGACTCTGTATTTCTGTATTCAGTTATGTTTGTTATGCAAGTTCTTATAAATGCTGTATTCCATATAGGGGGCTGTAGCCTAGTGGTTAAAACGTCGGACTCAAGACTTGAAGGTCGGGGGTTCGATTCCCGATCTCTCTGTAACAATTTGTGTCCTTGAGCAAGACACAACTCTGCATTGCTTCAGTTCACCCAGGTGTAAAATGGGTGCCAGCATTAGCTTGGTAACTGAGTGTGTGGCGACCCCCCAGTCCTTGGACTGAACAACCGTACGCAGTCTTAAGATGCGCGCGCAATAGCTGCGGCTGAGCTGTCGGTTGCACATTTGGCCTAATTAGGGCAGCTGTAATCAATTATTATTATTATTCCACAAAACTGAGATTGAACTGAGTTGCAAAATATTTTGTAGTTGTTTACAGTTAGTGTGCATTTATCATTATCTATATGATTCGCCACCTGATTGAGGCTGTATTGCTAAACCCTAAATTTCCATTCCAACAGCGGGAGCAGGAGCAGGTGATAATTCGCTCTCACCAGATCAACTGCGTGTTAATACGGTCCTTGCCAACTGCGGGGCAAGCCGATTATAAGATTGATACGGCCGACCGTTACCATGAAGATGATACATTTGAACAGGTTTGCCTTTACATGCGCAGGCTATGCTAAAATGCTTTTGATAAAATTGTCGCCCGTGAGGGCCAAGCTCCAAAGCACATTCAAAGCACATAGTGTACTTACCTGACGGTTAGAAAGTTATGTCCGCTGTTACCCCCTGTGTGAGCGCGTGCGCCTGCGTGCGTATATCCGTTGAAAACGTTACCGTGACGAGAATCGCTAAAGAGTCATTGCAAAAAACTTACTAGTGCAAGCGACTGTAATGCGACGCAGATGCCACTGTTGAGTTACGAGCGCATCACATGAGTTGTAGAATCGTAAGAGTCGCGAAAAGGTTCAAGAGTCGCCGTGTTGTCATTGTAAATTCGAAATGCGATTCTAATTCCTATAGTGAGGCAGACGCGCTTTAGGCGAAAGTCAGTGACTTTACAACGACTCCAGCACGTCTCAGGTACGACTCTACGCCCCGATGTCACTTGTGTCGCCCCAGAGTCGTTTCTTGGTCGCAGAAAATAAAACGCCTGGAATTGACTTTTTGGCGTCGTTTTAAAACGTCTAATAGTTGTTTCTTTTTTATTTTACCTGTGTTATCTGCAACGACTCTGAAACGGCTTTGGGGTGACGCAAGGGACTCTCCCGTAAAAAACGGAATTGTTATAAAAAGTTATAAAAGTAGTAAAAAATCTAGTAAAAGATAGTAAAAAAGTGTTTGTATATGTATGCGCAGACTGCCATTATTTTTTATAGGTAAATGTTGGAATAGTTGATTAAACAAATTATGAAATATGAAAAGAAGTACAGAGTGTAATATAACTCTTCGATCTGCCGTCGCTGGCTTTCTCTGTAGCTGTCGGCAGTCTGCTGCGCCAACTCCGCGGCGGCTGTCCGGAGGTTTAAAAGGTGGTGCAGCTGTTAGGAAAGTTGATACCGATTGTCAGGCACTGGCACCGAACTCTGCAGCCGCTTTGTGCAGTATGGCCCTTTGCATACACGCACGCGGTAGGCTTTGCTGCTGTGGAGATCTTTCCTGGCTTAATGGTGACCTCGTCGTCCACTGACAGTCGGCTTGGGTCTACTGAGCCGTCAGTAACAATGCACTTGTCGGCGTAGATGTCACAAGCTGACCGCCGTCTTCCGCTGTGTATTCGAATACCCAGTAGCGACATGCTGTTTGGCCACCCGAGACCTTAGTAGCAGTGGCAGAAGCGACTATACTTATTCAGCTCATTAAGCAGTAAACCTGCTTCTTCCAATTCCTTTTCTGCACCCATAAGAGCTGCGCACATCTATCTTGCAGGGCCTTCTTAATGTGCTGCACATCATGTGGTGTCTCGATAGACTAATACAGAAAGCCACGGTTAATTAGGCAAGTAAGAATTCGGCAAAGTACGCTCCACTTAGGACGACGACCCCGCGCTTATATTTGCATCCAAGCATGAATTAATGCACGATCGATAATTTCGGCAACACAAATAATATTAGCTATTTGCATAGCATTAACGTTGATTCCTACTTATAGTAGAGTAGTAAAAAAATAACCCTATAAAAAACAAAGCTTGTTATTTTGTAAAACGGCCCTTTTAAGGGCTCCTTGTCACAACTCAACACATTCTCCTGCGTCTCCTAGGTCTCTGGCTGAGCCGCCCCATAGGTAGTGAACGTTTCAGAGGCACTATTTAGATCGGCCGGAAATAACGGATTGTCTCTGGTCACCGGACAGCGCTTTGAAAGCCAAGTTTCCTGAAATGGTTTGGCGCAGTATCGCGAAGCAGCCTGACCTGGGTTCCCGAATCATTGCACGCTCCTTGTCTATTTATCGCTGCATCTCCTTGTCAGCCTCCTGATACTCTAGCTAGAAACCAGAAGGCAGTGTGGGCTACGAGTAGTAAGGCCGACTCACTAACTTCCGAACCCTCTCCTGGTCAAAAGGTGACTTGGACAGCCACTTAATTTTTTGAAATGTGAAAATGGGTCAATTTATACATCAAAAATCGAAATAATCGATAATTGCACAATGGAACCAGGGGGGGGGGGCTAGCTAGGACGGGCAGGAGAGAGTAAGGGTTGGGGGTTGGGTAAAGAAAACACTGACTTCAGTTCACTGCGCCCCGGTCTGGTCTCCTCTGCTTAGCAGCAGCAGCTGGCAGCTCCTTCACACTGCGCAAAGTGCGGCCCTCAGAACCATTACTGGGTGCCACAGCTGCGCACCAATCGGGCACCTGCATGATGAAGCTTTGATTCTGCCCGTCCGCATTCATTGAATTCAGTGACTGGCGCACAAGCTGCAAGCCTGAAATAGTTAAGCAGTTTCAGATGCACCATGGCACATCAATTATGTTCTGAATTCAAGCAAAATGGGCTACACCTAAAATATTGTACTGTCTAAAATTTCTAGGTCTTTTTTACCCTAAATTCAGACAAAGTTGGCAACAAACATTTGCGTAGCGCCACATTCCGAAATAACGAAATCCTGGCATTCTATTAATTCTCAATTAAAACGACAAGAGCTGATAGGACGTATGATTACAAAATATAGTTACAAAACGGTCACAAAATATGGCCGCAGTGAATGGCAACAAGGTGACCCTGAACAAAACGGTCAAAATACGGTCACAGTGAACGGTAACATGGTGACCCTGAACAAAACGGTCAAAATACGGTCACAGTGAACGGTAACATGGTGACCCTGAACAAAACGGTCACAAATGGTAACAGGTGACCATGACAGTTACGAAACGGTTACAGCCCCTTTTTGTGATTATTCCGTTTTATATGGGAGTGGGACGCTTCTTGGCGTAGGTACCGTTTTCATCGGGTATCCTTGTGCATGCTGAGGGGCAGTGGAATGGGCATGACTGCTTGCCTGGCTGCGGGTTGACTGTCGCCTTCGACTACCCCCCTGCAAAATAAAACTAAGTAACTGACTTGACAACTTTTCAGTCATCTGCCAGCAACTCAGTTCTACTAACAGCTCCGCCTGAGCTTCTACGCTCAACTGTACACCATCGTCCTAAACTTCTAATGGAGCATCAATCACTAGGCGAGCTAGCTTTGCTAAGCCTTAGCAACAGCAGCAGCTTGGTCAGTGTTTCATGTCGTAATAAGAGTTGCGCACAGATACGACACCAATTTCTTTTGGGCATCTCGGCGGATGTGTGCGACAAACTGGTTGTGGCACTGAACGGCATCAATGAGTGTTGCACCAAGCAGTGGCTGTTTGATCGAATCTGTGAAGCTGTAGCCGAAATCGGGTGGACTATGACCGTGGCTGATTAAATTATTCCCACAGAAATGCATTTGAGAAGCAGTCACTCTACCGTTTTTTTTTTCAATTTTCATCTCCGTATTCATTTTTATCGTGTGTCTTTAGTTAACAGATTTTAATGAAGTTTTTCCTTTCGACTTTTTTTGCAACAGTTATTTCATTGAAATAAATAATTAAATAACCCAAAATCTATTCCTTTTTGTGTACTGGAAAAAATTTTAAAATCGGTTTTGATTTCTTTCTCAAAGTAGAAAGCGAATTTTTAGTATTGAACCCCTGCCGGGATCCTGTTACAGTAAAAAGTTTCAATTCTAACGCTACTGAAACATTTCTAGCTATACCCTTTTAACTTGGATTTCATCATGCATGCACAATAATAGGGTTAGGGGGTGCTATAGGGTTAAAAAGCTTGTGTTTTAGGTAGAGAAGAGAAAAAGTGTCTTCGAATTCGACGAAGCGAGTGAAATTCATCAGCGTGTATTTTGTCTTGAGCGTGTACAACGCTAGTCGAATTGATAAAGTTTGTATTGATTGATAAAGCATTGCAACGCAAAGCAAATTATAGCGCTAATGGTAAAGAGAGACGAGAGAGACGGATACAAGCTGGCTGTAGGGACACAGTTCACTTATTTCGTCGAATTTGAAGTTTTTCCTCATCCCATCAGTCAAGTTTGTGTTGACAAATTTCACCCACTGTACCAATATATCATTTTAATCTTAACTTTAGAAATTAAGTGACTTAGCTTCGACAAGCTCAAAGACATAACAGTGAAAGCGCGCATTCAACTTTGTCACGTTTATTTTTAGAAAGTCAAAATTTTGAGCTTCAAGCAATCCAACCGTTCAAGCTGGTACTTGTCAATGAATTAAACCGAAAAAATCGAGCTTCATGGGGGTGTTGCATAGAATTGATTAGTGTGATGCGACAAGTAACAAGCTGAATAGTGACAAGCTACAAGTGTATGTGATTTTCGTTGCACACACGCACTTGTACACCTTTTTTGCATTCAATTTCAACCAAAGTCGCATTCAATTTCAGCAAGCTGGCATTCAAAATCTGAAATCTAAATTTAGCCAACCAAATCTTTATTCAATTTAAGCCATGGAGGAAAGAATAGAATGGAGCGCTAATCTGAGCCAGTTATTTTTATCTCGCTCGATCTTAACTTTTAACATCCCTTTCCCCCCGTTCTTTCCTATTGGCTCGTGACTGCCATAGACAAAGTATTTTTCGTCTCGTTTTCGTTTTCGTTCCCCTCTGAAAGGTCTGTCCCAGCATAGTATGAGCTCGCATCAAAATCTGCTTTCAGCCAATAGGAAGGAACGGGGGGGGGAAAGGGATGTTAAAAGCAAAAATCGAGCGAGATAAAAATAACTGGCTCAGATTAGCACTCCATTCTATTCTTTCCTCCATGATTTAAGCATGCTCGCATTCCATTTTAGCGAACCACATTCAATTTCGGCAACCTGCATTCAATTTAATTTTGTCTCAAACTTGTCTGCTCGTCTATGGGTAAACTTTATTGACGCGTGCAGATTTTGCACTCAATTTCGACAATTTTCAAATTCAGCAAAACACATTGGATTGCAACCACAGACGAATGTTCGGTTCCATGTACAGTTTACATCCAAAGAGGCTTTGTCAATCCTTTCATCTCAATTCATCCCCAGCTTTCTGTTTTTTTTCGACTGCAAGTGTAGATATCGAGCATAGATATGAGACGATGAGATCATTGAAGAACAAGGTGACGAAGAAATTGAGTCAGAAGAAGAAGGTCGGGGACCATACGCACGAGTTTCTGACGGAGATAGAGCCCGCCTTATCGATGCCCACGAGACAGGGCAGGAATATTTACAACTTGCAGAGCTCATGAACATCAAGAGAACCACCGCCTATTCAATAGTTCGATCAGGCCGCCGATATAAACGACCAAAGGGCGGAAGGCGGTACTCAAAGTTCGATGAGGAGATGCTGCAGCATTGTACTGAACTACTGGAAAACAATTCTGTTCTGACGCTAAAAGGAATCAATGATCGATTGCGCATAAGATTTCCGGACAAAACAGCTGTTTCGATGACTACACTAAGCCGACAACTGGAGGGCCATGCGTACACTATCAAACTTGTTCGAGACGTGCCCGCAGAACGCAATTCCCCGGCAGTCCTAGCAGAGCGTGAAGCTTATTGTAACTGGTGGTGCTCGGTCGATGTTATCAATGCTCCCAAGGTGTTCATCGATGAATTCGGATTCGACACCTGGATGCGACGTCAACAGGGAATGTCGCTCCGCGGTCAACGGGCCTACAGAACCGTTTCCGGCCAAAAGGGCACTCGCATCACCATCTGCGTCGCCGTTTCGCCTCAGATTGGTCTGATCCACTATCAAGCGTACACTCGCGGCATGACAAAGGAGAGATTTGCCGAATTTCTGCAAGTTGTGATGGGTAACGCTCAAATGACCTGGCCGCACCGCACCAACTTGCATACCTTATTTTTGATGTCAGCAGCCATAATGACGCTGAATTACAAGAGGTTGTGGGACTGGCTAAGTTCCGTCGACTCCCTAGATACAGTCCATTTTTAACACCCGTTGAGAGCCCCATCTCCGCATGGAAGGCGGAACTCAGTAACAGCCGCGAAGTTTTCATCAATCCATCCGACGAAGCTCGCGCTGGGCGTACACTGGCTGAATATCGAAGGGACGAGCTGATGCGCTTCGCCGATCTAACAGTGAACGACAGCGTCACTCAGGACAAGTGTATCCAGTGGTACAATCACTGCTTCAGCTTTGTACCGAGATGCCTGGCCAGGATGCACATCAATGGGGACTGAAGGGCCACACTTGACGTGACTACGATTTCTGCTTCTGTTCCCTATAGCACTACATGTATTGGACGACACTTGTTTCGTTTTACGTTTAGTTAATAAAATTTTGCTGAATTTGAAAGCAGATTGCCGAGATTGAGTGCAAAATCTACACGCGTCAATAAAGTTTATCCATGGACGAGCAGACAAGTTTGAGACAAAATTAAATTTAATACAGATTGCCGAAATTGAATGTGGTTCGCTGAAATGGAATGCAAGCATTCTTAAATTGAATGAAGATTTGGTTCGCTAAATTTAGATTGCCGATTTTTAATGCCAGCTTGCTGAAATTTGAATGCGACTTTGGTTGGAATTGAATGCAAAACGGTGTAGGTTTCGTCTACAAGCTACAAGCTTGTGCGCACGATTGACCATAGACATTCACTGGGCAAGCAAAATTTTTGGGGTCTGTATTGTACGAGCTCGTAGAACTTGACCAGATAAGTCAAATGATAAGTTAGATAAGAAGCCATCGTTGTCATCCCACACACAGGGTTAGTTAGTGTTATTATAATGCCTTTAACAAACGAAAACAAGCTCCTGCTTGGTCTAGTACGAGAGTACAAGAGCGACTGCTGCAGACGCTCGCCAATCAGATGAAACAATTCGTCGACATGTTCCTCGTGCAAGCGAAACCTCGGCTGATGATCATTGTAGTCAACATAAAAGTCGAAATTTATCCTTTCCTTGAATGTTCGGGGACGCTTAATTGGCTCATCTGCATCGGAATCTTCGGAATCTGACTCGTAGAATATTTTCGCTCAATGGATGCGATATGCTTTCAACCGATTACAAGCTTAAATAGCTCGTGGTTTACTCAACTTGTCACACTCGAATTTACTATGACACTAGTCAACATTAGATTCTATGCAACAAACCGCTTGTAGCGCGACTATTCACTATTCACTTGTAGCTTATCGCCTACTTGTAACTAGTCAAGTCTCTATGCAACACAAGTCTCCATTCACTATTCACTTGTCAAGCTTGTAGCTAGTAACTTGCGACTAATCAATTTTATGCAACACCCCCTGGCGTTCCAGTAATATCCATGATCTAGGTCAGATAGGTTTCACGAATTCGAAGTCAGCACTTTAGTCTGTGGTACACAGAACTGGCACAAAAGTCGCAGGTAAAAATAAAACACGTTATTTTTTACACCCGCAGCTCTCTTTTTTACGCCCTCTAGCAGCAGCCGCTTCTCGATTTGGAATCTTGCCAAGCACAGCAGCAGCAGCAGTCTCGCTACTCACCCAGCAACCAGTGCAGCAAGTAGCTCTGTTCTCAGCGAGTCTCCAAGCAACTCAGCAGCCAGTTATGGACCGATCTCTCTACACGGTGCCCACAGACGCCCCGGTGACTTTCTTGGCCTGCGGGCCCGCATTTGAGAAGCTGAGCCAGGCTGAGAAGGCGTACGCCTATCACCTGTACCGGGCCTCTTGGATAGGCGGCCTGATCTGCCTGCACCAGACCAGCGCTGAGTCTCCCGGACTCTTCCTGGTGCTGCAGTCGGTGTTCCGGCGACAGACGCCTGAGCAGCTGCGAGCCTCCTGCAAAGCTGGCGTCTCCGATGCGGACTGGGACGCATTTCTCATGTACGCCACTCAGGTGCTGGGCAACTTGGGCAACTATAAATCATTTGGCGACACGAAAATTCTGCCGGATCTATCTGAGGAGGCGCTCGACAAGTGAGTATTATCTATGTTCTCGTTCACAGCAGATCGCTGTCACGTGACTTGCTGTCTTCGCTGAGTTGAAATACCTTGGCTGCATATATGTGTATGATCTTATGAGCAATTTGATAAAAAGGCAAAAAGTTGATAGTTCGGCCAAAGACATCAGAACAGAGGATGCCAAGAGCTCTCTCTCTCCCCCTCTCTCCTCTCTCTCTCTCCTCTCTCTCTCGCTAGCCTTTAACTGTTAAACTCTAGCTAGTTTTTGTTGGTAAAATCCAGGATCATCACGGCTTCGGAGGCGCACGCCTCCAGCGAGCGAGTCCGGGTTGCCTGGCAACGCGTTCGAGCTGCTGCCAGCAGCCTCACGGAGCGCAACAGGCAGCTGGGTCTCGGCACAGCGGGGATCACCTCCTATTTCTCCGACAACTGCGACGAGTCTGACGCGAAACTGGCGCAAGCATTTCTGGACAGCCGGCAGATCAGTGCCTACAACACGAGGCTGTTCAAGTCTGCGGAAGGCGGCTCTTATCGGATTGTGCAGGTGCGAAATTTAGATAAATTAGAGGCTGTTCAAGTGTGCGGACGGCGGTTCTTATCGGATTGTGCTGGTGTGAAATTTAGATAAATTAGAGGCTGTTCAAGTGTGCGGACGGCGGCTCTTTTCGGATTGTGCAGGTGCGAAATATAAAAAACCCAGTGGGAAAAAAGTTTCCACCCTGGCAGTCGCCGATTGGCCGCCCTGGTCGGGTGTCGGTGTCCGCCAGGCGCACCAAATGGGCGGACGCCCCGACAGACAGGCGACGGCCCTATTAATCAGGCAATGACACGAACTGGACTGATGACCTTGGTCGGACAAATGACACTATACAGATAAAGGAATGACACGAAATGGACAGATGACCCTCTGGTTGGACAAATAACACTGCAGATAAAGGAATGACACGAACTGGACAGATGACCCTCTGGTTGGACAAATGACACTGCAGATAAATGATGACACAAAATGGACAGATGACCCTCTGGTTGGACATATGGCACTATGCAGATAAATGATGACACAAAATGGACAGATGACCCTCTGGTTGGACATATGGCACTATGCAGATAAATGATGACACAAAATGGACAGATGACCCTCTGGTTGGACAAATGGCACTATGCAGATAAATGATGACACAAAATGGACAGATGACCCTCTGGTTGGACAAATAACACTGCAGATAAAGGAATGACACGAACTGGACAGATGACCCTCTGGTTGGACAAATGACACTGCAGATAAATGATGACACAAAATGGACAGATGACCCTCTGGTTGGACATATGGCACTATGCAGATAAATGATGACACAAAATGGACAGATGACCCTCTGGTTGGACAAATGGCACTATGCAGATAAATGATGACACAAAATGGACAGATGACCCTCTGGTTGGACAAATGGCACTATGCAGATAAATGATGACACAAAATGGACAGATGACCCTCTGGTTGGACAAATGGCACTATGCAGATAAATGATGACACAAAATGGACAGATGACCCTCTGGTTGGACAAATGGCACTATGCAGATAAATGATGACACAAAATGGACAGATGACCCTCTGGTTGGACAAATGGCACTATGCAGATAAATGATGACACAAAATGGACAGATGACCCTCTGGTTGGACAAATGGCACTGCAGATAAATGATGACACAAAATGGACAGATGACCCTCTGGTTGGACAAATGGCACTATGCAGATAAATGATGACACAAAATGGACAGATGACCCTCTGGTTTGACAAATGGCACTATGCAGATAAATGATGACACAAAATGGACAGATGACCCTCTGGTTGGACAAATGACACTGCAGATAAATGATGACACAAAATGGACAGATGACCCTCTGGTTGGACAAATGGCACTATGCAGATAAATGATGACACAAAATGGACAGATGACCCTCTGGTTGGACATATGGCACTATGCAGATAAATGATGACACGAAATGGACAGATGACCCTCTGGTTGGACAAATGGCACTATGCAGATAAATGATGACACAAAATGGACAGATGACCCTCTTGTTGGACAAATGACACTGAAGAGTTCGCTTTAGCACACTATAGAGAGAGAAAAAGAGAAGAGAGAGAGAGAGAAATTAATCGAGTGTCTAAACGCACGAACTCCCACTTCCAGACCTCAAGCCTGGGAACAAAGTTCAGTGTTCACTTACTGATGCGGGCTCATTTTCTTTGTCGGGCAGGTTCTCCGAGCTCGTCTCTTCAAATATTCTTTCTCCGGAGTAGTCATCTTGAATTCTAGAATCGGCCGAATATGAGAGCTTAATAACTTAGTCCGTCGACGTCAATATATTCCTCGAGTGCAGAAATCGATATATTCCTCGAGTGCAGAAATCAATATATTCCTCGAGTGCAGAGATGTGCCCTCGCCCTAATAACAAAGTCAACTCTATAACAATAACGAGGTCCTCCGAAAGGGAGTCTTCTAGAAATAACGGAATCGGAGTCGTGTGCTTCTATCGGTTACTCTAGGGTACCAAAATCAATCAGTCAGTAATAGACTAAGAGTATCGGAATCGGTCCGCAGATCCTATCCAATCCCTTTGGAGGGAGGCCTCAAATTCAATAACTCAATAAATCGACTGATCAGTAACGGCCGGCAATGACACAGCTCTCAATAATCGAATAACAGACTCTAACAAAGTCTTACCAATTGGTATTTGTCTCTCTCAGAGATATAGCCTTGCTTAGTAGTTCTGGCTAAGCCTAAGATCTCTTAAGGCTGCTCCGAGTCTGAGGTTTTAGCTCGGATTTTCGCTTGTATTTATACACGATTTCATTCGACCTTGAGCTTCAAACTGGTTTTATTGATAAGAATCAAAAGATGGACTTTGTCTCTTGACCGGTAGGGTTTTACATAGAAAGGGGGTGAAGCTTAGATCGCATTTAATTGACATTTAGCATATTTGGAAAACCGGTTTTTCGGACTATGTAATGATCACTCGCTGTTTATGTGATATTGCATGCATTACTGAAAATAGACTATGACGCATGTTAGTTTTAAATAGTATTCATGTTTTTATCTTGCTACTTTTAGTAGGCTACTATGTTTAGAGATCTCTACAACACTATGCAGATAAAGGATGACACGAAATGGACAGATGACCCTCTGGTTGGACAAATGGCACTGCAGATAAATGATGACACAAAATGGACAGATGACCCTCTGGTTGGACAAATGGCACTATGCAGATAAATGATGACACAAAATGGACAGATGACCCTCTGGTTGGACAAATGGCACTATGCAGATAAATGATGACACAAAATGGACAGATGACCCTCTGGTTGGACAAATGGCACTATGCAGATAAATGATGACACAAAATGGACAGATGACCCTCTGGTTTGACAAATGACACTATACAGATAAATGATGACACAAAATGGACAGATGACCCTCTGGTTTGACAAATGACACTATACAGATAAAGGAATGACACGAACTGGACAGATGACCTTGGTTGGACAAATGACACTATACAGATAAAGGAATGACACGAACTGGACAGATGTGCTAGTCTAGTGCTAGTGCTAGTCGAAGAAGTTATATAATAAAAATATAAGTTTCAGTTCGATATACATGTAGTGGATAAATGACCCGAAATGCTGTAGGTATACAAGTATAAAGTTAAAATGAAAACAAAAAAACAATATTAAAATTTATAAAATTTTATAATAAACAATTTATTTTACGACTTTATATTTTGTTTTATTACACAACAATTTAAAACACCATTATTTGAACCATACACCAGTATGTTACAAATCAAAATTTTAAAAGCATTAAACTAATACTGTTCGAATAATAAAATGCTAAAAAAATAAAGTACAATAAAAGGATACAAACAATAAGACAGCAAAAGCATACAAAGCAAAACTTTTTACAATTAGCATTAAAATATAGCATAAAAAATATAGCATAGGTTGAAGTTTGAAAAAAAATTAAACGCATTCAGTTGGTAATGGAGAGTAGAAAAAGCACAACGCAAACACAAAAACATACAATAGAAAATTGAGCATACAAGCAAAAACTTACAACTTAGGATATAGGAAAACATGATTAAAAATGTTAACATTGGTATTTACATGTACATACACCGATGACAATGACAGCTTCACAATTTTTTTCAAGACGTTCATGCTTTTTTGGAATCTCCGAAGCTGAAATTACCTGTTTAAGTGCAATTTTGAAGGATTTGCTTTCGCCCTTGAGATCGGCTTGCTTATCAAACTGGCGCCAGTTGAATATCCAACCACGCGTTGGCGGCTTGCCAAAAAATTGCACGTGCAGGCCGCCTCGACAAGGTTTTTCTCCTTAAGGTGGTCGGCATACCATGGCTGGCCACCAGCTTTCTTTTCCGTCCGGCCAATAGGCACAAACTAAGTCGCCCTGCTCGTTCTTCTTTCCGACCGGATTCTCGCTGCCACCGCCAGAGGCTTTGGCGTCGCTAAGCGGCCGGCGGCGCTTTGTCCCAGCCAATGTCTCGTTGCCAGAGGCTGTGGCGTCGCTAAGCGGCCGGCGGCGCTTGGCCTCAGCCGATGTCTCGTTGCCAGAGGCTGTGGCGTCGCTAAGCGGCCGGCAGCGCTTGGCCTCAGCCGATGTCTCGTTGCCAGAGGCTGTGGCGTCGCTAAGCGGCCGGCAGCGCTTGGCCTCAGCCGATGTCTCGTTGCCAGAGGCTGTGGCGTCGCTAAGCGGCCGGCAGCGCTTGGCCTCAGCCGGTTTCGCATCTGTGAAACGGCATTGTGGCACTGCTGCTTGCAGATTGCTGGCAACCTAAACTGGGCAGAAGGTTCGACGGCTTTTATATACTTTCTAATATCAAATATAATAATAATGAAATAATTTTCGTAAAGGCTAGTGAAAGAATTATTTTAATTTCTTAATTCCAATTACCTGGCCAGTCGACGCTTCATTTGCCTTCATGAGAACGTCGCTGCCCGCTCTTCGGTAGCAGTCCGTGTGCACTTGATATGCATCACGTGCCACTTTTGGAGTATGGTAGTCAGTCAGCCACTAGCTGTTTATCTTCTCCAGCCAGGAGAGCCTGGAAAAATGATATGAGTAAAAGTTAATAAACAAATTAACAATCGAAATTTATAATTTCTGACATTAAGGATAAATATTAAAGACTATTTGTTAGTGTAAATAATTATATAACTAAATATACATAAAAGAACTATCCATAAATATCCCTCGCTTGTCGATTGCAAATTAGCTAGGTCACAATACTAAGAAGGGAAGAAATCGCTGACTCGCAGTGATAAGAAGTAAGAGGCACACAAAAGAATTGTTTATAAAATTTAAGAAACAGCATACTCACTTTCGTTTCAATAAACACACGAAAGCTTGTACATGTTACATTGTGCAATAACTTGCTGAACCGAGTCCTGTATTCTCGGAACATTCCTTCGAAGCTGCCATACTTGAATTTAATGAACGGACTTGCAGCGTCCTCGGCAGTTGGGTTTTGGCTTTCGCCTCGTTGAAGCAGGCGTAGGAGCAGGCTGCGGCACTCAAGATCATTTAGTTCCGCAGCGCCAAAGTACTGCATCGTCTTGTGGTTGGCCACCTGAATTAAATTAGAAAATATTGCACAGCTTTAGAGAAATCGTAAAAAATTTAACCATTTTTGGCTTGACAAAATTGTCCCTAACCAAGTAGATTTTTTTATAATGCTTACCATTCTCTGATCTAAACATAAGCACACTTTATATATACTGCTATATACACTATACTGCTGAGTTTGTAGTGCATGACAATACAAGTTCATTTGAAAGTGACCCTTCTGGAAATTGTGAGTGTCCTAATTTTATGCGGGTGGATTAATGGAACATGTAATGTAAGATATTGTGTGCTTCTAGTACTTCTAGTATAACTTTTGGCAATTTAATTCTTTCAAACTGCGACATACTTTATCTACGAAAACGAGAGCTTAATTCAGAATATGCCATAGACAGTAGCGTTTGCGCTGTTTCATCCCAGTTTGCAAAACTTTTCGTTCTCAGTCTAATTTATTTAATAACGACTTTAAACTTATCTTAGACTTTAATAGTATCAGTATTAGAAGATTAATTAACTATCTATGTTAGTCTAGGGGACGAAATGTTTTGTAGTTGTGACGAATTCAATTGCAAAAAGGAACAGTTTAAAGCCACTTTTACTCTAGGCATTACTTAGTGCATATTAAATAAATTCGTAGGAGGCTCACCCAAAGTTCATTCTCAGGATGCTCGGCCCATTGCCGCACCTCCAGCAATGTAAAAATTGCAGGCTACGTCCTGTCAATTAGCATTTCCCTCGCCGAAACAAATGACCATTCCGACAGCAAGCATCTCCTTGTCGCTGATGCCTTTTGCCTGATCTTCTTCGGCTTCAGCTTCGGCCAGCAGTTGCCTCTTGAAAGCCATGAGCGCCGATACCTGCTCATCGCTTATAAGGCGCGCATGCTTTTTGTCCTGCAATTTTTAATGCCTTTGTTTAGACTGTGTTTTTTAGAGAGTTAGAGTTAGGGAATAATAAGGAATAAAATTTTATTCAAGGCATTGACACTTTTTGTGCATCTTTAAATATCGAAAAAAAAGAAATTAAGAATTTTTAGATAGTGCAAGAATGGGACACAAACACATCAGGAAATATTTTTCCCTTGACTTTGTCAAATGGCATATGAAAAACAGAGAAAAAACACAAAAATAATTCTTAATTAGTAACAAAAATGGGCTTCATTGACAGTTATGGCACAGTTGTGGCACAATTATATTCGAATAAGTATGTAAAAATTGTCTTTTGTTCTGTCTGGCATAGTAATATGCTGATTAGCATAATTATAGACTCACATCAATAGCATCGCAACTCGGCAACCTGCCGCTGGAAAAGCCGGAGAGGGCGCAAACATGGCTGACTGCCTTCCAAGCGTTGGCCAGAGCGAAAGGATGGACTGACACTGCAGAAAAGAAATGCATCGCCGACAATTTCCTAGCTTATTGCTGTCTGACTGCACTTGAAAAATTGCAAGATCTTGCGTCTCCACGAGATCTTGTGTCTCGGTCGGTAGCCGACCTGTCGTTTGCGGACATTGAGAAAACACTCCTGGACTACCTACGACCCAGAGAGAAGCTGACTGTGGCGGAGCGGGCGCGGTTCTTCAACGTTCGTCAAGCGCCTAGCGAGTCCATTGGCGACTTTGTGAGCCGGCTTCGGCTTTGCAATCGATTGCAAATTCGACTCTACGCTCGAGCCAAAGCCCATCGGAAGAGTTGATTCGAATGGCGCTGATCGCTGGACTTCGAGACAGTCGGGAGCAGCAACGCGTGCTAGAGGCCATGCAGTTATAGGAGGGCTATGAAACCGATGCTCCAGTTCCGAACGTCGACCAAGATCCGGGTACCCCTGCTACGGGACAGGAGGGTCCAAGCCCTTTGTTCCGTGAAGGGGACATGTTGTGCATTAGAGCTCAGTCTATAGCATTATTGTTTTTGTTCTGTTACTGTTTAGTTAGTCTATGGAATTACACTATTTCTTCGCAGAGCTCCCCTCTTGGTTTCACCCCTTCTTCCCCTCAAGACCCCGTCTAGAGCTACGCGCTCAAGATTTATGATTCAACCGTCAAATACAAACAATAACTATGCACCGCTTATTATCTTAATCTTGACTCACATCATGTCATAACTGCCAACTATGCCAAAAGGACAGTTGAGGAAAATAATATGCCAATTGGCATACTCGTAGTTTGCAGAATTTTAGATTTTGCTAGGACAATTATTTTCTGCCAAGGTAGCACAAACAGCTCCTCATTAAGTTATAACTGAAGCTAAGCATTATGAAAATAGTTAAGATAATGTTGATAACAATTGATAATAATTATCAATAAATAAAGCTGATAATAATATTAAATAAAAGCAGTATCACTACCAGTAAGTCTTAGAAACTATAGACTACAGTTCTAAAACCCCATTTCTAAATGATTTTGTGGTTACCTCCAAAAGCCTACCTGCTTACCTGCTTTGCTCGTCCTTCGCCTTTATAAAAGCCCTCAGAGCATGGTTCACTTTTAAAGCATCGCCATCATGCTCTTTCAGAAAGTTTTCGTACACAAGGCGATGGCACACTTTAACGTGCTGCGCAAATCTCGACCTGCGCACAACGCACCCTGTACAAAAAGGGCACTTTTAGTCCTGCCCAGCTCTTACAGACTCTTTCAGCGCAGCTCTCGCTCGCCGGATTGGCTAGCTGTCGGTCTTTCCGGTTTGCATGGGTGCCAAAGTTGGCGGTGTAGCTGGCCGCGCCATTGTTATTGGCCGCGCCGTAGCTGCCGCCGCTGCTGGCGCCGTAACTGCCGCCGTAGCTGGCGCCGTAGCTGTTGCCGTAGCTGGCGCCGGAACTGGCGCCGTAGCTGCCGCCGTAGCTGGCACCGGAACTAGCGCCGTAGCTTCCGCCGTAGCTCCGAACAACTCCGACTTTGACCCAAAAAAACGTGGGCTTTTATCTGTGGAGAAATAGGACGGTGTATATAGCTCCGATTTTCATCGATTTAATATAATTTTTTAAGTAAAGGACAGAAGTTCTAGAGGCAATCCCGACAATTGGCAATGGTGTCATTCCACTATGCACTGTCAGTTGCGCTCTCTGCTCTCTGCTAACTTGCCTTGTTACGGTACTACCGTACTCACCCCTACGCCATTGGCCTGTCTCAAAATTCTAGAAATTATCCGAAAGCGCACCCTTTTCTGATACTCAGTGTATACTAAAGTATACGAGCGTACTACACTGAAATTTAAACGATTTTCCACTTTTAAAAGCTTCTCACAACACTAAACCATTACCGCTCTTTGCTAAACCGGCGTCGGTGGCTGCACTAGCGGAACATGTAGCAGCGCTTTGGTTGTGCAGCTTGGCATTGGCATTGGCATTGGACGGCAAGCGGGCCTTGCGCTTTTGGGCCTGCCAAACGGCATCGACACAGGCCGCGTAAACCCGCTGCAGCTCCTTCCGAGCTACTTCGACGCCATTATTGTTTAGATGTGTAACAATGACATCCAGCCTATGGGCGTCCGCGGGTTGACGCACTGCGTCGCTTTAGCTGCGGCCTGTAAAGGACAAATTAACAAGGTCCTCTTTGGAGAAAGCGCTCTAATGAAGGTGCGCAGGTTTCCAAAAACTTTGCAAACAGCGTCGATGTTGGCTGCCGTCTTATACTTGCTTATTACGTCGTTTATATAGTTCGGTAGATTGAACGCACCTGTTGCTTATTTTAATGAATACGTTTTCATTCATTCATTGTCATAATAATTTATGTATTCATTATTTGAAAAGCAGACAAATTCAATTCGGGTGTTGTGAATAAAATACCGGAGTAAGAAATTCAAACTGAATTTCCGACACCTATTAATGTACGTACGCAATATAATGAACCCCTGCATACCAAAGTGTGCGTCAGAGCGACTGACAGGGGCACAAGAACCCGGTCATGGTTTTTAGACGACCCAGCATGCTGTGCTACGTTGCGCAGCAGTTGTGCCTGGATGTCAGAAGGCGTGGCTTTGCTATTCTCATTTTCATCATCTGTGTCGCCTTTGTCGTCGTTGGCTGGAGCAGCAATAGCCGCGAAAACGGAGAGAAGTGCGCGCCGTTTCAACTGCGCAGCACGAACTTTACGAGTCGGTGATTTCTTTTATTAAATCTTGACTCGTCTTTTGTTGGGTGTCAAGCTGCTGCTCCAGGCCGTGAATTGTCGAATGACACAGCGAGCTCCTGATGAAGAGCCGAGTTTTCACTTTTGAGGTTCCGGAGTTGCTCCTCTTTTTTCGGGCAGGTTTCTACCACTGTCTGCAGATCCTGTGAATTTGCGGCGGTTTGGCAGAGTTTTGAAATTTTTTTTACTTGGTTTAATGAGGCATACGGACCCTTGACGATTTTGGCTAGATGACGAGTAGCCGTTTTTTATTCGTGTTTGCGGTGATGACAGACACTGGATGGCCAACAGTTCGATAGCCATCAATGTCGTCGTCGTCATTGATGATGGCGCATTGCTGCTTGCCAGTCGTAAACTGAATGATAGTCAGGAAAGAAAGAAAGAAAGAAAGTCAAGGAAACTTTTGCGGAATTTTGCTGACTGAAATAAAAGAGTCTCATTAGTTGGAATTAAACGTCTCCACGATATCTTAAATTCCTCAGGCAATTAACGTGACTGCTAAAGTACAGAGCTTTAGCTTCCCAATTTACTGGCACTTAAGTTATACTTAAGTCTCGCGCGTCCTCTTGGAAGCATTCTCCTAGTAGCGTAGTTAGTTCTGCCACCAGCCCGTTTGGTCTCGGCCTTCGGTGAGGTGACCTTCCTTCGCGAAGAAATAGCAGACGAGCGAACACAGCACCTCGTGCAGATTTGCAGCTCAACGTACTAAGGCGTCTCGTCAGCAGATCCTGTCGGGCTCAATGGGCGGTTGGGAGGGCAGAGTTAGCCTCTTGTTGGCTTGGTGCCTTTGAATGGACAGTCAGGCCAATAACAGAAGTGTTCAAATGTACGCACACGCGCGAGCGGAGACGAACTGAATTGAACTGTACGGAGAAATTGAGATATCCGAGAAAATAGAGAATCCTTAACAAAAATAAAAATTGAATAAATAAACAGAAATAAACAAAAAAATATGTGTGCTGCACTTTAGGCTTGGCTTGTCATGTGACTTGCTCACGTGACAAGGGAAAACAGGCTACTGCCGTGACCTCAGGACAGAAGCGAAACAAGAGCAAACCACAGCAGAGATGCCCATGACTGCAAACAAGAACGCAGAGCAAAGGGAAAGGAACGGAGCACAGTATGACCAAAAAAGGGGAAGCTGCCCAGGGGCAGACAGCAACCCAAAGCGGTGCGAGGGAAACTGCTGACAGTAGGGCGACGCCTAACACTAAACTAGCCGCTCGATACATGACCACATTAACATAACTGAATGCTAATCTAATAATAATAATAATAATAATGTACAATAGCAGATAATGTACAATCAAGATAAAAAAGTTTGCGACAGCTAAATTTTATGAAATTCGGCCAACACAACTATATATTTGGTAATAGTAGAGTGGACTAGCCAATTCCAACCCCAGTCGGAGCTTGCCATCCTAACTCCATCCCTTGGTTGTTCCACTCAAAAAATCCACGGGGCTGTCTTTGTCATGAAAATTTCCACTATAGCATTATTTAATCTCTTTCTTATTCAGATTTCGATTTCAAAAACCCCAAGATAGCAAGCATCCTCCGATAGAAAGCATCCCCTGTAGCATATATCCCTAAATAGCAAGCATCTGCCGAAGGCAAGCAATCTCAGTAATCCCCCCCGTCAGCCTTGATATGCGACTTGTGCCGAATAGCAAATTTAATTCAATAAGTGTGCCTTGCTAATTGAACAAAAAATGTTCCAATCAGTCGATGCACAAGCTACAAATGAATAAAAAAATTCAATTTTAACTGTCCGCGGGGAGGCAGACTCGAACTTGAGACTTTACGCCTAGCCTAAACCTAGTCTTTGTGTCTACAGTGTGGCTATTCCGCCTATTGATCGGAGGGCGAGAAAATCAGCCATATATGCTTCGGCACTGAAGTCAAGGCACGTTGAGGCAGTTGTAATTTTGTGGCTCTTCAGATTCAGAAACTGTTTTAGAGCCGCGCTAATTAAAAACCAATGGGCAACCTCATCGCTCAAGGGGGGCCGTAGCCCAGCGGTAGCGCAGCTGCTCTGGTGTGCCAGCGACCCAGGCTCGATTCCAAGTGCAGTCACATTAATTTGGGGCTGAATTGGAATCTCGGCTTGGCTCTGCTCGTGCAATTAACGGCCTTGAGAGCCAACCCCCCAAGGCGCAGTGAAGTGTACATGCCTAACGATAATATAAAGTTAGGGCCGCTGTACACTCCTGTGTGAGTGTGTGCCTGCGTACGTATCCGCGCGCTTGTATGCCTGCTCAGGGAGTCGGCGGAATGGGCAGTAATGCCTCTCACCGGTTGTGTGCCTATGTCGCTTAAAGTGCGCCAGGGTGTACACAACCCCCTGCCTCTAATCTAATAAAAAAAACCTCATCGCTTCTTCCCGACTCATCCGTCAGGCTTCTGCAGAGTCGAGCGTCGTGGCTGAGCCGACCGACTTCACCGACGAGGCCAGCGGTCGCAGCGGCAAGTTCAGTGTCGAGCGGGGCGACTACCGCGAGCTGATGTCGCTGGCGCTGCCGCATCTGCGCAACGCCGAAGCCGCTGCGCTCAACGCCAACCAAGCGGAGATGCTGCGTCGCTACGCGGCTTCGTTCGCCGGCGGCAGCATCGACGAGCACAAGGCCGGGTCAAGGGCCTGGATTCGCGACAAGGGACCGGCTGTGGAGACCTACATGGGCTTCATCGAGTCCTACAGGTTCGGGCATTTTTTTCAGTGGCTGGTTCAATTTAAATTTTTATGATTATTATCCAGGATGATTATTAGACAGGTGCCAAATATCTACCCAGCTACTGGAGTAGATTCATAATATTCAGCCTGACTTACCTTAAAAACCTTTGAAATTGATGAAAACGTGCTAGGGTTTAATTTTTCTACTTGCCGTTAATTACGGTGTTGTATAGCAGATCGTCTACTAACGAGTAGTACGAATTGAATATCTTTTGCTGTGCCCGAAAACAGTGCCATAAACCTATCTGTTCCCACAAAAAGTAACTGACTCAATCACCACGAATGGCGAGACTCCCGTCCTAAGTGATTAAGTTGTCTTTGAACTGACTGAGGTTATCAAACTGACTCGCTGAGATTGAGAGTCCAACTTATATCTAAGACTACGACTAAATTGAAGACTAAAAAGCCATGACTTGTGATTTGGGACCTAACCCGAGAAAAAAAAACCAAACTTGCTAAGTACTTCGTAAGTCAATAATGCAACCTCGTGGCAAGTATGCAATGTTTTCTCGACTTACTTCTCAAGTACTTTCAAATATGCAAAGTTTTATACAAGCTATATATACTTCTCACATTTCAAACTGATTTAGGTGACTTGTTTACTAAAAAGTTTAAAGAAATAAAATTTCAGAACTTATCCAATGGGTTTGGAGTTAACAAAGAATAAAGAATAATGTCATCACGGATAATTTAAATTTATCAGTAAAATTAATTTAATTTTAATTTACTGCCGCGTGTTGGGCAGCGCCGCCCAGTTTCCCGGACCGCGACGCACAGGCGAGTTAGAGCGAGACTGGGCGGACGTTGACTCGCGGTTGCTAAGGACGCGTGGCTGGTGTCCCGGCAACTTCGGAAACTGACACCACCGGCGGCATGTGTGCGCCTGCAGGCCGTAGAAGACGTGCTCGCGGCAGACGACTGGACGTTGACCAGGTCGGAACGGTGGCACATCGTTGCGAGGTGGCCCCCGTGTCGCAGATGAGCCGTGGGTGTGCAGAGCTGGGATGGCAGCGACAGGCTGCGCTGCTCCGAGCTGCCCTACTGCGTTGATCTTCCCGCCGGTACTCTGGACGCTGAACATCGCGTCGGCGATGGTGGCGATCTCCGTAGGGGATTGGCCTTGGAAACCCGACAGTGCGATGCGGAACTCGCTGGGTAGGCAGCGGAGCAGGGTTGCTTTGACCATATCCGGGCACGTCGTAAAATTTAGTCCGCACTGCGACATCTTGGCGACCAGGAGAAAGATCGAAGGTTTATCTCCGCCGAGGTCTGAGGTTGCTAGGATTTCATTGATTTTTTCTTGTTGGCTCTTCTGCAGCATGTTGCAGACGCCTTTCTTCAGGTTGGTGTAGCTCTGCGCATTAGCTGACGATAGCGAATCCCTGGACAGGAAGACCGAGCCGATGTCCTCGGGTAAATGGGCGACCAGATGAAAAAACTTAGTTTTCTCAGAGGTGATGTGCGCTAAGTTAAACTGCGCCTCCAGAGTGCAGAACCACGCTTCTGGGTTTGTCCGATAGAAGGGTGGTGGCTTGACAGCTACAGCTGCCACTGCTGGTTGACCAGTTGGCGCAGCGTCGTCGTTCGCGGCGTCCTGACCCTGGAGTGCGTCGGCTTCGGGTTGAATTGAGTCTTCGTTGGACATCTTTGGTGTCGCCTCACCGGACCAATTGTAGCGGCTAGGAAATGAAGAAGGTAGAGCTAGGCGGTGGTTCGCCTTTGTTTTGCTTCTTTGGTTAGCACTTGAGTTGCTTGAATATCGAAGAGGCTTGGAGAAAAATGCTGGTTTGGCTACTGTATATTTATACTATAATTTGACCTTCCGGAAATTTCTGGAATCGTTCTAGCGCATTAAAACAAATTATATAGTAAGTATCGTACGTACGGTATTCATATTTTGTATAATGACGAATTACAGTAATTAAATATTTAATGAGTAGAAATATTTACTACGTGATTAGAGATAGCTAGATAAAGAATTTTCTAGAATTTAACTCGTACTGTATTGCAGAATTTTCAGGAAATAAACATCATACGGTATAGAACTTTCGCGAAGGTCACTACAAAAGAAACTATTCGACGAGGAAGTATTTTGGAGCCGCACAAAAACTGTATAGTGTACTATAGTATTATTATGTATTGCAGAATAAGAATGAACATAAAAGTTGCAACTGAACAAATTAAAACGTTCCATTGCAGGCAGTAAAAGTCGCGGATAAAAGAAATTAGAAGCATAAATAATCCGCTGCCGATATGAAGCACCATTTTTAAAAAAATATTTTGTAACACTAGATAAACAAAATTGCGCAGAATTACCAAAAATTGCAGTCGGAGACGCAATAATTTCGCCATTCTTGCAAGCGAATTACAAGTGAATTGTTCTTTTTAATTGCGAGAAGCCTAAGCTAAATTGCACTTTAGTTGCAATTTCGGTAGGATATTTTCTTGAAATTTAACTGCACAAAAATGGCACGTCAATTACATATAACTTGCATGAGGATTACAATAAAGGGGATGTCAACTTAAGCACCAGAATGGAGCCCGAAGTTCAGCTCCGGACCAAACCGACTGCAATCGATAACTTGTCGGCCCAGACGACTAGAATCGCCGAGACATCCCATCCGGCTCCCTTCCTTGGGGTCCCAGGGGATAAAGGGGATAAAATGGGGATCTCATGTCAACTTAAGGCTCTGGAATGGAGCCCGAAGTTCAGCTCCGGACCAAACCGACTGCAATCGATAACTTGTCGGCCCAGACGACTAGAATCGCCGAGACATCCCATCCGGCTCCCTTCCTTGGGGTCCCAGGGGATAAAGGGGATAAAATGGGGATCTCATGTCAACTTAAGGCTCTGGAATGGAGCCCGAAGTTCAGCTCCGGACCAAACCGATTGCAATCGATAACTTGTCGGCCCAGACGACTAGAATCGCCGAGACATCCCATCCGGCTCCCTTCCTTGGGGTCCCAGGGGATAAAGGGGATAAAATGGGGATCTCATGTCAACTTAAGGCTCTGGAATGGAGCCCGAAGTTCAGCTCCGGACCAAACCGACTGCAATCGATAAGTTGTCGGCCCAGACGACTAGAATCGCCGAGACATCCCATCCGGCTCCCTTCCTTGGGGTCCCAGGGGATAAAGGGGATAAAATGGGGATCTCATGTCAACTTAAGGCCCTGGAATGGAGCCCGAAGTTCAGCTCCGGACCAAACCGACTGCAATCGATAACTTGTCGGCCCAGACGACTAGAATCGCCGAGACATCCCATCCGGCTCCCTTCCTTGGGGTCCCAGGGGATAAAGGGGATAAAATGGGGATCTCATGTCAACTTAAGGCTCTGGAATGGAGCCCGAAGTTCAGCTCCGGACCAAACCGACTGCAATCGATAACTTGTCGGCCCAGACGACTAGAATCGCCGAGACATCCCATCCGGCTCCCTTCCTTGGGGTCCCAGGGGATAAAGGGGATAAAATGGGGATCTCATGTCAACTTAAGGCCCTGGAATGGAGCCCGAAGTTCAGCTCCGGACCAAACCGACTGCAATCGATAACTTGTCGGCCCAGACGACTAGAATCGCCGAGACATCCCATCCGGCTCCCTTCCTTGGGGTCCCAGGGGATAAAGGGGATAAAATGGGGATCTCATGTCAACTTAAGGCCCTGGAATGGAGCCCGAAGTTCAGCTCCGGACCAAACCGACTGCAATCGATAAGTTGTCGGCCCAGACGACTAGAATCGCCGAGACATCCCATCCGGCTCCCTTCCTTGGGGTCCCAGGGGATAAAGGGGATAAAATGGGGATCTCATGTCAACTTAAGGCTCTGGAATGGAGCCCGAAGTTCAGCTCCGGACCAAACCGACTGCAATCGATAACTTGTCGGCCCAGACGACTAGAATCGCCGAGACATCCCATCCGGCTCCCTTCCTTGGGGTCCCAGGGGATAAAGGGGATAAAATGGGGATCTCATGTCAACTTAAGGCTCTGGAATGGAGCCCGAAGTTCAGCTCCGGCCCAAACCGACTGCAATCGATAACTTGTCGGCCCAGACGACTAGAATCGCCGAGACATCCCATCCGGCTCCCTTCCTTGGGGTCCCAGGGGATAAAGGGGATAAAATGGGGATCTCATGTCAACTTAAGGCCCTGGAATGGAGCCCGAAGTTCAGCTCCGGACCAAACCGACTGCAATCGATAACTTGTCGGCCCAGACGACTAGAATCGCCGAGACATCCCATCCGGCTCCCTTCCTTGGGGTCCCAGGGGATAAAGGGGATAAAATGGGGATCTCATGTCAACTTAAGGCTCTGGAATGGAGCCCGAAGTTCAGCTCCGGACCAAACCGACTGCAATCGATAAGTTGTCGGCCCAGACGACTAGAATCGCCGAGACATCCCATCCGGCTCCCTTCCTTGGGGTCCCAGGGGATAAAGGGGATAAAATGGGGATCTCGTGTCAACTTAAGGCTCTGGAATGGAGCCCGAAGTTCAGCTCCGGACCAAACCGACTGCAATCGATAAGTTGTCGGCCCAGACGACTAGAATCGCCGAGACATCCCATCCGGTTTCAAGTGACGAAGCTCTATTCAATTCGAATATCGCATTAGCGGGTGTATTTTATTTCAGCTATTATATATTGATTGTTAAGTAATAAAAATGATTTGCTCGTATCGAAACCTGTTAAAAATGCTGATCTGGAAACTCAGTTTGAAAAAATTAACTTGTAAATTCGTTTGGTTATTAGTAAGCAGAACTTTTGACGATAAACCGAAACCATGTATATTGGTAAAATAAAGAATATCACGCAAGGCTGTACAAGTTATGACGTAATGGATACAAAGCATATCATGCAAAGCTGTACAAGTTATCAAAGTAATAAAAACAAAGCATGTCATGCAAAGCAGCACACGTTTTTAAGCAAATAAAGTAACGCCTCTCACGCAAAGCTTAGTAAAATCATAATTGCAAAAGTTTCTCAGTCCTAAGAAACGGTTTTTGGGTTTAAGTTCTTTGCTTCAGTAAAAAATACTTCCAATTTTTAGTTAATTGTGAGTCTAAAAGAAATTGAAACAACTAATTCAAAGCTTTTGTTATTTGATGTCAGTCTGAATTATCTTCACATGTAACCTATGGTACGTAAAGAATGCGTGAGATGACATTGTTTCTTAATCTGCATGTCCTTTAAAATCTGCAATACAAAACGTACAGTACACTCGCTTAAAACAATTGTATTTTCGCTAAAAATGCTTTTACGAGTTTAAAAGTGCAACGAGCACGATGCACTCAGGCTCACGTACGAACGGGTTATAGTCTGACGTAACTTTCATGTCGTCAATTCTCGTCCACACACAGCTCAGTACGCTTGCTGTGAAATGTCCCGATTTCAGTCGGTTTCCATGGTGTGATATTGTGGCCACTGGCTTACCAAGTGTAGAAACACCCCCTGACCTTGAAGAAAAGCTTACAGGAGTTTGAAGCTTAAGGTGGCCATCCATACTAGCACGATCAAGATATATCAGGGTAAACTTTCCAGGTGTTACTACGATCTCTTGATTACAATCGCCCAGGCAATTGGCGTCCGAACATTTCACTACCTGAGGAGCGACAAAAGCGCAGAAGATTTTGTCTAAACTGACAATTGAGCGCTCAAATTGACAGAGAGGAATGCAAATCACTCTGTTATCGATTGTGCCAACAGGAACTTCAGCACTTGTGCGCTGGCAATCCCGACAAGTTTGAATGAGTGAAAATTCTGTGAAAGCATCTGATGACAGAAATTCCAGATGTATTAGAAGCGTTTGAACAAATTCGTTGACGCAATGGTGCTGATTTGTTTGAAATGAATCTGGATGTTGCAACCGAACTGCCGTTAACAGTGGAGTGACTGTTGCAGACCGCTGTTGCATCTCCGTCAGAAGACGAAGCAGCTCTCGATGGACTTGGTCGTTGCTAGTCTCTTTTAAAATGCATCCATTAGAATGCAGGCAGAGAAACAATTGCACTGCTGCATTTGCGTAGCACTGCAGGCCATTATTTGGCAACCCAAATAACTTCTTCGGCGAATTCAATGAACCAGTAGCATTTGAACTGTGCCTCTGTTCATCTTGCTGCGATTCAGCACTGTCTCTGCGAGGTGCATTTGGAGCTGGATGACCACCAGATTGATCATTGTAAAGATTGGCAATCAGTGCTTTTGGCAAAGCACTGTCAATAAATCGGAAGCTGCTGCCGCACATGTTGTAGCTTTCGGGGTGATATGCATAACAGCCTAGCATTCTAACCACAGCCATAACATGACTGTCACACCCTGCTGTCCTGCTTCCGGCCTTTGAGGATGAAAAGTAGCCATGCAGACGCAGCAGCCCCGAGTCACGAAATCCGAATCGGTTACCACTTGCAGTTTCGCAAATACGAAGGACAACTCGGTAAGTTTTTGACCGATGACGGGAATGAAGAACGGCTAAATATATCCAAGATGGCCTCCATTCTCCAAACTTACTGCTCCACCCCTTTGGTGGCGCTCGCTGATGAAACTTCCAGCATTTTAAATGGCTTGGCAGTTCAGAAATCAACAATTCGAAATCGCGCCACGAGTCTCCAGCGTAGCTACTGAGCACCTCATGAACTCTGACGTTTTCGATGTAGCGTTTTGACTGAAGAACGTGGTATGGGCCGATGCTAAGCTCTTCCAGATTTCTTTCGTCAACGCTGGGGAACCCTGAACTTTCAGGGTCCAGGGGATCCACTGCTGTCCATTTTCGGGTAGAACTCGTTGGTATTCGAGTCAAATCGCAATTGTACTCAAGTTGCTCAATTTCGTCTAGCTCATTCGCAATGAAAAGACGTTTAGCAAAGTTCCGTCCGTATTCGAACATGGAGCAATCTGACCATGACGGCGGCAGACTCCTTGTAGCTTGAAATCCTGGATGCGAACGGTTGAATTTTGCCATGGAGTTTTCAATAACAACATCGAGCCGGCTGCGTTCGGTAAACTCTGGGGCATGTAGCCATTGGTACGGCTCCTGTCGCTCATTTATGCATTTGTCCTGCTTGATTGCAGCAAAGCTACATTCTACGAGATAACGGAAAAGCGTAGCGCAGCGACTTGTATTTGCTTCGATTGATGTAAGCTTTCCTGGTATTGATCGGTCACCAACAGGAGCCTCATTATTTACAAATTCAAACTGCTCGTTTAGAACTCGGTCACCTGGACTGGTCGGAAATAGAAGCGTCGTGCAGCCTTTACTATTAGTCTCTATAAAGTCGCGGAAGTTAACCGAAGTTGGTGAACAAAGTTGGTGGCTGTAACCTTTGTCGAAAATGCCAATAACGTGATAATCTTTCTGTACAGAGCACAGAATGCGCAACAAAATGGGCTCTATTAGTCCTTCAGCCTCCATGTCAACTTGCATTGCAGTCAAATTCCCATCGCCCATTGTTGGCGAGATAGCGGCGGTAAGGGGAGCGGTGTAGATAATTTTTCCTCTACTGTTGACAACCGCCATTTTTTTGTTCACATTCATTTTCTTGCCGGAAAAGTAAGTTCGAATTTGCGTGTGGTGTGAGCTGCTCTTAGGGAGATAAAAGTAAGTATGATCACCCACTAGAAGAACAAGCTTCTTGCCTTTGAGTAGTGTGTGAAATACACCGAGAATAAATTGATCGCGTACTACATTTTCCTCAAGCAGAGTCTGAATCGGAGTCGACGCTATCGACCTCGGTTGATATGGATCCCGTAGGTACTGCTCCTTGGCAATCTCCCAAAAAATGTCGCATGCTCTTTGGGCAGAAATGTTGAAATCGAAAGCTAATGATTGAAAGCTGCAACCTTGGCGAAGCTTCTTCAGGTACAAAAATATTCGAGATGGCTTTGTCAAAATACGAAGGCGAGATACTTCTGGTAACATTTCTGAGAAGCTATCGAAATCACTATAGCTAAGACCGCAAATACGTTTGAACTCCTTCTCATTTGCGGTTCGTGGAAAAAGGTTTGGGTTCAAAAAAACTTTCACATACTTACCACCGACCGCAAGAAACTGAAGCGCCTCTCGTGCGTTTCTCGGAGGCGCGAAGGCTCCAGACGATTCAGATGAGCAGCGACCACATCTAGTCGTTTCGAGATGTCGGTTCAAATTGGCTGCTTTGCTGAATTGATGACCACATTGAGAGCAAGTAAAATCGGACATTACTAGCAAGTATAAAACGCAATCTGCAACAAATCTGCACCTGTCATAAAACTAAGTAAGAAAAACTGACCAAAACCTTAACTTCATTAATATATCACTTAAAATATATCACTTAAACTAATGCTACAAATACTTGACGCACAGTATCAAAAATCTCTCGCCTAAAGTGGTCAAATCAAAACCGCGAAAACATTCTCAAAAATCCGGAAAAATTAAACGACGGAAATATTACAATGCAAACAATATATAATAGCTAAAATAAAATACACCCGCTAATGCGATATTCGAATAGAATAGAGCTTCGTCACTTGAAACCGGATGGGATGTCTCGGCGATTCTAGTCGTCTGGGCCGACAAGTTATCGATTGCAGTCGGTTTGGTCCGGAGCTGAACTTCGGGCTCCATTCCAGAGCCTTAAGTTGACATGAGATCCCCATTTTATCCCCTTTATCCCCTGGGACCCCAAGGAAGGGAGCCGGATGGGATGTCTCGGCGATTCTAGTCGTCTGGGCCGACAACTTATCGATTGCAGTCGGTTTGGTCCGGAGCTGAACTTCGGGCTCCATTCCAGGGCCTTAAGTTGACATGAGATCCCCATTTTATCCCCTTTATCCCCTGGGACCCCAAGGAAGGGAGCCAGATGGGATGTCTCGGCGATTCTAGTCGTCTGGGCCGACAAGTTATCGATTGCAGTCGGTTTGGTCCGGAGCTGAACTTCGGGCTCCATTCCAGGGCCTTAAGTTGACATGAGATCCCCATTTTATCCCCTTTATCCCTGGGACCCCAAGGAAGGGAGCCGGATGGGATGTCTCGGCGATTCTAGTCGTCTGGGCCGACAACTTATCGATTGCAGTCGGTTTGGTCCGGAGCTGAACTTCGGGCTCCATTCCAGAGCCTTAAGTTGACATGAGATCCCCATTTTATCCCCTTTATCCCCTGGGACCCCAAGGAAGGGAGCCGGATGGGATGTCTCGGCGATTCTAGTCGTCTGGGCCGACAAGTTATCGATTGCAGTCGGTTTGGTCCGGAGCTGAACTTCGGGCTCCATTCCAGGGCCTTAAGTTGACATGAGATCCCCATTTTATCCCCTTTATCCCCTGGGACCCCAAGGAAGGGAGCCGGATGGGATGTCTCGGCGATTCTAGTCGTCTGGGCCGACAAGTTATCGATTGCAGTCGGTTTGGTCCGGAGCTGAACTTCGGGCTCCATTCCAGAGCCTTAAGTTGACATGAGATCCCCATTTTATCCCCTTTATCCCCTGGGACCCCAAGGAAGGGAGCCGGATGGGATGTCTCGGCGATTCTAGTCGTCTGGGCCGACAAGTTATCGATTGCAGTCGGTTTGGTCCGGAGCTGAACTTCGGGCTCCATTCTGGTGCTTAAGTTGACATCCCCTTTCTTGTAAATAGCAATTTTATTGCAATTATCATGTTACATAACTTTTGTACTATCCTACTTGGAGTAGTGCACTGAGCAAATAGCCAATCGCTGATCCTCGCTTTCTCTGCTAAATATATACATATACAATATTGTATATGTATATATTTATATATATAAATTGACAGAACGTCTAGAACGTTTATAAAAATTTTGTTTATTAAGCAAACGCAACACGCTTAACAATGAGAGCCTATGAAGCCTATACATCGAGAGAGCTTCAGTGAGGACCAAAAAATAACTGACGAACTAGCCACATATTCAAATTTTTTTAATTCAAACCGAAGGGCACATTACAAGGGCGCAGTTGCAACTTTTGAAAAAGTTGATATTCGATGCAAGAAGATGTATATTTGTCTTTCTTTAAAAACTAACAAGACAGTTGAAATATAAAAACGTGATTGGTTAACATAATTGATATTTTGATAAAATTCCAAATATTAAAGAAAGTATGAAAACATACAACTAAAAACAAAAAAGAAACTAACGAATGTACATGTACGTTGTGCTTTGAAATTATAGTTAAAAATGAAAAATAGGCACAAAAGTATTAAGAGGAAAAATTAAGGTGCAAGAATGTATCGCACTAGGTTGGCCTAAGTTGGCCTAAGTTGTTGGCCTAAGTTGTTCTGAATAGAATTGCGGAGGAGGCGACGGCAGAAGTCATGTCTGTGAAGTGTGGCGGCTGGTTCCGCCATATGCTGTGTTATGTGCCAAGCTGCATGGCTGGAGAAGCGATTTTGTAAGTTGCAAGATTGAGGAAGTGACTGCTTATCATGCTAACGTTTTGGCACAGTGGCCAAGAAAGGCAGCGGCAGTTGTGTCATTGACACGCTTGCTTGCAACTAGTGATGTAAACCGTCTTTTAAACTAACCAACACTCATTGTCGCATTCCCAAACAAGCCTTCTGACGACGAGATGCTCGAGTCCTGCAATGACCCACTTGAGTGTGAATCTGATTGGTCAAATAGAATTGGACTCGAAGTCACTCGTGGTTGCCAATCTTCTGCATGTCCATGGGTTGCATCTTCTAGACCCAAACGAAAATCATCAGAGTCTGAAGAACTGGATATTGAAGTAGACGCTGTTGGCTTCCCGGTTTAGGCACTTAAGTTTACCTTAAGTCTCGAGCCTCTTCTATCGGAAGCATTCTTAGCTCTTAGTAGCGTAGGTAGTGCTGCCACCAGTTCCTTCATGGTCTCGGCTTTCGATGAGGTTAGCTTCCCGTCGGAACGAAATAAACAAGTCAACGAACTCAGCACCGTGTGCAGATTTGCAGCTCAACGTACAGGGCGTCTCATCAGCAGATCCTTAAAGCGTCTCGCTCGCCTGGTGGGGGCTTGGTGGGTGGATTGGAGGGCTGTGTTAGCCTGCCGTAGGCTCGGGGTTAGCTTTAGAGGGGTCTCAGTCAGACCAATTATAGGAAATTAAATGTACGCAGACGCAGAACGGGCGTTTCAGACACTTAGAGAACGGATGACTTTAGATGAATAAACTAGCGGCTCACTCACACTCTTCCCGTTCAAATAAAGAGGCGAAGTGAAAGCGGAGCGTGCTTTTATTTAATAGTTGAAAATAATGGGTTTACTTAAAAATGTCTGGCAAATTTATTTAGCAAACTTAAAAATTGTCTTGCAGAATTATTGCACGGCTGGGCCAAGGCCGGGATTGTAGCCCGAAATGGCGTAGCGGGGGGCGCCAGCCCCTGCGAAGCAAAGGCGCCTAAATATGGCGGGATGCCTTAAAGGCTGGCAGAGCCCGGGAGGCTAAAAAATAGGGCAGCAGACGTTGCTTAAAAGTTGGCAAACCTACGCAGCACCGGAGGCCTAAAAGTTGTTGCCCGCGCCAAGGCAGAGCCCTAAAATGGAGATTAAAAACGAAGAGGCTGGCAAGCCTCTCGGGCCAGCCTCTCGGGCACAATGGCAGCAAAAATTAAAATTCAGTAGCAGGTTGGGGGCGCCGGCCCAGAAAATTAGCGCCTAAATATGGTGGGATGCCGGGAGTCAATTGGCAGAGCCCGCGGGATCAATGGGCGCTTCCGAGGAAGGCAGAAAGGGGAAAATACCTCGTAAAAGGCGAATTTACGGGTTAAATGCGGCCGGGCTAACCGTAAAGAAAACCCGAGATTCAAAGGCTTGTACGCAATGCAGTTGCCCCTGGACTGCAGAAAAAGGGGCTAGAGATTGGGAGCGAACGAAATGCGCCTTCAAGCACAGGCCTAGGCAAGTTAAAAGGGGAAAGGGCCAGTGCCGATTAACTAGTCTCTCCTGGTCACTGTCATGAGCACACGCGGCTTAGCCTTGGTACCCGGTCGCACATCCGCACAATGTCCGGAACCTCGGGAGCCCGGCCAGCGATCAAGCGGGTGACTGTGCGGGCCGTCTCCCGGTGCGGTGGGTTTCGCAGGGTTGGCGCGGACAGCTGGGCGGCCTCGTCCATCAGCCGCTATCGGTCGTCGTCACTCAGGGCACGGAGGCTGGCCCACCGTGGCCACCCCGCAAGGGTTGGCAGGGTGCCCAGCTGAGCGGCGCCCGTCAGTAATTGAGCCCGGTAATCCACCGCCTTGATGTAGTGATTGACGGCGGCTTGGACCTCTGGCGCGAGGTTCGCCGGCACTGGCTCTCCATCGTCGTCTCTGGCCGTTCCCGAGACCGCCGCCTGCGGATCCGGCGAATTCGGCGGCGCTGGGGGTTCCGAATGGCCGGGGGCCAGGGCCCGGCGGACCTCCGTAGCCAGCTCGGTCCAGGCGGCCGCATAGGGATCTCGGCTTTCGGGGAGGTCTTCGGTCTGGCAGGCAGCCTCGGCTTGCTCTGGGTCCTCCGAGACCTCGGGCTCTGGGACCGTTGGCAGTCAGGTCTCGTCCTCACGAGGTGGTGAGGCCGGCTCTATCCGACGCTCCTAGCCGACCCTACAAAAGAAACTAGTGTCCGCCAGTGGTCCGCCAGCGTCAGCGGACGTCTCCGGTCGGGCGTCTCGTCGCTCGGCCTTGGTCACCAACGCCGCTGACCCGCTTGCCGCTGATCGGTGATGCTGAAGCTGTAGCGACACTCTTCGCCACGACCTCAGTGACGGAAGAGCCGGCCTGGGTTATCTCGCTCTCGGGACGAGGCATCGGAGTCTCCGGCTCTGTCAGGTCTATGAAGATGTGAGCTGCAGTTCGGGAACGGCGATGCTCACGGCCCGTCGTTTCGAGGCTAGCTGGCGTGGGCTTGGACTGCTCCTGGTTGGCGGCTGCGGCTTCCTAAGCCATGTCTGCCTCAACCTGTTTGTGAATCATGGCAATGCTGCGGGCGATCCCGTCGGAGATGGGCACCTGCGGGGCAGCCTGGCCCTTTAGAGAGATCTGCTTGACGCGGCGGACACCCTGCAAGCAAGAGGGAGCTGCGTCCCATCATACATAGTTACGCAATCGGGAATATAGCATGCGATATAATACAACGAGGCATCCGAGGTGTAATAGCGGCCCAGGTTGACGAACCAAGGAAATTTTTTTTGGCTGCTGCTGTCTAGCAAGAAAGGGACCTCTCGACTCGCTACTCGGCCTGTGACGTACGGATCGGCCTCATGCGCATGGATTTTTTTATTCAGGGAGGTGTCCACGAAACCTCCGCACTCCGCGTCACTTACTGACGAGCGACTGTCGGACTGGGCATTGGCGCCTGCACAGCCGACATTCTCTTCTTCTGGTGATCTCTCGGAGTCTGCCAAGTAGCCTTGGCTTGGACCTCTCGGAGGGTGGTGCCGTTGTCGCTCTCCGGCTGGCCGTTTCCCTGGTTCTGGCGAAACTGGCATTGTGCACTTCGGTGACCGGGCTGTCCTCATCCGTAGCAGATCACAGCCTTCGATGACGGGCTTGCTGTCTGCTGTTGGTCACGCTGCACCAGGTGATCAAGCAGTCGCTGCTGCTTCTCGATCAAATCGGTTGGAGTTAGCAAGGCTTGGGCGGTGACGTCGGGCTTCGGGTCGCCGTCCTGCTCCCCGTCAAACATCCGAACCGGGGGTTGAGCGGATCGCTGCGCCAACTCTTTGGCGCCTTCTAGTCGTCGTAGTTCACGAATCGCGGCGAGAAGATTATTTGGGCGAATCCAGTAAAGCCGTTCACGCAAGTCTTGAGTCGTCCGGATACCAGCAAGAAATTGATCGGCAAGTTCCTTCTCGCGGTCTTCAGGGTGCATTCGAGGATACGCACGTTCACCAAGAATTCTCAAGGCGTCAGCAAACTCTTCTGCTGACTCATTCTTGCCTTGACGACGTCGCAGCAATTCTCGGTACTCATCAGCACCACCATGACGGGCAAATCGCTTTATCAGACGTTGTTTAACCTCCTCGTACTGGCGAAGCGCGGAAGATTCATACCAAGCAAGGCAGTATACGCAGTAGCTAAGTCAAGACTCGCGATGAGGTGTTGCTTCATCTCGAACGGGTCGACGATGCGCTCCACATTGCAACGCTGCTCGAACGCGGCAAGCCAGACATGAATGCCCTGACTTGCAGTAAATTTAAAAATCTTAACTTATTTACTCACGGTCCGCTCCATCTGTTGCTGCAGGACTGCAGTCATGGTCCTCACGTCCTGGTTCGTGATGTTCTGGCCAATGTTGTCCAGGCCTTGCAAAAGATCGTCTGGTGGGTCGTCGGGAACATCGCTTCTCGCACCTCGCCTCGGCGTCGGTTGCTGACAGAAGTCGTTGCTCACTGCTGCTGCCGCGGCGGCGTCTGCTGCCGCAGGCCTCGAACTGCTGACGTGCTGATCTAGCCGGCTGCTGCACCGGCTCTCGTCTCGCTCGTTGAACATGTTGATCTCGTCGTAGTTGCTGGCCGACGTTCTCGAAAGAGCGGTTGGCTTGGGTGTGTCGTAGTCGGATCTCACCGCTGCTTCAGCAATGAAGTAGACGCTGTTGGCTTCCCGGTTTAGGCACTTAAGTTTACCTTAAGTCTCGAGCCTCTTCTATCGGAAGCATTCTTAGCTCTTAGTAGCGTAGGTAGTGCTGCCACCAGTTCCTTCATGGTCTCGGCCTTCGATGAGGTTAGCTTCCCGTCGGAACGAAATAAACAAGTCAACGAACTCAGCACCGTGTGCAGATTTGCAGCTCAACGTACAGGGCGTCTCGTCAGCAGATCCTTAAAGCGTCTCGCTCGCCTGGTGGGGGCTTGGTGGGTGGATTGGAGGGCTGTGTCAGCCTGCCGTAGGCTCGGGGTTGGCTTTAGAGGGGTCTCAGTCAGACCAATTATAGGAAATTAAATGTACGCAGACGCAGAACGGGCGTTTCAGACACTTAGAGAACGGATGACTAACGGTCAGACAGGACGCTGAACACTCAGAACTTTAGACTCTAGAGAAACTCCTTTACGGAAACAAGGGGGAGGGGTCCTATTTATAGCACGGGATTCTTTTCTGCCCAAAGCGCACAAGAGGCCGTATTCAGAAAGCTTAGTCCAGACTAGCTAGTCCGGACTTGGGTAGTTCAGTCTATAGTCTAAGAAAAACTCCAAGAAAACAAGATCTGTCATGTGACTTGCTCACATGACAGAGGAAACAGGACTGGAACGAAACAAGGACAGACCACAGCAGAGAAGCTGAGGGCTGTGAACAGAGGCGCAGGAAACGGGCAGCAAACGGGAAAAGCGGGCAGCAAACAGGCAGACAAGGGAAGGCGGGAAGCTGACCAGCGGCAGACAGCAACCCAGGGCGAGGGCGAGGGCGAGGGCGAGGAAAACTGCTGACCAAGTGCGACGCCTAACACTAAACTAGCGGCTCACTACAATATTGATAGGATGGCAACTCGGCGCCGCTTTGCCTTTTGCTTTGCATAGTAGGCCAGATCCTGTTTTTTAGGCACCTGTCTGGAGAGTCTGGAATAGCAAAAGTTAAAGGGATAATTTGAAGAGAAACTTTAAACGTTAAAAAAGTAAATAAATATAAGGAGAAGGTTTTTTAACAAAATAGATAAAAAAAACAAATAACTTGCATGTGACTGTATATTTAGCTTAGAAATGTAACTAATGCCATTAAGCCAAAAGTAATAGCAAATGACATATAATCAAACAATTTGACTATGAAGTATGAAATAAAAATGAAAGATAATAATTTTTATTTATTATGATTATAGAGGGCTAGAGCTGACCTAGTAGGCATCCAGTTGTTATCTCCAGAAACTCTGGTAGGAATTGACAATACGAAGACATTTTAAACTAAATTTTATGAGTATAACCTTCACAAATTGCTAAGTAATGTACGTAGTATCTTTAGTATCTTTATCTTTAGCTTGTACTTAAACTGCACACGATTCGGTATGTAGCTCAGCTCAAGTTTCCTAAAATTTCTACCAACAAAATATTTTCTATACAAGTATAGTACTTTCGAACTGTCTGGCATAGCCAAGAATAGTAGTTTAGATTGAATAAAATAGCAAGAAACACAGCAGTTTGCACTTGCATTGATAAAATATATGTATAAATTAGTTTAACTTAGATTCAGAACTGCAAATGCCTCTTGCGCAAGCCACGCTTGATGTCATTGCCAAGCTGATTAGCTGCCTCCCGAGCATTTTGGACAGCTACTGCTGCATCCTTATTGAATCTGCTATTGCAGGCTTCAAAAAAAGCTTAAATGAGTTGGTGATGCGGGCGCCCTTGATCCGGTAGTCCTCTTCAGGTGAACTGAAGCAATGCAGAGTTAAGTGTCTTAGTAAAGGTCATAAATTGTTCCTGAGTAGGTCACGAATCGAACCCCGACCTTTCAGTCGAGAGCCCGAAACTCTTAATCCGCTATAGTAAAAATTATAAGTTATACAATTCTCAATTTCTATACAGAGATCCATTCGGAGTTCGCGGCGAATTCGAAAGCTTCGTAGCCGTGGTGAACAAAGAGCAGAGCGCCAAGTTCAACGCTCTCGTTTCCAACGCTGAGAAGTTTCTGCCGCTGCTCCCGTGGCCAGCTGCTTATGAGAAGGACAAATTTCTGCAGCCTGACTTCACTGCGCTGGAGATTGTGACTTTTGCTAATAGCGGAGTACCGCTGGGCATCAACATTCCCAACTACGATGACATCAGACAGTCTGAAGGATTCAAGAACGTTTCGCTTGGCAACGTGTTGTCTAGCAGTTTCTCGGATCCAAAGACTACGTTTCTCGTTGCTGAGGATAAAGATATCTGGATTCGACGTATTGCACAGTCGTTTGAAGTCCAGGTTGGTCACGTTGCATCTGCTATAAATTTGTATAAATTTATAGCCTTTTACCAGAGGCAGAGGTTGTGTGCAACCTGATGCACTTTAAGCGAAATTATCCTGCAACCCGTGAGAGGCATTACTGCCCATTCCGCCAACTCCCCTGATCAGCGGCCCTGACTTTATTTATCGTTAGGCATGTACACTTCACGGTGGCTTGGGGGGGGGGGGTCGGCACTTAAGGGCGCTAACTGCACGAGGAGACCCAAGTCGATGTGACTGAACTTGGAATCGAGCCTGGGCCTCTGGCACATCAGAGCGCCTCACCAGAGCACTGAGACAATTTGTATATGTATTTGCTCGTTTAGTTTGTCTAGTTCGGTCTATTTTACTCGTAATTTTAACTCTTGCGAACTTGCTTCATCAACTTCTCTTATCTGCGGCCTATTTGAACAGGTAGGCCTGCACGAACTCCTTGGCCACGGCAGCGGCAAGCTGTTCAAGCAGGACTCTGACGGCAAGTTCAACTTCGACCCGAGCTCGGTGGTAGATCTGGTCACTGGCAAGCCGGTTGCCAGCTGGTACAAAGTCGGCGAAACCTGGGATGGCAAATTTAGCAATCTGGCGTCGGCTTTTGAAGAGTGCCGCGCCGAGTGCGTTGGCGTTTACCTGTGCGACGTGCCCGAAGTGCTGGCCGTGTTCGGCCATCCGGACAAAGCAGAGGCCGACGAGGTGATCTACGTGAACTGGCTGTGCATGGCCAGGGCCGGGGTGGCCTCGTTAGAGATGTACTCACCTGAGAATGGCGGCACCTGGCGTCAGGCGCACAGTCGGGCTCGATTCGCTATTTTGCGCGCTCTGCTGGAAGCCGGACAGGTGAGTTTTGTTTTACTGTTCAGTGCCTGTCGTAATCTCTACTGTCACCTTTATATTGTTGCAGTAGTGTCGAGGCCAATGTGGTTTAGCTTGTTTTTACTAGCTGTGTAGACATTTGTCTGAAAAAAAGTTGATGTCATTTTGGCATGGCAAATGCAATGTTAAAATTCCAACTAGCAATCTGCACCTGCCACATTTTTTTGTATAAACTTCGAGCTTATATAGATGTAGGTTTTGACCTTGAAGAGTCACTACTAATTTCTTAAGGACAATGGTTTAAAGCAAAAAAGCATCCATGCTCTGAAAGCCAGCTATCTAGCCTGAGATATCAGATCCTCTACGAGCGTATGAGTTTTGACTCAAAGCATCTGAGCCACAGTATTTCTGCAATTCCCACAATGAGCCTTTGACATCTGGGCTAAGTTTCTAGGTAGCACTTATCCCAATCGAATTCATCGTTTAAACGACTCAAACGACTGTATGGCGACAGACAGACAACTGTCGAGTCACATAAATGAGTCAATTAGACAAATTTAGACGCAACCACAAATTCTAAAATGACTAGATGGGCCACTCAGCACATTTGCACGTAAGCTACTTTCAGTTCAGTAGTAAGTTAAACAGAAGCATCTTGATGTATTTTATAGCCAAGGCTCATTTATTGTCTATTTATTGGCTATTTAGCTATTTTGGCCATTTATTGGCTACCCAACAGCCTCAACCCTCCAACCGGCGCCTTTCCACACTACCCCCGCGCACCGCCCCGCCCCAATTTTTATTGCCTTTCTCGGAATTCCAGCCTAAAGCTGCCCTGTACATTTCAGTGGAGTGGCAAATGTACATTATTGCTGAACCAATTAGCAAGTTGTTTACACCTGCAAGCTTGTGGCTTCTAAACTTATCAAAGTCATTTCAGCTGCCTTATTTTTTATAGAGTAGCTTATGCATTATTCTTTGCTACTGAACTGAAAGTAGAAAGCAGTTTTAATACGCATGTATGCCTGAGTGGCCCATCTACCTTAGTGCGTCCAAAAAGTTCTTAGACACCCCTCCTATCTCTGCGATTTTTATAAAAATTTACACAAACATGGACCTGTATGTAATGAGTTCAGTGCTAAAGTTTCAGCTTAATCGGGTTGACAGAGCGAAAGCAATCGATCATTTACTGAGGAACCTATGAAATTAGCAAAACGATTTTTGAAGAGCATCGAATCTGGACTCCAGTGGTGACATTGCAGCTCATTTTTCTAAAAATTAATCAGCAAAATATCACTGCTTTCGCTGAGTATTGATAAATACCTTAATTGAGTTAATAATAATGCAAGCTGTGAAGGTTTAGCCAGTAGATTAAAGAGCAAAAAAAGAACAAAGCAGTAAGCAGCATAGCCAGATTCAGATGCTGAGACGCGGAACCGGCCTCAGATGGTTTAACAGCAAAAGAATCGCCAATTCGACGGAATGAAGATTCTTCTGAAGATTTTCACGATTGGTGATCTGTTTTCGGAAGTTCTGGAACTTGTCAGTTTGAAGTTTGAACTGTTTGCTCGTTAACTTTTGCATTTTGTTGAGTTTTAAATCGTATTGCTAATTTCGTAGCTTCCTCAGTAAATGATCGATTGCTTTTGCTCTGTCAACCCGATTAAGCTGAAACTTTAGCACTGAACTCATTACATATTGGTTCCTGTTTGTGTAAATTTTTATAAAAATCGATTGAACAGATGCAGAGATAGGAGGGGTGTCCAAGAACTTTCTGGACGCACTAAGGTAGTTATTTTACAATAGTATCTGTGGACGCAAATCAGTGATTATCCAGCGACTCCAGCCCGCTTCAGATTCAACAACGGCCCCGAAATCATTTTACTGTGATATCTCGTCGTTTTAGGGTCGTCTAGCTAGAGTCACTTCTTTCCTATTTAACTTTCCTATTTCCTATGTTACCTGCAACCACTCTGAAACCACTCTATGGCGAATTTGTCTCAATATTCTCAACTAGGAGCAGATGTAAAATTTAAGATATTTTCTACCATAACTATAAATATTCGAAACGAACAATAACCAGGGCCTGGTCACCATTGACGAAATCACGGGCGAGGACGGCAAGCCAGACCTGACTGTCCGCCTGGACCGCTCCAAGATCTCCAGCGTGGCCAAGCCGGCCATTGGCGAGTTCCTGAAGCGTCTGCAGAGCTTCAAGTCCACCTGCAGTGTCGAGGCCGGCCGGGCATTCTTTGAGTCCTACTCAACCGTTGACGCCTACTTCCAGCGTCTGCGCGACATCGTGATTGCTCGGCGCAAACCGAGGCGCGTGTTCATTCAGGCCAACTTGAGCATGGACTCATCCGGCAGTGTGAGCATTGTTGAGTACTCGGACGGACCAGCCGAGATGATTCGGTCATTCCGCGACCGGTTCAGCGACGAAGACTGGGGGAGGATCGAGGAGGCTCTGTGGCAGCAGTGGGAGCGGGACCTGCCTCTCATGAAGCTGGCCTGAGCACGCGGATTCGGTTGTCTGGCTGATTTATTCCATGTTGATGGATCGAACTCAAAATAGTTATCATAATTTTAAAATTGACTGTTGATTTAGTCTTATAATTCAAAATTGATAGTCCTGAGTGACACTTGGCAGATTTAAGAAAACAGAAAAATTAAAATAAGTTACTAATAGACTTTGTAGTTACTCGTATGTTTTGGCGTTTTGCCGTAAACCAATTGTAGTTTTTAATATGCTTACTTTGTAACCAGTCTGCCAATTCTGCTCCTAAATGCCGTCAACTGCTGCTAATTGTTAAGCTAGAAGACAATTATAAAAGACAAACAAAAAGTGGAAATAGTCTTTTTTCTACGAATTATTGTTCGATTTTTGTTGTCAAATCGTTTGCCCGGTTTCTGAGCTGGCCAAGTAATAAAACCTTATCGATTCCATTAAGTTTGTTGAACATTTTTTATTTTCGCTTTTTATAAACACTAAGGTGAATAGGTTTTAAGCTTCTCTATGACATACCTTCTAGTGTAGTGGACTGCATAAAAAAAGCTTTGCATGGACACTATTGTCAGATTTAAAATTGGGATAAAAAAGAATGAAACCTCTTTGAGTCCTTGCATCTCAGCAACTCCCATTTTACGGTAAAGCATGTCTTGTGATTACTATTGAATGTCTCAACAATTTATTTATGTTCTTGAAGTCGTCGCTTCGTCCGCTTGTGGCAGCCGCCTCTCGATTTGGAACCTTGCCAAGCACAGCAGCAGCAGCAGTCTCGCTACCCACCCAGCAACCAGTGCAGCAAGTAGCTCTGTTCTCAGCGAGTCTCCAAGCAACTCAGCAGCCAGTTATGGACCGATCTCTCTACACGGTGCCCACAGACGCCCCGGTGACTTTTTTGGCCTGCGGGCCCGCATTTGAGAAGCTGAGCCAGGCTGAGAAGGCGTACGCCTATCACCTGTACCGGGCCTCTTGGATAGGCGGCCTGATCTGCCTGCACCAGACCAGCGCTGAGTCTCCCGGACTCTTCCTGGTGCTGCAGTCGGTGTTCCGGCGACAGACGCCTGAGCAGCTGCGAGCCGCCTGCAAAGCTGGCGTCTCCGATGCGGACTGGGACGCATTTCTCATGTACGCCACTCAGGTGCTGGGCAACTTGGGCAACTATAAATCATTTGGCGACACGAAAATTCTGCCGGATCTATCTGAGGAGGCGCTCGACAAGTGAGTATTATCTATGTTCTCGTTCATTTGTGGCTGCGCAGATTGCTGTCACGTGACTTGCTGTCTTCGCTGAGTTGAAATACCTTGGCTGCATATATATGTGTATGATCTTATGAGCAATTTGATAAAAAGGCAAAAAGTTGCTAGTTCGGCTATAGACATCAGAACAGAGGATGCCAAGAGCTCTCTCTCTCTTTCTCTTCCTCTCCCTCTCTCACTCTCTTCCCTCTCTTCCTCTCTCTCTCCTCTCTCTCTCCTCTCTCTCTCCTCTCTCTCTCCTCTCTCTCTCTCTCCCTCTCTCTCTCTCCCTCTCTCTCTCTCTTCCCTCTCTTCCTCTCTCTCTCCTCTCTCTCTCTCCTCTCTCTCTCTCCCTCTCTCTCTCCCTCTCTCTCTCTCTTCCCTCTCTTCCTCTCTCTCCTCTCTCTCTCTCCTCTCTCTCTCCTCTCTCGCTCGCTAGCCTTTAACTGTTAAACTCTAGCTAGTTTTTGTTGGTAAAATCCAGGATCATCACGGCTTCGGAGGCGCACGCCTCCAGCGAGCGAGTCCGGGTTGCCTGGCAACGCGTTCGAGCTGCTGCCAGCAGCCTCACGGAGCGCAACAGGCAGCTGGGCCTCGGCACAGCCGGGATCACCGCCTATTTCTCTGACAACTGCAACGAGTCTGACGCGAAACTGGCGCAAGCATTTCTGGACAGCCGGCAGATCAGCGCCTACAACACGAGGCTGTTCAAGTCTGCAGGCGGCTGCTCTTATCGGATCGTGCAGGTGCGAAATTTAGATTAATTAGAGGCTGTTCAATTGTGCTGACGGAGGCTCTTATCGGATCGTGCAGGTGCGAATTTTCTCTAATGGGATTCTCTTTACAACATAAGCCTCGCTTCACCGGTCAGCTGCTCAGTGTGGCTCGTGTTTATACTGAATGGTATCTGAGTTGCGATCGATAACCTGGCGATAAAATCAATACAAAATATTGTGGCTCTTCAGATTCAGAAATTGTTTTTAAGAGCCGCGCTAATTAAAAACCAGTGGGCAACCCCATCGCTCATTTCTGACTCATCCGTCAGGCTGCGGCAGAGTCGAGCGTCGTGGCCGAGCCGACCGACTTCACCGACGAGGCCAGCGGCCGCAGCGGCAAGTTCAGTGTCGAGCGGGGCGACTACCGCGAGCTGATGTCGCTGGCGCTGCCGCATCTGCGCAACGCCGAAGCGGCCGCGCTCAACGCCAACCAAGCGGAGATGCTGCGTCGCTACGCGGCTTCGTTCGCCGGCGGCAGCATCGACGAGCACAAGGCCGGGTCGAGGGCCTGGATTCGCGACAAGGGACCGGCTGTGGAGACCTACATGGGCTTCATCGAGTCCTACAGGTTCGGGCGTGGCAAATAATATTCTGATAGGTACAGACGCCAGGCCTTGTCCCCTAGACTTTGTCCGCCTCTGGATAGTGCCAAGATCCCATTATCTAGACAGCGGGCCCGGGTTGTTTAAAGGTGTACACGCCAGAGGCGTGGCCGCCACCAGTCACCAGTGCGGGAGTGCATCCGGTGAAAACTCCCGCTAACGAGACGGGACTCTCGGTCTGTAACAGACGAAGGTTCTTGACGCCAACTGTACTAGAAATGTCAGAGCTCTCTCGTGATGCACATCTTACAGGGACTTACTTAGGAATACTGTTACTGCTATGGTTATTTGGCTGGATTCGGCTCAGACTCGGTGATCATCCACTCTGATCCTCAACTTCTATTCCATGCTCTGCTACAGGCGCACTCTCTACTCACTCTGATCATGCCGCGACTCATGGTGAATCAGTACAGTCACGGACGATCCGAAAGCCTCGGATTGGGGTAGGTGTTAGGGGAAGTCGCAAACGATAGGGGAGTAGGAAGTACAGTTGGCGGGTGCTTATTGAGGAGATCGTGGGATTTAGGAGCAATCAAAGTCTATAAGGGGCGAGAGTCGGTCCACAGAGAGGGTGGGAGAAGTTGCTGATTCGGGTGCCGAGTTTCTCATGGAAAGCTCGGTCTCGCGAGAAAACAAAGCAACACAAGGGACCTAAGAGGGTAAAGAAGACGTCCGAAGCAGAAGAAGAAGATACAGCGTCACACGGAACAAGTGAAACAGTGGCGGGAAGGATTCAAGGCTGACTTCTCCTGGTCTCCAACAGCGTTTTTACTCCCCATTTGGCCAAACTATTGGTACCTTCTTTATAACTCCATCGAAACTTAAATTTAGACAAGTAGATAATAATAGATGCCAATAAATAACTCGATGCTCCATCTACTGACAACAGAGATCCATTCGGAGTTCGCGGCGAATTCGAAAGCTTCGTAGCCGTGGTGAACAAAGAGCAGAGCGCCAAGTTCAACGCTCTCGTTTCCAACGCTGAGAAGTTTCTGCCGCTGCTTCCGTGGCCAGCTGCTTATGAAAAGGACAAATTTCTGCAGCCTGACTTCACTGCGCTGGAGATTGTGACTTTTGCTAGCAGCGAGCCGCCACTTGGAATCAACATTCCCAACTACGATGACATCAGACAGTCGGAGGGATTCAAGAACGTTTCGCTGGGTAACGTGTTGTCTAGCAGTTTCTCGGATCCAAAGACTACGTTTCTCGCTGCTGAGGACCGAGATGTCTGGATGAGGCGAATTGTACAGGCGAACGAGTTGCAGGTACTTCACAGCTTGTTGTTTTATTAGCTTGGTATCAGCTTTGACTACTCGTAAGCTTGTACACCTGTTCATGACGGTATTAGAGTATTGGAGGCTCACTATCAATTTATATAGCTACAGCATAGTTACCATAGCAACTTCTGGTTTGTTATTCCTTTTTGCGGCCTAGTTGGTACTGCAAGCTTTCAATTTAATCATAGATACGGAAATCAGACTTGTGAGACTGAAAATTTTCTGTCTATGGTCGACACTCGCTGGCATAGCGGATTTCAATTTAATTCTGGGAGCATCAATTTGATCATTCTAATCATATAATGTTGAATGTGTAATTCTCAAATTTGCAGTTCTCAAAAACGCTCGCCTGGTTGGCACCAATCGATACGCCCTGGTTAGCTACAGTTGACCCAGGCATGCCCAACGCAGTCGTATTTTGTGACAGTACGATGCATCCAGCAGTCGAACTTGTTCCCGCGTTGCTGGCGCTCTGACCAGCCGATGCCAGGGTTTGTTTCCGCAGTGCCAGAGAGTCGCCCACTGATTGCTCAGGATAGGTTGACTTTTTTGGAGAACTTCAATCTCTTGTTGTAATGTTCAACGCTCTCCGCTCGTTCGTGACCGGTCACGGCTTGAATCTCGGAAACGCTGACGCCATCCTCCATTAAGTTGGTTACAACGGAGGCGCGTATGCAATGATTGGTGTGCGCACGATTGCTCAGTCCCGCCAGCTCACACAATTTCTTCATGAACTCATTAAGCCAGTGTTTGCCGAGTACAAGGCTCTTGTGATACCAGAAACCTTCCATGGAAAACCCTCGTTCCAGCGGTTTAGGCCACAGACAACCGACGTCATCTGGTATTTTTGCTAGGTACATCTCCATCGCACGAACCGGACACGTATTCGGGTCAGTCGGCGTTTCGGCCAAAATGATCGACTTTCGTGTGGTTGGGTCGTCCGCCGTTACTGTCTTCTCCACACCACCACACATTCCAGTAAAACATGGCTAATTCCGAACCTTCAAGCTGTTTAAATCTTATTTTCTCTCCAACCCACCAAGAGAAGAATGCTTCAAACTCTATTTGGGTTTCAACCATAGACAGTCTCCGCGGACTGCGAAACCGCCACGAAGCATATACTCGTAGCTAAAGCTTTTTCAACCATAGACAGTTTCTGTGGACGTGAAACCGCGTTGTGCGTTCGCGCTTCAGCCTACCCATAACACTAATATAGACTGGCTGTTGAGGACTGAAATGAACTGAAACGTTTAAACGTTTCAGTTCATTTCAGTCCTCAACAGCCAGTTGAGGACTAGGCGCACGTTTAAACCTAGCACGTTTAAACGTTTCAGTTCATTTCAGTCCTCAACAGCCAGTCTATATTAATATAATATCCAGTGCTATAACACAAGTCGTTTACTTATCATTGAGAAAATAAAAAAACAGAACAATAAAATAAACAAATAAAAGCTTTAGCATCGGATGTCGTCGAGTCAGGCTGGAATAAACCTCAGCATCTGCCGGTACCAGCCTCCGCATTTTGCAACGGTTACTTCACGGGTTGCGTCCTGTGCAACCCTCTGTAGGACAAGGATTCGCCACTCTCGTAGCGAATGACCATCAGGCGGAGTGTCCAGCTCTCTTGCAGTTGTGGTTGAGCCAGTTGGCTTTTGATGCTGCCTTCAGGCAGGCGTGCGCGGTTCTCCACAGGATTGAGGAATGGCGAGTATGGAGGCAATGTCACCAGGCGTCAAGCGGGCTGAAATTGATCTGGGATTGTCACTCCATGATGAAAACGGGCGTCA